>OX123192.2:55073757-55673757 GCA_944739405.2 Euclidia mi | reverse complement strand
TCGCAGGGCTCCTATTTTCGGATTAAGGTTCAAAAGAGAACCTAACATAACCTATTTAGTAACTTATTACAGTCGCACCTAACCCTAGGTACTCGAAAGCAATGACGCACAAATTTGATATTAGCTGCCTATATCATTCAGGCAAGATGGCGGTTGCGTTTCGTTTCACGTTTTTCACATAAAACCTAAATATCGCTTTTATTGATGCCACTAGTTTAATAAACTAAGGTTGACGGAGCCCTGCTTCGCAGGGCTCCTATTTTCGGGTTAAGGGTCAAAAGCGAACCTAACACAACCTATTTAGTTACTTTCACATAAAACTTAAAATAACGTTCCGTTTTGCATATTTGAATTAAGAATTTTTGGAAATTGTTTAAAAATATTTAGACGCTAGTAAGCTACTCCGGCAGCCAAATTACTTTTAGGGGATTAAAACTAACTCCCTTAAGCCCCCTACACCACCAATACCCTCAAATTTGGTCGATTCGTTTCGAAACCCAACCCCAGATTTTTTATTCACAATTAAACCTAAAACTAAACCTCATATGGCGTCTAATAACTAAGCTCGACGGAGCCCCGCTTCGCGGGGCTCCTCTTCTGGGTGGTTTAAAATATAAAAAAAACCACGAAGACTAAGGCGGGAGCTTCGCTTCGCTTCACTCCTGCCTTAGTCTTCTTACCTTACCTATCCGAGTCGGATTGCACTGAGTCGGGGTGTTAACGATAATTAATTTCGACCTAACAATATTATGTATTATTTTCATAATCATATCAAATTCTGATTATGTCAAGAGTCGGTTATGAGATGTGTTACTTATGGAAACTAATTATTATGATATATGTTGTTATAGAAAGTCATTTTATGGCAAATAAAAGTTATCACTGTTGAGTTATTAAGGCAAACGTTATTAGTATAAATGATAATAGTGCAAGTAAATATTATGATCAGGGATGATTATGGCAAACAATATTAGTGCAAATGAATTTATGGAAAACGAGAGAATACCCTAATACAATCATAAGAACAATACCTAAAAGATTATCATTTAATCTCTGTTTTCCACTCCAATTCATCCAATATCTGCTAAATCACAATTCAATCTCACCACATAAATAACAGCAGTCGAGCCGCAATTTTGTTCAATAATTCAACGGCAAAATTCTATCGTAATTTTCAACATGATTACAAATAGATCGGCACAAATGTGTCGTCAACAAATCAAATCGTTTGATAATTGAACAAAAATCTGTTACAATTTCATCGAAGACGCTTCTGCCATCCATTATGAGGATTACGAATGTCTCTACGGATTGTGGTGGGATCATGTTGGGAAGATACGCGGAGTGTTGATTGTGTTTTGATTGGAATGTATGGATGGATTATTGGTATAGGTTCTACCTTTAGTAATGTGCCACGCTACCCGTATACACAGTCATGTTTTACTGCTATACGTTTTTATGTCTTTGAACCAAGTCACCATAGCTTGACAATATTGGTAGCCTAGTTCATAAATATAGACTCATCCTGGGTATGATAGACAAAGACTCTTAGTGAACGACGTTCAAAATGCTGCGCATAGTGCTCTGAATCACTGATCGAATACAGTCAAAAACGTGACATTCAGTATTAAACCACATTTAAAGTGGCAAGCCAGCCAACTTGATCGAAACTAGTTCCAAAAACGCAAGCAAAATCGAATTAAGTGACATTTTGACATTTCACTGCTGTCAAAAACAACAGAATGGATATTTGTACGGTTTTCACAAATAGATTGTGAAGGAAAGTTCAGGTGAAAATTGAATTAAGAACAAAATAAAAGATTTTCATTAGAGGTTCTCTAAACCACCAAATCGCTGTGATTTTCATCCACCACAAAATAAATTTTGGAAATGACTATTACTTTCTCTATTACTCCATAACCTAAATCAGTAGTTGTAATCATGAGCGTATATTAATATTTGGAACCGAAATTACAAACCAAATTTACAGTCAATTTCAGAGCGAAATTGGAAACCGTACATGTAACATTATTACAATGTTAGAAGGAATATACCGGGAATATTGTGTTGCATACAATTTCTATTTTGTAATGAACTTGCTATAGATTTGGAAGCCACTGTTCATTTTTAGGTTCTCGCACCTCAAAAAGAAGAAAACCGAACCCTTATCTTAATGATCACTTTGTTGTCCATCCTTTTGTCTGTCAAGACCCTTTTTCTCAGGAACACGTGAAGGTATCAAACTGAAATTCTATTAAATACAGGTCAGGTCAGGTCTACTGTCCCTTAGAGCTGTGAAAAAATGAAACTTCTAAGCCAATGCAATCCAAAGAAACAGCCGTTTATGCTGTAAATTTTTGAAACTCGCAAGGAAATCAAAACCTACGAGTTACTTCCCATGAACAGAACTAACCCAACCCAGAACAAAATATTGAAATTTGGTACGAAGCGACGTCTTATGGCACAGATATAGGAAAAATTTTAAAAATCTTATAATTTTAGTTACATCACATAATATAAATATTTTTACGTACGGAACCCTCGGTGCACGAGTACGACACTCTTCGTTTTTTATATGAAATCGTACGATGTCAACGCACTGCCTTTGGCCATCGTATTATACCTACTGCGGCCAGCCGCTTGCAGCGCGCAGCATTGCGGTCAGCTGCTGGTGTGTTTAAGCTTTCGAGCTTGAACACACTAGCGCCTGGTCAAGGTAGCTATACTCTGAATGTGATCAGTTTGAATAAAGTGCCATTTTTGTTAGTAGTAACAACATGGATGCAGAAATAATTCAAGCGGTTACCTCACATTCTAGTGCATATGTAAAGCTGGCTTGCCACGCTCCATGGTTTTGCAGAAGGATTTTCAACGGGACAGTCCCTGACGTCATGAGTGTTGTGTGAAGGTATAGATTCCATATACGCGTGACCTTCAGTATTAAACCAATAATTGCATTGAGAGTGGCCAGCCAATTAACTTGATCGAAACAAAACTAGTTCCAATAACGAATTAAGTGCCATTTTGACATTTTTACTTATTGACAGCAATGTCAATAAGTACCTACAGAGTGGATATTTGTACGGTTTTCACAAATAGATTGTGTGGGAAAGTTCAGGTGAAAATTTAATTAAGAACAAAATAAAAGATTTTCATTAGAGGAACTCTAGAACCACCAAATCGCTGTGATTTTCGGATGAAAATCACAGCGATTTGGTGAGAAAGTAATAGTCATTCCCAAAATTTATTTGGTGGTGGATACCACCAAATAAATTTTGGGAATGACTATTACTTTCTCAGTCGAGCCAGTCGATTCACTGAGTAATCAGAAAAGCTCTATTACTCCATAACCTAAATCAGTAGTTGTAATCATGAGCGTACATTAATATTTGGAACCGAAATTACAAACCAAATTTACAGTCAATTTCAGAGCGAAATTGGATACCGTACATGTGACATTATTACAATGTTAGAAGGAATATACCGGGAATATTGCGTTGCATACAGTTTCTATTTTGTAATGAACTTGCTATAGATTTGGAATCCACTATTCATTTTTAGGGTCCCGCACCTCGAAAAGAACTTTCGAGACCCTTTTTCTCAGGAACACGTGAAGGTATCAAACTGATATTTTATTACATACTCAGGTCTACTGTCCCTTGGAGCTGTGAAAAAATCAAACTTCTAAGCCAATGCAATCAAAAGCCATACATTTTCGAAACTCGCAAGGGAATCAAAACCTACGAGTTACTTCCCATGAACAGAACCAACCCAACCCTGAACAAAATATTGAAATTTGGTACCTACGAAGCGACGTCTTATGGCACAGATGAAGAAAAAATTGCGTAAATCTTATATTTTTAGTTACATCACATACTACAAAAATTTTTACGTACGGAACCCTCGGTGCGCAAGTACGACACTCTTCGGTTTTTATATGAAATCGCACGATGTCAACGCACTGCCTTTTGGCCAACGTATTATACTGCGGCCAGCCGCTTGCAGCGCGCAGCATTGCGGTCAGCCGCTGGTATGTTTAAGCTTTAGAGCTTGAACACTCTTGAATACTCTGAATGTGATCAGCTTGAATGAAGTGCCATTTTTGTTAGTGTATTAACAACATGGATGGAGAAATAATTTAAGCGGTTACCTCACCTTTTAGTGCATATGTAAAGCTGGCTTGACACGCTCCATGGCTATGCAGAAGAATATTATTCGGAACTTTGAAGTTACTCCGCGAGCCGTGTTGTCTTTATCGAAAGCAGTAACTCATAATGTCCCGCTCCGCTTCCCAATATACTTACTGCCAACATCGTCGGCATTATGTAAATCAGTTGCCAGCTTGTCTTGTTGGATCGTGCGATGTCGTCTGTTTGCGCCTCGATCCTGAAGATGTTAGAAGACTGCATGGTTTGCCATAAATAGCTCTGAAAAGAACAATAGAGAAGTTCGGATTTGGATCTTTTTTGATGATTCGATTTTTTTCTGGTGATTCGTGTTTGGATGATGGCTTGAAGTTAAAACTTAATTTGGTACTAGTAAATATAATTTTTACTGCTACACAAAATTTTTGATCAAAATAATACTTAAACATTCAAATTATTTATGAATTAAATAACAACATTATCTTATTGCAAGTGCCTTATATGCCGACATATTTTAAGCTGTTGTAAATTTTTGTATCCGTGATCGTGGACATAATATTCTAATCTCATAACATATCCCTCTTTATCACCCCACTCACGCAGAAAATATTTTAAATACAGTGTGCATGCCTACTCACTATAGTAGTAACAACCAGTACACTCAAATACCAACCACCCTCATTCGAATATATTAAAATCCTTTCGAATAATCTCTGAATGAATTCGAAAGCTCCGATCGCTCCGCCGTTCACTAAAATCACTATCACACCGTCGGCATTATGTAGATTAGACGTCTGCTTGTCTTGTCGGATCGAACGATCCTGTCGCAGTTTGCGCTCTGATTCATTTCCAATCCAAACTATATTTCGCACTATTTGAATATTATAAGTGGGTTGTTAAAGGGGAATGAAAAAATTTCAAAGAGATATTTGAGCGGGGAATCGAAGCTTTCCTGTAGTTGAATAATCTTACTACTATTATAAACGTGAAGTTTTATAAAGATGGACGGGTGTATAACGTCATGTTTCACGTCAGGATCAATATAGCTGTATTATAACAACCAAGCGATACTGACTGACTGACAGACAACGCATAGACTAAACTATTAGCCGCATGAAACTGATATAATACGTTATTTAATTTATATAATTTAATTAATTTACATATTATATTATTATCATATAATATGTTCCTTGGGGACCGTAAGGGTGCACTATGAAGGGTTTCCGTAAATTTCTAAGGGATCGGGCAGAAACCATTAAGTTTCAAAATGTCTAGTAATACATAATTATGTAGTACAGCCTTGCTAATTTCAGCATGGATGGGTCGACTCGACTGGAGAAGTACGACTCTCTCAGAATATCGCCGTAAAGTAACAGTATCTATACTGTACCGTTACGCTCGGAAGTGAGAATGCCGGAGGTACTATAGCCTATTCATCCTTCCTCATACCACTCCTCCTCCTATTCCTTGTTCAACTCAAAGGGCAACAATGCACCTGTGACTCCTCTGGTGTTGCTTGTGTCCATTGGCGGCGGTAATCACTAAACATCTGGCGATCCATCTTTTTTCATGGTTTGCGGTCTATTACGTTAAAACGCGAACCCCTATATATTATAACTAGCTGTCCCGGCGAACCCTGTATCGCCTTTTAAAGGTCTTTTTGCTTATTCCATTTTTTTTCAAACCACTTTTCCAGGAAATTCTGAACAAAGTTACCAAAGCCAACAATCCCTTTAAATATTGGAGACGATACCCGCATACACTCCTGGCCCCTAAAAGTTGTGGCGTAATTTTATATAGCCTTTCGGAATAATTGGGCTATCATAGGCAATAACATTTTTTTAAATACGACTGCTATTTTAGATTTTTGATTAGCCGACATTATCTTTTAGCCTTTTTAGCCTTTTGCCGGCCCAAAGGGTCGAAGCGTTATGTTATATAGCATATAGCCTTCCGGAATAACTGGGCTATCGTAAACAAAAATATTTTTTCAGATCCGACCGGTAGTTCCTGAGATTAGCGCGTTCAAACAAACAAACAAACACTTCCGCTTTATTATATTAGTATAGATAGTAGAGCATCGTAGACTTACTATTCGAGTGTTACTTTTTGAGTGCAAAGATTCAAATTAACTAATAACTATGTAATCCGGCCAGATAGTATTTATTAAGAGAAAGAGCTACAAATTTAGGTGGCAGGCTTCACATCAGGGCTCGTCTGAAAACCGGCGCCAGACCTTAGTGGCCTGGCATATGTCGAGATGAGCACCTGGTTGTTGCTTCGTGAGACACAATATCAGCTGTATACTTATTCCATGATAGTTCACACTATTGTTTGTTTTTATTTGTTTCTTTTTGCCTAGTATACGCATAAATAACCCTTACTGTTTTCTTGATTGTATTTAATGTATTTTTTGTGACTTGTGTTTCTTTAGCAGCAATAAATTTATCTTTATCTATCTTTTATCTTTAGGTACAGGTTACTACTTTTCTAATACAGTAAGTAAGAAACTTAAATATAAGTGTGAGTTTCATTAACCGATCATCATGTTATTTTACATTATCATGGCCACAGAAAGGGATATTTAAGGGATACCGATTTCTACGCGGACGAAGCTGCAGGCACAGCTAGTACCTAATATTATTAGGGATTAGCCAAGGCTGTTACAATAATTATTATTAGTTTAATTAAGTAAGCGAACCTTAAAAGCGAACGAAGTAATGACAGTGCATCATCATCATCAATCAGTGTCAATGTAATAATGTGACAGTACTGACAGATATAGCACATGCGCAGCAACTCAATTATTACAGCGCATGCGTTATTACTGTCAATAGGTAGGAGGTTTGTCCCTACAAACTTCGACCCTCTCTAAAATCTCTCCCAGATTATTTTTTGCATTTTATTGTATCCTATGTGTTTTTCCTGGTTCTGAGCTACCTCCTCACCAATTTTCAGCCAAATCGGTTCGGCCGTTCTTGAGTTATAAATAGTGTAACTAACACGACTTTCTTTTATATATATATATAGATTGTGTATGTCCAATCTGGCTCTCGCTCAAAGAAAACTAAACTTGTCTTAATTAGTCCATTGAAGTTCAAATCTTTGCAAAACTTGTGTGTGAACTTGCCACACTTTGACGAACTTTAGCTTGTTAGGTATCCTCAAAGATTTTTTCTGCGAATTTTCCTTTTGAGCTGACTTCACTAGCTTTGAACTTATCGGAATTCCTGTCACTGAGACATTAAGTGTTATTTTTATTACAGTGAGTGAACTAAGTACCTTTAGATAGAAATGTAAAATACTAGACTCCGACCGCGGCTTCGCTTGCGTGTGTGCTGATTATCGTGACAGAAGATAGCGTATGTCTTATCTATACTCTATGTACACATACATATAATAGATATAAATAAAATTTAAGTGTCTGTCTGTGATTTCAAAATAACTATGTGTTTTCAAGTGCATACAGTTACTTACACGATTCTAAGTCCTAAACAACCCTTTTTAACATTTTTGTCTGTTTGTCTTTCTGTTTGTCCGGGTTAATCTCTGGAATGGCTGAACCGATTCAAATGAGACTTTAACTGGAAGGTAGAGAACTTTATAGCGCTACATATAGGCTACAATTTGACCCGGTAGGTAGCACTGTTGTCGCGATACCGAGTCTTTACTTTTTCTTCACATCTATACATATGAATCATTTTAGTATAATTCTATATAAGAGCAAAGGGTCAGTCATCTTGAAATCTGGAAAATCGCCGGCTGTATAAGGATTAGATTTGGCAGAGAACTTTTTAAAACATAACTTTTGCCACGTGCGAAGCCGCGGGTATCAGCTAGTTTAAAAATATAATCAAGACCGGTTCGTTTGTTACGTGAGAGTAACAAACATGCATCGCTTTATTCTCACAAAATATCGCAGTTATAATTGTACATAGTATTTGTTTTTTATAGACTCTCGCCTGTATCCCCGAAGGGGTAGGCAGAGGTGTAATATTACACCCACATTACGCCATGAATTTTTAGGTCCCACGTAATAGGGGGCGAGCCTATTGCCGTACCGGGCAAATTACCAGACTCCGTGCTGCTACTGAGAATTTCCTAACGGAAAAACCCAATAGTATTGTATTGCTACTTTGATTATAAATTATCTAACTATATGGGCTAAGGATCACTTTTTAATGTGAGAAGGAGAGCCATAGTCTAGTAAGGAGATATGCAATATTATAGAAAACTCTCTGGGATTCCTCTTAACTTTTGTCGTCATCATTTAGCAAGGAATTTAATACGCAAATCGAAAAGTCAGTTGAGCGAGCCGTGGGTTCAATTCCGAGTTTGTAACTGATAGTCTTTCTAATTTATCACCAAAATGGCTACCACCAAATAAGACCAAACCCAAAACAATAACATTGTACAGACTTCAACTCAAGCACTTAGTGCAAACTTACACGCGCAAAGCACTTACATAATACCCGCTCCCATAAATAGCATTTAACACCATAATTTAGCGGCGTAACAAGAAAATTCTTGTATATTTTCATAACACGGAATCCATTTTGCGAGAACACGGCCATTATCCGTGTGCAAACCATTTTGTTGTCAGTTATGGTACACAATACGTCACATGCGGAGTTGGACAAGATAAGGGCACTATTTCGTTATGACATTTTACTGAATAACTTGTGCTAAACTGTTCTGCTCTGTACGTTTGTGGAACGGTTTGTTCAGAAAAATAAAAGTTTTTAGCGGTGTTCGTGATTTTTTGCTGCTCGTGAGTTTTGTTATGGTGCTTTTGAAATAATGTTGTGCTCGTGTAAATATGTTGTTGAATGGGTAATGCTTTTTAAGCTCTTTTTAAGCTTTTTATCCTCACATTGAACAAAGTTTTCGTGATTTACAATGTATTTTTCGGATGCCCATTGTTTTTGTTAAAGCTCGCGCGATACTAGATTTCTTTCTGGTGCATGCTGCCATTCAAACATACTGTAGGTGTTTTGATTATATATCATCCATACGAAATTAGGATAGCATCGTTGTATTTGTCTAAAAAAGATCCCTATGTATGTCTATATCTCGGATATATTGGACTTAAAAAATACCGAGACTCAAATAACGGTTCACACGAAATAGTGTCTCGCCTGGGAATCGAATCCGCAACAATCAGTGTAGTGTTGCATATAGGAACATGTATATATTTGACATTGACCGGACGTATTTTTGTGCATATGTGTAGTCTGTATTATATGTATATAATTATGTACATACAGTCGAACAATAAAAAGTAATCACACGCAAAATTTAGAGGTAATTCACCCACCTGAAGAATTACCGAAACAAGGATCTCATCGATATTCGTGGCCTATTTATTGCCCTCGCAGCATTATGAATACCAAACCGTTCACGACATGATTGGATTTTAAATTCTTATTAAAAGCTCCCTTCGTCCCCTTTTCACGTTGGGCTTAGAGGCTTTCGGAACAGCGGTGACATGGCATGACACCTCTCTTAAAAAGCCTGGTTGATCGAAGAACTTTATGCAATTAGGTAAAGGGAAATGGTTGTTTGAGTAAAATAAAATGTCAAATGCTTGTACATCAGTCTGCTCTGTACTTTTTTAAGTTGCCAACGAGCTTTGGTTACAAATTATTAACCAATTGTCGTTGAGGCCTTATGCGGAGCGCCTAATGAGTAATTATCTAAATAGGAGGGCAGAGTGATATGGCGATGTTGTAGTAGGCAAGCAGATCCTGGGCTTGAAAGCGAAGTCTTGGATTCCAACCTAGAAAACGCTAAGGTCACGATAATGAGGAGGGCACGGCTCTTAGCGCGGCCTTACGAATAGGATCGGACTGGTTACAGCATTTCACTGTTATTTCTTATGGTGCAAACTAAACATATAATATAGTTAAAGTATTGGTTAGTAGAGAGCAGTCTGTAAGCTAGCTGAGCGCCATCCAACAAAAGTTTTGGTTGCATGTGATATACTGTCGATGTTCACAAGGACCATAGTTACGCTTTACCTATAAATGTAAATCGCCGAATCATTTTCTGATAGGATTTCCTGCTAGACGACTATTTCTGTTCAAAATTTTCTGAGTGCTATGTATCTCGGTATCTGCGCATTCATATAGTCAGTCTGCAGCTGCAGACAGACTATATTATTTTTTTAAGAAAACATACTTATCATCATCAGCCCTTTATACTGTCTAACTGCTGGGCATGGGCCTCTTCTCACTGTGAGAAGAGTAAGACCATATTCCACCACGCTGGCCAAGTGCGGGTTGCCAGACTTAACATGTCTTTCGAGAACATTATGGAGAACTATCAGGCATTCAGGTTTCCTCATGATGTTTTCCTTCACCGGTAAGCAAGCGATAATTAACAATTTAATTCGCACTTAACTTCGAAAAGTCATTAGTACGCGCCGTGGATTCGAACCCCAGATCCTCTGCGTAGCAGTCTGTCGGTCTCTCCTCTCGGCTATCGCTGCTCCACAAACATACTTATGTTTTCCCAAAAAGATATCCTTCTCTGTGGACTAATACAATCATAAGAACAATACCTAAAAGATTATAATTTAATCTCAGTTTTCCACTCCAATTCGTCCAATATCTGCTAAATCACAATTCAATCTCAATCCACATAAATAACAACAGTCGAACCGCAATTTTCTTCAATAATTCAACAGCAAAATTCCATTGTAATTTCTACATCGACGATGATTACAAATAGATCGGCACAAATGTGTCGTCAACAAATCAAATCGTTTGATAATTGAACAAAAATCTGTTACAATTTCATCGAAGACGCTTCTGCCATCCATTATGAGGATTACGAATGTCTCTACGGATTGTGGTGGGATCATATTCCCACCACCACCTCATGGTCCTACCTGCCTTGCGGCATACGGACCGAATCACGGGAGAAGCGCACGGTACTTGCGTCTGCTCTTTCCCGCGCGCTCTTTCTTGACTCCCTACAAATCTTTAATGTCCCGAGCCATACTCTCCCCAAAGGGGCTGGCTTCGTAAGTATCTACTATCCCCTTAATAGGGCAAAACAACACAGAACGGTACTTCGCGTTCAGCGTCACTCAATCCTCTAGCTGTCCAATGTTCTTCTGATGGAGTGCCAAGTGTGCGCAAATGTGCGCAACGCGCCAAAGTTTTCCATGCTGCGAACCAGTTTCACGTGATACACTGGACCCGCCTCTGCGTAGCGTATCGAATCTAGCATCAGCGATCTTCCTTCTGCGTACAAGCTACATTCCCAGAGCGCGTGATCACGGCTTTCCTCAGCTTCACCGCACGGGCAGACCGGAGTGTCGCAAAGCCCAAGCTTGTTTAGGCGCTTCCTAAAGCATCCGTGTCCGGTGAGTATTTGGGAGACCTCGTAATCCGGTTCGATCCATCCTGACTTCAGCCTTACAGACACATCTGGGAAGAAGCTGTATAATTCGCGTCCGTCTTCACTAGCCTGCCATCGTTCCTGCCAAAGAGCAGCGAGTTCCCGCCTAACTGTGAACTTGAGAGTGCGCAGTTCTTTCGCGGCCAATTGGTAACCCTCCTCCGCAATTCGTCCCGCACGACAAACTTCCAGATCGGCTGGTAACACGCCCGCAAGCACAGGTAACGCTGCGGTGCTGCACGATCTGTACGCCTTCGTTAATAAAATAAGTGCAGGCCTCTGGGTGCGCAAAAGCGTTCGTTTGACCACGAAGTTGGACCAACGTCGATACCATACGGCCGCAGCGTACGTCAAGACGGCCACGTAGGTTCCTGAATACAGAACTCTAAGGGCAGGGTACTTCATTCCCCATCTGGTCGCCGAAATCCGCGACATTTTGCCGAAGCAGTTAGAGGACTTTTCCCCGATGATACTAGCATGCGGCGCGTAGGATCTTGCATCGTCCAGAGTAACACCGAGCACCGTAGCCTGCGTGACACTCGCAACCGAGGCGCCGTCCATGCGAATGGTAGGCGCTCGCTTAAACTTACCTTTAACAGTCAACGTTGAAGACTTACCAGGGGAGAACCCAAGACGATTCCGGGTTCCCCAATCGGCAATTGCACTCAACATGATCGCGGCATTACGTTCAATCGCGGCGCGGGAAGACGCCTCAATTGCGATGGTCACATCGTCGGCATATGCGATCAAATGCACTCCTTCGGGTCGAGGCAGCAGCAGGAGGTCGTTGAGGAGGAGATTCCAAAGAGTCGGGCCAAGAACCGATCCTTGCGGACATCCCATGGTGCTCTGTTTCCATGAACTCAAACTACCGGTATTAAAACACACACGGCGGTTGGTAAAGTAGCTGACCAATATTCTATACAAGTTCGGCGGTGCTCCGCCCTGCTTAACTTTAAGTAGAATCATTGGCCACCAGGCGTTATCAAATGCACCAGAGATGTCAAGAAAGATCAGTTGAACATACGCGGCTCTCGAGTTATCGACTATATCGTTCAAGTGCCTAAGTGCTGTGACAGTTGATCTGTTCCGAGTAAAACCATGCTGAGTTCCTGCGATGTTGCGAGACAAACAAGGTGCACAAGCAACAATGACGCGCTCAAGAATCTTACCCAGAATGGGCAGTAAAGTAATAGGCCTATACGCTTTCGGGTCGCTTAGTGGTTTCCCGTTGCCCTTCGGCAGGACGATGAGACGGCCAGCTTTCCAAAGATCAGGGAAAGTTCCCTCGGCGATGCATTTCGCGTACATGAGGATAATCTCGTCTGCCGTAGACTTCCAGGCCCACTTGATGATTACCGACGTCAGACCGTCCATCCCGGGCGCAGTGTTCGGGAGGTTTCTCACAATGCGCTCTACCGTCTTCTTGTCGGGAGCGCACATGTCTTCTCCTGAGGGCGCGAATGCGGCTGCAACTCGCACCTCGCGGTGGTACGGCGTGTCTTTAGTCGGATCGTCGTCGGGATACAGCGTCTGAAGCAGCGTGTCCATGGTGGCCCCCGTCGATTGCGTGTAGCCCTCCGAGAGCTTCGCTCCATACAAGATGTTCTGCGGCGGGCGCGAGCGCCCGCTGGCTTCCCGGTATGCAAGTCCCCACGGGTCGTCGTTACCAGACTCGGCTATTCGTCGATAAAAGTCCAACTCTGCAGTTTTCATAGCGAGCTTGTACTCACCCCGAAGAGCACGAAGCTCGTCATGCAAAGCGTCCTGATCCGGCGATTCGGTGCGTCTTGACTTCTGCCAATCCCTTCGAGCCTTGTTGATACGGCGACGAAAATCGTCCAGTGCAGGGGACCACCATTCGTACTTGCCATTGTCCTTTCTGCCACATTGTCCTAGGGACTCTCGGGCTGTGCGGAGTAGCATCTCTGTATATCGTTCGCTGTATTCAGTGGCGGAAAGTCTCGGGTGAAGTCTGTCCATCCTCGCGTGCAGCGCTGAGCAGAAGGCGGGCCAGTTAACTCCTCGTACTCGGAACGGCGCTGAGCCGATGTCAACCTTGTCCCTGGCGGAGCTTTCGCTTCTTCCGTTTACGACGAACGTTATCAGCTGATGATCGCTGAGGCTGGCACCCTCGTGTACTCTCCAATCACACACGTCAACTCCTCTCGTCGAGATGGTCAAGTCGATGTTCGACGCTCCGTTGGGCCCACAAAATGTCGGTGGCTGATCCGGTTCATTGTGGAGCTGCAGGTCCAATGCAAGGATAAATCCTTCCATCTGGTTCCTTCTATACTCTGTGTCCGGTCCTCTTCCCGTGTACTGTCTCCTCTCGCAGTACCACATAGGTGAATGAGCGTTACTATCAACGCCTATGATAATAGGGCTGCTTGGTAGCCGCTGGAGTACGCTCTCTAGATGCGCTATGTGGCGACCGATGTCGTGGCAGTACTGGAAGTATGCAGAGACCACGTGTAGGCCATAGTTACCGTGTGCGATGTGTGCTACAATACAAAACTCATTGCTGAGGTCTTCGAGTACCGTAACGGCGAGGGTCCTACTGAGTACAAGGATGCCAGCCTTAGGGCTTACACCACACTGCAGAATGCCGGGTCGACTGTGGTATTGTTCCTGTACTAGTACAATATTAACGCCGCGTATCCTCGCGACCACTGGCAGTTCCGTGGTGGCTGCTTCCGAGCCCTGCAGATTGAGCTGACCGAACTGTATTATCTTGGGATCCGAGTTATCCATAGTGAATCATGTTGGCTGCTTGCTGTTCGGCATGTAGCCTGGCGGGGCAGCTGGCCGCGGCAGTTGTGTGTGTGTCTGAGTCCTTCCGCTTGAAGCGTTTACACGTCGCGCAGCATTGTGTCTTCGATTGGCATTCGGCCGACTTGTGGCCGGCTTCGCCGCATTTGCCGCAGATCATGTCCTTGGACCGGCAGTACTTTTCGGGATGCCCGTATTGCTGGCACTTGTTGCAGCACGTGGCTCTAATGTGGTCACACACCTCGGCCTCGTCCCACCCTACGTACACCTTGTTGAGCTCTATGAGCTTGTCGCGGGCCGCCTTCGAGCATTCTAGTACTACAAGGTACTTCGGTCCAATTTGCTTCCTCACGGCAAACTTACATTCTTCCTTAAACCGCTGCAGCGGCCAGGCTGCGTCGTCCGCCAGGTTGATCCTTTGCAGCTCTTCAACTAACGCCTCTCCGGAGATGTCGGACCGTAGGTATCTAAGTGCGACGCGAGGCAGGCGAGATCGTGGCTCAGCCACTCGCAGCCCCGCTGGCACCTGACTCCTCAGCTTCGCGGCAGCTTCGGTGGTAGCAGTGCGGACCACCACTCCCGAGTTTCCCACACGCCTAACCTGAGTCACGCGTATGCCCGACTCAGAGGGCTTGACGGCCTGCTGTAGCACCTTCTTGGTGTCGTCCGACGTCTTGATATCTTCCCTGGTAGAAAATAACGGCTGGTCCGTGGTGCTGTACCGGCATCGGCGGCTTTCCATTTGGCATCTTCAACGCATTGGCATATGAAGGGGCCGCTGGTTGCGTGGCCTGCTGCGGCATCGTTGCCGTTACCGCGAGGCTTGCCTCCGTCTCCTTCACCTTCAGCATTGTGGCGCTGACCTCATGTTCCGTGCGGGCCAGGCGAAGAGCCAGCTGTGCCACCAGCGCAATGATGTCTTGCCCGTGCGCTGCTATTGCGGTCTTGTCTCCGATGTTCAGTTTATTAGTCGCGTTAGCGACTGCCGAGATGGCCTTAACAGCCGAGTGTACCGCGTCAATCAGTTCTTCCTTCGGCATGTCCTTCATGCCTGGCGACACAGCCGACGCACTCGGCGCCGGACGACTCTCTGCTTCAACGGGAGTGGGGCCGGTTGTTAGGATGCCTCCTATAGGTGGGACCGATGACGATGAAGGGGCCGAAGACTTCTTCTTTTTCTGGGCCTTTCGTTGTACGGCCTCTCGCACCTCCTCCGGTGAGCTAAACATCCGCTTGCCCTTTCCTGTCTGCGGCGTAGGGGTCGCCCCCGCAGCCGCAGCCACGGGCACTTGCGCAGGCGAAAAACCACCAGGCGGTGTGCGGGCCAACGACGTTCTCGGGCGGAATCCGGCCGCTGCTGTCTCAGCAGGCACCGTACCCATCGCCTCGCCCATCAACTCCATGAGAGCCTCAACCTCCTCTTCTTTGCGGGCCAACTCTTGCTCGAACAGCTCCTGCTGCCGCCGAAGCTGCTCGTCCTCATCCTCCATCATTTTAGCTAACTTGCTAGGTGAAACACCTAGCAAGCTCACACAGAAAAGGCACACACAAAAGCAATAAATTTAAAGAAAAATATAAGAAACAAATTATTTAAAAAGTGGCAACCTTAGCCTCTAAGCGACTGGAATTTGTTGTGCTGGCAACCCGGCCGAACGTCAATGCCAACGTCAGACGCAACGTCAATGTCAAAGACACTGACAGCCGTCAATGACACTGACAGCTGTCAAAATATGACAGCTGTCAGACGTCAAGGTGACACCAAACGTCAACCGTCACCGACCTCCACAGACTATATTAGGATTCCAGTCACCTCCGAGACCGAGCAATGTCCAGTACTGATATAATAAAAACTTTATTTAAAAATCGACTACTCGATTAGTGGCCACAGATAATTTTGTCGTGCTGGCAACACCATCCACCGACGACGGCCAACGCTACGTCAGCTGTCAATGTCAGATGACACTGACAGCTGTCAAACGCCGACCACGCTAGCGTCAGATGTCAAACGCCACGTGCACGTTTAAATGAAAATTTTCTGAAGCACACTTTCAATGCTGAAGGCTTATAAAACAAACTATTATGCAAAATAAACAAAATAAATATGAAAACACAAGGCAACTAAGCGCCCGCAACGGCCTCGCGGCGGCGCGCGTGTTTCTAACCTCACAAAGTGAGGTTATACGCACACGGTACCGCCGAAAAACGCGTTTCAGGCAGCCCTGAAGCCTTGTTTACCTCTCTCGGGCGGGCTGTAACAATTCAGGGGCTGTTACGCTCCCGAATGAAACGCCACACACCCTATTCGCTCCGTGAATCACTCGAATTCCACGCCGCCTCGTGCAAGCACGCGGTGCCGGGAAAAACCGTGAAAAACACCACTAAAACACAATATTTTTCACCACAAACACTATACAATATGCACTGTAGCTATTACTAGCCGTTCGTGTATTAATATAACCAAAATATTCGCAAATGCCAAAATTATGATTTTAATACGCGAGAGCGCACACGAACGCGTCCGCACGCCAAGACGGTCGAACGCGAAGTTGGGAAGAGACGCGGAGTGTTGATTGTGTTTTGATTAGAATGTATGGATGGATTATTGGTATAGGTTCTACCTTTAGTAATGTGCCACGCTACCCGTATACACAGTCATGTTTTATTGCTATGAGTTTTTATGTTTTTGAACCAAGTCACCATAGCTTGACAATCTTGGTAACCTAGTTCATAAATATAGACACATCCTGGGTATCATAGACAATGACTCTTAGAAAACGACGTTCAAAATGCTGCGCATAGTGCTCTGAATCACTGATCGAATACAGTCAAAAACGTGACATTCAGTATTAAACCACATTTAAAGTGGCCAGCCAGCCAACTTGATCGAAACTAGTTCCAAAAACGCAAGCAAAATCGAATTATGTGACATTTTGACATTTCACTGCTGTCAAAAACAACAGAATGGATATTTGTACGGTTTTCACAAATAGAATGTGTAGGAAAGTTCAGGTGAAAATTGAATTAAGAACAAAATAAAAGATTTTCATTACAGGTTCTCTAAACCACCAAATCGCTGTGATTTTCATCCATCACAAAATAAATTTTGGAAATGACTATTACTTTCTCTATTACTCCATAACCTAAATCAGTAGTTGTAATCATGAGCTTACATTAATATTTGGAACCGAAATTACAAACCAAATTTACAGTCAATTTCAGAGCGAAATTGGAAACCGTACATGTAACATTATTACAATGTTAGAAGGAATATACCGGGAATATTGTGTTGCATACAATTTCTATTTTGTAATGAACTTGCTATAGATTTGGAAGCCACTGTTCATTTTTAGGGTCCCGCACCTCAAAAAGAAGAAAACCGAACCCTTATCTTAATGATCACTTTGTTGTCCATCCTTTTGTCTGTCAAGACTAGAGATGTAAGTGCGGTATTATACCATTTGTATTGAAATGTATTAAACGAAAAATACCGTATAATACGGTATTATACCATTTACTACGGTATTTTATGTATTAATCAATTGTTCTATATTTTTGAAGTAAATGATCATAGTAACCGTGTGGTTGACGGCATAGAATACAAGTGTCACCACCCCCTATCTTCCCGTGGGTGTCGTAAGAGGCGACTAAGGGATAACACGATGCAAATACCATCTTTGCGTAGAGACGGAAAACTCGACATCAAACCCTATACGACTGCCTCGTTGGTCTCGCGGCATAAATGCGTGCGTGGGATCGGGAGGTCCCGGGTTCGATTCCTGGGTCAGGCAGTGTTATTGGGTTTTTCTGTCACGAAATTCTCAGTAGCAGCACGGAGTCTGGAAATGTGCCCGGTACGGCAATAGGCTCGCCCCTTATTACGTGGGACTAAAGTATATCTGACGAAAAGTGGGTGTAGAAATACACCTCTGCCTACCCCTTCGGGGATAAAAGGCGTGACGATATGTATGTATGTATGTATGATCATAGTAATCATTAAAAAAACTGAATACGGTGGAATTGCACAGGAATAAAACCTGAAATTATAGTTTAAGTTTGTATTATTATTAATTACTATTAGCTACAACAATATAACCATAAAAATAGGGTTGGGATTCGAAACGAGTCGCCCGAATTTGAGGGTATTGGTGGTGTGGGCGGCTTAAGGGAGTTAGTTTTAATCCCCTTAAAGTAATTTTGGCTGCCGGAGTTGCGTCTAAATATATTTAATCAATTTGCTAAAATTCTTAAATACTTCGGCAATTATGCAAAACGGAACGTAGTTTTTATACTTTAGTTCAGTTTCACAAATATCATTTTTAGGTTTTATTTGAAAAACGTGTAACGAAACGCAAATCCGCCATTTTGGAATGATGATATTGACAGCTAAGGTCAAATTTGTGCGTCATTGCTTTCGAGTGCCTAGGGTTAGGTGCGCCTGTAATAAATAACTAAATAGGTTATGTTAGGTTCTCTTTTGACCCTTAACCAAAAAATAGGAGCCCTGCGAAGCAGGGCTCCGTCAACCTTAGTTTATTAAACTAGTGTGAACAATGTGGAAGTTGGCAATGCCATACACACCGATGTTTGGCGATTTTTTTTTTAGAGGAAACCAAGTATTTCCGGCAAGTGAAAATGGTGAGGGGGGCTTCCGAGACCTCCCCTCATCCCTCTCCAATCACTCACAACCCCTAAAAACGGCGACGTATTTCGAAACTTTTACCTATAAATACGCTAAAAACAATCAAAATATTATTTAAAGAAAAACACGTAACATTTTTAGTTACGTCAGAGCAAAGGGGTCCTCAAACTTATTTGAATCATCTCTCTATTTATTCAAAATTAAATTATGTTTCTCTCTGCGTGCAGACACGTACAGCCCGAACCTTAATACAAGATCCATAAGAAAAGCACAGACGTTGGCCCACGCCTTTTGTCTTCCTAGTTCAAAAACCCGAGATTTAGAGGATCTTCATCCTCAAATAAAAATCCTCTTGTGATGCTTCGTTCTCGGTAGATGACGACGTAGTACTTAATGTATTCTAGCAACGTACTTTCAGCTGAATCATCGTCATCACCACTTTCTTTAACTTCGAATGTGCTGTCACGAAGACGAAGATTCGCGTAAATCGAGACCAATTTAGAAACACGTGATTTGTCTAAGCGATTTCGGACTTTGCAATGAATTCTTCCAAAATTTAAAAATTAGTAATTCTAAAACAAAGAATACAATCGTAACTTAAAATATATTTAATGTTTTAAACTAGAACTTGTCGCAATATCGCAGGGTCTTCAAAACTGAATCAGAATATAAAATACATAAAATACCAATAATACCGTAAGATATAATAAAATACCCGTTTAATACATAGCCTTTTGGTATTATACGGTATTTTTACAACACTAGTCAAGACCCTTTTTCTCAGGAACACGTGAAGGTATCAAACTGAAATTCTATTAAATACAGGTCAGGTCAGGTCTACTGTCCCTTAGAGCTGTGAAAAAATGAAACTTCTAAGCCAATGCAATCAAAAGAAACAGCCGTTTATGCTGTAAATTTTTGAAACTCGCAAGGAAATCAAAACCTACGAGTTACTTCCCATGAACAGAACTAACCCAACCCAGAACAAAATATTGAAATTTGGTACGAAGCGACGTCTTATGGCACAGATATAGGAAAAATTTTAAAAATCTTATAATTTAAGTTACATCACATAATACAAATATTTTTACGTACGGAACCCTCGGTGCACGAGTACGACAGTCTTCGTTTTTTATATGAAATCGTACGATGTCAACGCACTGCCTTTGGCCATCGTATTATACCTACTGCGGCCAGCCGCTTGCAGCGCGCAGCATTGCGGTCAGCCGCTGGTGTGTTTAAGCTTTCGAGCTTGAACACACTAGCGGCTGGTCAAGGTAGCTATACTCTGAATGTGATCAGTTTGAATAAAGTGCCATTTTTGTTAGTAGTAACAACATGGATGCAGAAATAATTCAAGCGGTTACCTCACATTCTAGTGCATATGTAAAGCTGGCTTGCCACGCTCCATGGTTTTGCAGAAGGATTTTCAACGGGACAGTCCCTGACGTCATGAGTGTTGTGTGAAGGTATAGATTCCATATACGCGTGACATTCAGTATTAAACCAATAATTGCATTGAAAGTGGCCAGCCAATTAACTTGATCGAAACAAAACTAGTTCCATTAACGAATTAAGTGCCATTTTGACATTTATACTTATTGACAGCAGTGTCAATAAGTACCTACATAGTGGATATTTGTACGGTTTTCACAACTAGATTGTGTGGGAAAGTTCAGGTGAAAATTTAATTAAGAACAAAATAAAAGATTTTCATTAGAGGAACTCTAGAAACACCAAATCGCTGTGATTTTCATCCACCACCAAATAAATTTTGGGAATGACTATTACTTTCTCAGTCGAGCCAGTCGATTCACTGAGTAATCAGAAAAGCTCTATTACTCCATAACCTAAATCAGTAGTTGTAATCATGAGCGTACATTAATATTTGGAACCGAAATTACAAACCAAATTTACACTCAATTTCAGAGCGAAATTGGATACCGTACATGTGACATTATTACAATGTTAGAAGGAATATATCGGGAATATTGCGTTGCATACAGTTTCTATTTTGTAATGAACTTGCTATAGATTTGGAATCCACTATTCATTTTTAGAGTCCCGCACCTCGAAAAGAACTTTCGAGACCCTTTTTCTCAGGAACACGTGAAGGTATCAAACTGATATTTTATTACATACTCAGGTCTACTGTCCCTTGGAGCTGTGAAAAATCAAACTTCTAAGCCAATGCAATCAAAAGCCGTAAATTTTCGAAACTCGCAAGGGAATCAAAACCTACGAGTTACTTCCCATGAACAGAACCAACCCAACCCTGAACAAAATATTGAAATTTGGTACCTACGAAGCGACGTCTTATGGCACAGATAAAGGAAAAATTGCGAAAATCTTATATTTTTAGTTACATCACATAATACAAATATTTTAACATACGAAACCCTCGGTGCGCGAGTACGACACTCTTCGGTTTTTATATGAAATCGCACGATGTCAACGCACTGCCTTTTGGTCAACGTATTATACTGCGGCCAGCCGCTTGCAGCGCGCAGCATTGCGGTCAGCCGCTGGTATGTTTAAGCTTTAGAGCTTGAACACACTAGCGGCTGGTCAAGGTAGCTATACTCTGAATGTGATCAGCTTGAATGAAGTGCCATTTTTGTTAGTGTATTAACAACATGGATGGAGAAATAATTTAAGCGGTTACCTCACCTTTTAGTGCATATGTAAAGCTGGCTTGACACGCTCTATGGCTTTGCAGAAGGATGTTAATCGGAACTTTGAAGTTACTCCGCGAGCCGTGTAATCTTTATCGGAAGCAGTAACTCATAATGTCCCGCTCCGCTTCCTAATATACTTACTGCCAACATCGTCGGCATTATGTAAATCAGTTGCCAGCTTGTCTTGTTGGATCTTGCGATATTGTCTGTTTGCGCCTCGATCCTGAAGATGGTAGAAGACTGCATGGTTTGCCATAAATAGCTCTGAAAAGAACAATAAAGAAGTTCGAAGGATTTGGATCTTTTTTGATGATTCGATTTTTTTCTGATGATTCGTGTTTGGATGATGGCTTGAAGTTAAAACTTAATTTGGTATTAGTAAATATTATTTTTACTGCTACACAAGATATTTGATCAAAATAATAATACTTAAACATTCAAAGGACTATGGGCAAAAATGTATGGGCTCCTTCCCATATACCAACACACATGGAACTGATGCCAATGTGTACCTTAAGTATCCACTACTTGATTAAAATCCTTTTTTTACTTAAATCCGTGGGATATATAAATAAAAAATAATTTATTATTATTAATTAGATAACCTATATTTTCATTTTACACTTGTAAGTTATTTTGACAATATGGTTATATTACATTACAAAACAGTAATGATTTAGTATCTAAACAAAATAAAAAATATTGTATTTTTAAACATTTAATTGATAAAGAATGAATAATAGGAAAATAACGAATATAAATGAGTCATCATCGCCCTAGCGTTATCCCGGTTGCATCCAAGACTTACACGCCTTAGAGCCCGAGATGCGCTTACTGGTCTAACCAGATATTACAGAATATCAACTTTGCCACAGAGCGACTGCCGTTTGACCTCCGCAACCTAAAGGGATAGCGATATTCCATGGTTAAGACCAGTATCAGTATATTTGAGGGAACTGACTCCATGTAACGACTGTCAAACATCTTCATGACTGCCGGGACCGACGGTTTAACGTGCTCTCCAAGACACGGGGCAAGCGATAATTAACAATTTAAGACACACTTAACTTCGAAAAGTCATTGGTGCGCACCAATGGATTCGAACCCGATTCCCTCTGCATGGCAATCAGTTGGTATCTCCTCTAGGCTATCGCTGCCCTTATATAATAATCACTACATGGTATAAAACAAAGTCTTTCTTCTGTCTGTCTGTCCCTATGTATGCTTAAATCTTAAAAACTACTTTTTTAATAGATAGAATGATTCAAGAGGATGAAGGTTTATATGTATAATTGACGCGGGCGAGGCCGCTGGCGCCGTCTAGTATAATATAAATGAATGAATCATTTAAATTCATTTTCTTCTAATTATTCGTTCTTATAATGCCCATAGTAGGCAAATAATAATAGTGAGTGTTAATATTACTGGTTTATGTTCACTGTGCACTAATGAATACATAAATGAGCAAGTGTTTTACAAATAATCGTCTAAAATACGTTCTTACACGAATATTTGTTTAACCGTTAATTACTATGACAACGCCAGGCTTTTGGGCAACGTCCCCATAGTAAAAAAATATCATCTTGCCAAGACATAAAGACATATTTATTTCTGCATTTTGGTTGTTTACAACACTTATACATGTCAAAACCCTATTCTAGATGATGCCGGCTTTTCCTAGCTAAATGATTTCTTGAGAAGAAAAGCCGAAACAAACTCAGAGTCATTGTTTTTTTGTCACTTCAATTTCTTTAGTCTTTTCTTGATCTTTTAAAGTCCAGACAAAAAAAGGGTTTAGTATGCAAGTACAATGCAGGAAATCATCTGACGCTTTTGACTGACTCGGCCCACTGATGGCCCGCATTCAACAGCAATCGTACGGCTCAACCTTGATTGAGGGAGCCAGCACGATCTGTGTCACTATGCCTCCACGCCATCAGAAGGTGTATGCATAAGCATGTCAGCCTAAGCCATCAGACAGGTTGCCAGAACTATTTGTTTATATGTTTAATAATGCCCACATCGTACTCACAACTTTACATGCTAATACATAGTAAAATACATGTTGTAAACAATATGTAAAATTATAAAAAATTAAACAATAAAATGTCATATATTAAAATGTCAGAAAATATTATTGAATGTAAATTTAAGAATGTCTAAAAAATAATATAATAATATATTACTTAAGTTAAGTTTTAATATATTACTTAACTTATATTACTTAACTTAAGTTATTTAATACGATTATTGTGATGGGAGATTTCAACGGACAAATTGGAAAAAGAAGAAAGAACGAGGACAGAATATTAGGATCACACACTACCGGCAAAAGAAACAATAACGGACAAAGACTTATAAACTACGCCCTAGAAAACAACTTATATATCATGAATAGCTATTACAAGAGGAAAAACAAAAGAAAATGGACTTGGGAATCGCCCAATGGACTAGTAAGAAACGAAATAGACTTCGTATTAACGAACAAACCGAAACTATTTTTAAATGTGGCCATAGTGAATGAGTTTAACTTTAATACTGATCACAGACTACTTCGTAGTCAATTGCATATGTGTGCGCCCAAATTTCGAGAAAATTTCAACAAAAAATAAAACGGCCAATACGCTTACCTCTCCCAAACGAAATCTTAGAGTCCCTAAATAGTAAATTACAAACATTAGATACATATAAAGAGGTCCAAGAAAGATACGATACTTTAGAACAAATAATAAAAGATGTCGAGAGCAAACTTGAAAATATAAAAACCCCAAAAGACAGATTAGGCCCAGAAGGAAAATATTTAATCAAACAAAGAGCACTGTTATTTAAAGATAGGAAGAAGAACAAAAAAGATATAACCAAACTAAGTAAAGAAATCAACCTAAGCATCAGGAAACATAGAAAAAAACTGAGAACCGAAACAATTCAACAACATATTGAAAAATCAGGAGGAATTGCCAAGGCATGGAAAGAACTTCGAGAAAATCTAATTTGGATCCGAAGCATGAAACATCACAAGAACAAGAAACAAAATACGAAAAGAACCAAAATAATAGAAGCAGCCACCGATTATTTTCGAGAACTCTACAGCGATATTGGAACAACACCAACAAAGTCCCTTACGAGCATCCTTATTAACGATGAAGAACCAATTCCACATATTTTAAAAGAGGAAGTCAGCAAAGCTATTACTTCACAAAAGAGAGGGAAAACAGCTGGCGAAGATGGTATCTCAAACGAAATTCTAATAGGAACATCTCAAGCTACTCTAAATACAATCACCGACTTATTCAATGAGATAATTAAAACTGAAAACATACCACATCAATGGTCCACTTCCACTATAATACTCCTACACAAAAAAGGCAAAATCGATGATATCGCAAACTATCGACCCATCTCGTTAATGTCTAACGTATATAAAATATTTTCCAAAATACTACTAGAGCGAATAACGAAGACTTTGGATGAACATCAACCCAGAGAACAAGCTGGCTTTCGAAGAGATTTCTCAACCATTGATCATATTCACACCATTAAACAGATAATCCAAAAATGTAACGAATACGGAATAACATATTACCTAGCATTCATAGATTATAACAAGGCGTTCGACTCACTAAATCATGCAAAAATATGGGAAGCTCTGGTAACACAAGGAATTAACAACAAATATATTCGTATAATACACAACATATATGCAAACATGAAAGCGAAGGTCAAAACCGAAAGAGCTGGAGAGTACTTTCCTATTAAGCGCGGAGTCAGACAAGGAGATCCATTATCACCAAAACTGTTTTCTGCCTGTCTCGAGCATATATTCCGACAGCTTGAATGGAGTAAATATGGCCTAAACGTTAATGGCATCTTGTTAAATCATCTACGTTTTGCCGATGACCTTATATTAGTTTGTGAAGACCCAAAAAGCTTACAGGAAATGATTAAACAACTCATCTACGCAATCGAGAAAGTTGGATTGTCAATGAACATAAAAAAGACAAAAGTAATGACAAACCATACTAAAGTCCCAATTCAGCCAAACAATAGTACTATAGAATACGTAGACGAATACACATACCTCGGGCAGGTAATATCCCCAACAGAGCTCACAGCGAAGGAAATTAACAACAGAATCAGCATCGCCTGGAAAAAATACTGGTCTTTCAAAGAAATAATGAAAAATCCTGGCATACCAATAAAAGATAAAAGGAAAATATTCAACACATGTATTCTACCGAGCATGACCTATGGATGTCAGACATGGAGTCTAACCAACCAGAACATTAAAGCACTGGAAACTTGCCAACACGGCATTGAAAGAAGCATGTTGAATATAAAAATAAAATAAATCTTAAATCAATAAGGCAACAAACTAAAATCATAGATGTCAAATATTGCATAAAAAAAATTGAAAGGGAAATGGGCAGGTCATTTAATAAGGAACAAGAAAGACAAATGGGCAAAAGATGTTACAGAATGGTGTCCTAGACAGACCAAAAGAAAAAGAGGTAGACAGCGTCGTAGATGGGACGACGACATTAAGAAGGTGGCAGGAACAACATGGACGAGGGTAACAAGGGACCGAACAATATGGAAAATGCTTGGGGAAGCCTATGCTGAAAAGCAAGACAATCGGTGAAAATTGTTAAATGATTGATGATAATAAAATTACCGGTGTCAGAACTACACACAAATTTAAAATTACTTTTATGTTAGCACAATCACATTGTATCTACAAATACTGATCTATGATTGTTAATAAAGGCTATTATTATTATTATCATCTTTATTTCCTATTTTTCAAATTAAAATTACATTTTTAAATATATCATTCACTAAAAAAAAAAAAAAAACACATTTAAAAATATAAAATTAACCGTGGGGTCCCACCAGCATCGGGCACAGGGTCCAAGCTGCCAGTGGTTAGGGCTCCAGAGACAGGAACTTCCTCACAATACGTGCCGTGTCGAGAAGAACTGCCTTTTGCATCAGACCCTTGACCCAAGCACCCAACGCGAGCCTCTTAAGGTGACGATCGAGGCTCTTGGCTATTAGACCATTAACCGTCACAACTATCGGCACAATAATTGCCGAGTCCACATCCCACATGTCGACAATCTCGTGAGCCAAGTCCAGATATTTAATCTGTTTGTCTTTCTCGGCTTTCACGAGATTCTCGTCATGGGGAATGGTGACATCAACAATTATTGCGAGGCGCTCTGATCGATCTATCACCACAATATCAGGTTTGTTGGCTACAACAGTCCTGTCTGTGACGATAGATCGATCCCAGTACAATGTGGCATGGCCATTTTCGAGAACTGGCTCTGCCACATACCTGTAGTACGGTACCTCGATGTCTACAAGTTTGTATTTCAGAGCAAGTTGCTGGTGAATGATTCTGGCTACTTGGTTATGTCTGTGCAAGTACTCGCCGTTAGCAAGACGTGAACAACCGGAAACAATATGCCTGAGGGATTCACCAGGCTGGTGACACGTACGGCAAATATCGGTAGTGCCATCCCTCAGGATATATTTCCGGTAGTTATTCGTCTTGATAACTTCGTCAGCAATTGCACAAACAAACCCTTCGGTTTCCCCAAAGAGGTCACCGAAGCGTAGCCAGTTCACCGAGGCTAATAAGTCTACATCGGGTCCATACAGAGCCCGATGGAACCTGCCATGAAGCTCCTTGCTCTGCCACACACGCTTGCGATCATCAGTACTGAGTACTACAGGTATGCGCCAGTTCTCCTTAGCCAACTTGAGCGGGGTGAGTCCATTGTCCACTGCGACTACATCTCGATGCATGTCCACGTTCGCCCGGAGAAAATATTCTCTGAGATTGCACACCTCGCGGTTGTGTAGGGTCTTGACATTCAGAAAGCCACGACCCCCACACTTCCGCGGGATGTACAACCTCATCACGGATGAACGTGGATGATGCATACGATATGCCGTCAACAATGTGCGGACTCTTCTGTCCAGGGCGTCCAATTCAGACTGAGTCCACTTGAGTATGCCAAAGGAGTATACAAGAAGTGGCATGACCCAACCGTTGCAAGCACGAACCTTGTTGCCACCTGATAAAAGACTTTTCAGTACTTTATTCAGGCGGCCAAAGAAACGCTCTTGCAACGATTGCTTTATGACGGCTTCATTGATACTTAAAGCCTGTGACATACCCAAGTACTTATAGGTATCAGTCAAGAGAAGCGTTCTTAGGTTAATGGAATCTGAGAGTTGGATCCCTTCAGATTCCACCATCCTTCCCTGCTTCACATGAATGACAGCACATTTATCCACACCGAACTCCATATTGATTGACTTACTAAAGTTTTGGGTTACTTTTAGTAAATCTATCAATTGGGCATCAGAGTGGGCAAATAACTTCAGGTCATCCATGAAAAACAGGTGAGATATGACCTGACCACTTCTCTTTAACCTGTAGCCTAACCTTGAACCCTCCAGTAAAGTACTGAGAGGGTTCATGGCTAGGCAAAACCAAAGGGGACTCAGACTGTCGCCCTGAAAAATTCCCCGCTCAATTTTAATACGTTCGCCGTCCTCCTGGATCCTTCGGCATCCTGGATAGCAAAGAGTCGTATTCCATTGCCCCATACATGACTTTAAGAAGGTGCGTAGAGTTGTATTTACTTTATACAACTCCAACACCCTCAAAAGCCATGTATGCGGCACGGAGTCATACGCTTTCTTATAATCTATCCAACATGCCGCCAGATCCTTTCGGTTACGGCGAACTTGTTGGCTAATGGCCATGTCAATGAGGAGGAGCTCCTTAGTACCACGAGCCCCCCTCCTACATCCATTCTGAGAGGCTGACATAATTAAGTTGTCTTCGACATGTTTAGCTATTTTAGCTCTCAGAATAGATGTAAGAAGTTTATAGACCGATGGTAAACACGTAATCGGTCTATAATTGCCGGGCTCGCTAGTACTGCCAGTCTTATGGAGCAGGTGGGTAATTCCAGTCGTCATAAAGGTTGGCAACGATCCAGATTCCAAGGCTGATTGGAATTGAGATGCCAAACGTTCATGCGAACTACGTAGCCATTTCAGCCAGAAATTGTGCAGTCCGTCCAATCCTGGAGATTTCCAATTAGATAATGGACGGACTGCTTGTGAAACGTCCTGGCTAGAAATGGCCACGCATTCCATTTCGGGAATATGTTCGCATGCACGTTCGATGTCTCGCATCCAATCACCTTCGTTATGACCAATGGGCATCGACCAGATGCTACGCCAGAACATGCCTGTGGCGTCCGCATCTGGCCGCTGCACATTAGTTACACATTGATCTGGTCGTTCCCAACTTCTATATACCCACCTTTGGTCCCTCTGGAATGCACTATTAATGATGTACCGGTCCACACGTTTCTTAAACCTACGAATTCGGTTTGCCCATGCATAGACTTTCTGTTTTAGGTAGTCAATGCGCTCCGTGACCCGGGCTATATAATCTTGAGGACTAATGTTAGTCCCCGAAAAAGCCCGTTTCACAAAGCGCATTACCCTAGGGCGTGTATTCCCCTCCCTAAAACAGATCAGCTTGCCAATAAGTGCCCTTGCCTCGGCAATACGCCGCTCAATCCTGCACTGCCACGCCGGTACAGCAGACCTTTGTCGTACAACGGTATCAGTTTCAGGAAACTTAACACCAGCTATACGACAAGCCGCCACGGCGGTACAGTACAAGATTGAATGCGTATCACCGAGATCCTCGCTATTATCTAAATAATTTGATAATAACGAGTCAAGAGCACTTATCAGCGCTATATTTCGCCTATGCATAGGCAACCTCGGTAGACGAGGCCTGATACCTAGTGGAGTGTACCGGTAGTCCCTAATAGCACATTCCAAAGCGTCCTTTACCTCCTCATTGCACTGGGTACTTACATTATCAACCATGTCATCCTCCTCCCTGACGGCACTACCGCCTATTGGCGGTGCGGTCAGTGCTGATGTCTGTGTAGGCTGGACGGGGGTGGCATGTCTCGAAGGTAAGTACTCTGAGCGAATCCTATCAAGCACGGCATTATCCAACTTGCCACTGCGCTGGATAACCCGTATCTGATCCGATAGTCGTTGAGCCGTGACGTTGATGCTTGGTTCCAAGGCCTGAAACAAAGACAGCATGCGACTACGGTACGCAGTGAGGTTAGTGCCCCCCTCTGTCGCCCCAAAATATGCGCGCATGACATGTTCGTTTATTAATGTCGTCCACTTCATGCGCTGCACATTACCACCGGCAGCGAGGACCCTGTTTGGGGCCGGTGGGCCCCGAGGTCCCAAGCACGCTGGTGGCCGGCCTCTCCCACGCCGCCGCGCAGGTGACGGTGTCGACGGCGGAGAGAAATACTCGTCGCTGGAGCTCGACGCAACTGCAGCCGTCGGTGTTGTCGGCGTAGGTACCGACGGCTGCGAGGCGGAGCTCAGCGACGGGCCCGGAGGTGTTGGTCGTGCTCTCTTGCTCCTGGCTCTCGTCAACATACTAGAGTGCTAATATCTTCCATTTTATTTTCGTAAATATTGTTATTGTTAGTGGTTGACGTGTCATATTTGTTGTGACGGCTGTCATCTCTTCACTTTTTCTTTATTTGTTTATTTATGGTGGTTTTTATCAAATATTTCCTTCTTTTGCTTGAGTTTTATATACTAATTTAGATGCGATATATTATTACAATTTGAATAAAGTGAAATTCGTGAAATATTAATATTTAAAATTCTTTGATGAAAAAAGCACGTTGACATTCGTGGTGTTGCCAGATTATTATTATTATTATTATTATATTACTTAAGTAATTTTAAATGTCAAAAGAAAATAACAAATCAAACAATGTCAAAACAAAATAAATAAAATTACAAATGTCAAATCAAAAATGTTAGAATGTAAAGATATAAGTACTACAAATGTAAATAAAAATATTATGTCACTAATTTCAAAATATCAAAATTCTTAATGTCAATTCATAATTTAATGTCAATTCATAATTTTTAAACTCAATTCCAGGCGTTTTTGTCTGCTAAATAATCTTTAACTGTGTAATAAGCTTTTGAACACAAGCTCTGTTTAATAAATACTTTGAATTTATTAATACTTAGTTCCTGAATATTGCCTGGAATTTTGTTGTAAAAACGTATGCTTTGACACTTGTATGAGTTACTTATTTTTTGTAGTCTAGTTGAAGGTAGAACAAGTTTGTTTTTGTTTCGTGTATTTAATTTATGAATGTCGCTGAATTTAGAAAACATATTTATATTTTTCCTGACATATAACAAGTTCTCATAAATGTATTGATGAGCCAAGATGTATCAATTGAGCTACATTTCATTTTTGTTGATGGGTGGGGACGATTCCGCCCATCGTCCTTTATTTATTAATTAAATAACATCATTATCTTATTGCAAGTGCCTTATATGCCGACATATTTTAAGCTGTTGTAAATTTTTGTATCCGTGATCGTGGCCAAAATATTCTAATCTCATAACATATCCCTGTTTATCACCCTACTGAGCACGCAGAAAATATTTTAATTAGAGTGTGCATGCCCACGCACTATAGTAGTAACAACCAGTACACTCAAATACCAACCACTCTCATTCGAATATATTAAAATCCTTTCGAATAATCTCCGAATGAATTCGAAAGCTCCGATCGCTCCGCCGTTCACTAAAATCACTATCACACCGTCGGCATTATGTAGATTAGACGTCTGCTTGTCTTGTCGGATCGAACGATCCTGTCGCAGTTTGCGCTCTGATTCGTTTCCATTCCAAACTATATTTCGCTCTATTTGAATATTATAAGTGGGTTGTTAAAGGGGAATGAAAAAATTTAAAAAAAGATATTTGAGCGGGGAATCGAAGCTTTGCTGTAGTCGAACAATCTTACTACTATTATAAACGTGAAGTTTTATAAAGATGGACGGGTGTATAAGGTGTGATGTTTCACGCCAAAACTAACGGCAGGATCAATATAGCTGTATTTATAACAGCCAAGCGATACTGGCTGACTGACAGACAACGCACAGACAAAACTATTAGCCGCATGAAACTGAAATTTGTACCGTAAAGTGTATCCTATGAAGGGATTTCCGTAAATTCCTAAGGGATCGGGCAGAAACAATTAAGTTTAAAAACGTCTAGTAATTCATAATTATGTAGTACAGCCTTGCTGATTTCAGCATGAATGAGTCGGCTCGACCAGAGAAGTACGACTCGCTGAGAATATCGCCGTAAAGTAAGAGTATATATACTGTACCGCTTCGCTCGGAAGTGAGAATGCCGGAGGTCCTATCGCCTATTCATCCTTCCTCATACCACTCCTCCTCCTATTCCTTTTTCACCCCAAAGGGCGACAATGCACCTATGACTCCTCTGGTGTTGCTTGTGTCCACTGGCGGCGGTAATCACTTAACATCATCTTTGTTCATGGTTTGCCGCCTATTACATTAAAACGCGACTTTCTCTATATTACGCCTGGAATTGAGTTTAAAAATTATGAATTGACATTAAATTATGAATTTTGACATTTTGAAATTAGTGACATAATATTTTTATTTACATTTGTAGTACTTATATCTTTACATTCTGACATTTTTGATTTGACATTTGTAATTTTATTTATTTTGTTTTGACATTGTTTGATTTGACATTGTTATTTTCTTTTGACATTTAAAATTACTTAAGTAATATATTATTATATTATTTTTTAGACATTCTTAAATTTACATTCAATAATATTTTCTGACATTTTAATATATGACATTTTATTGTTTAATTTTTTATAATTTTACATATTGTTTACAACATGTATTTTACTATGCATTAGCATGTAAAGTTGTGAGTACGATGTGGGCATTATTGAACATAATATAAACAAATAGTTGTGGCAACCTGTCTGATGGCTTAGGCTGACATGCTTATGCATACACCTTCTGATGGCGTGGAGGCATAGTGATACAGATCGTGCTGGCTCCCTCAATCAAGGTTGAGCCGTACGATGCTGTTGAATGCGGGCCATCAGTGAGCCGAGTCAGTCAAAAGCGTCAGATGATTTCCTGCATTGTACTTGCATACTAAACCCTTTTTTTGTCTGGACTTTAAAAGATCAAGAAAAGACTAAAGAAATTGAAGTGACAAAAAAAAACAATGACTCTGAGTTTGTTTCGGCTTTTCTTCTCAAGAAGTCATTTAGCTAGGAAAAGCCGGCATCATCTAGAATAGGGTTTTGACATGTATAAGTGTTGTAAACAACCAAAATGCAGAAATAAATATGTCTTTATGTCTTTATTATAATAATTGTGTGTGTCCAATCTGCCTCTCGTTCTAAGAAGACAAAACTTATCTTAATGAGTCCATTGGAGTTCAAATCTTTGCAAAACTTGTGTGTGAACTTGCCACACTTTGACTAACTTTGTCTTGTTAGGTATCCTCAAAGAATATTTTCTGCGAATTTTCCTTTTGAGCTGACCTCACTAGCTGAACTTATCGGAATTCCTGTCACTGAGGCATTAAGTGTTATTTTTATTGCAATGAGTGAACTAAGTACCTTAACTTAGAAATGTAAAATACTAGACTCCGACCTCTTCGCTTGCGTGTGTGTTGATAATCGTGACAGAAGACGGCGTATGTCTTATTCAAAGATATAATCATGACCGGTTCGTTTGTTACGTGAGAGTAACAAACATGCATCGCTTTATCCTCACAAAATGTCGTAATTATAATTGCACATAGTAAAATACCATGAAAATTTAAATAAAGAAATTGTGTTGCTACTTTGATTATAAATTATCTAACTGTATGAACTAAGGATCACTTTTTAATGTGAGAAGGAGAGCCAAAGTCTAGTAAGGAGATATGTAATATTATGGAAAACTCTCAGACACTCAGGATTCTTCTTAACTTTTCTCGTCATCATTTAGCAAGGAGAAGGCAAACAAAATGAAAAGAAGAAGAAGAATTTAGCAAGGAATTTAATACGCAAATCAAAAAGTCAGTTGAGCGAGCCGTGGGTTCAATTCCGAGTTTGTTACTGATAGTCTCTCCAATTTATCACCAAAATGGCTACCACCAAATAAGACCAAACCCAAAACAATAACATTGTACAGACTTCAAATCAAGCACTTAGTGCAAACTTACACGCGCAAAGCACTAGCATTATTCCCGCTCACATAAATAGCATTTAACACCATAATTTAGCGCCGTAACAAGAAAATTCTTGTATATTTTCATAACACGGAATCCATTTTGCGAGAACACGGCCATTTTCCGCGTGCAAACCATTTTATTGCCAGTTATGGTACACAATACGTCACATGCGGAGTTGGACAAGATAAGGGCACTATTTCGTTATGACATTTTACTGAATAACTTGTGCTAAACTATTCTGCTCTGTACGTTTGTGGAACGGTTTGCAAGGAAAAATAAATGTTTTTAGCGGTGTTCGTGATTTTTGCTGCTCGTGAGTTTTGTTATGGTGTTTTTGAAATAATGTTGTACTGGTGTAAATATGTTGTTGAATGGGTAATGCTTTTTAAGCTCCGAATAATATTATATCGTATGTAGTTAGTGTAATCATCACTTCATGCTTAAATCGGGTTTTGCGTTTGTACTTTGCATAGGTCACAGGTTGGATAATTCCATCGATAACCTAATGGAGAGACCAACTATCTTTTACGTCTGAGATTTAGATCAATAGGTGCCACTGACTGAGTATATTAAGTTGCTTATTATCACTTGCTAAACGCTGAACTTAAACATCGTGAGGATGCATGTCTAAGAATTCTCCAAAACATTATCGGAAGTTATGTGAGTACCTTGCCCAGCGAGGCCCGTTTCAAGCAGTGGTACAGTATACTTATATATACAGGGCTAGTGATGATGACTCTTTGCGTGGATGAACGCTCGTTGTAGCTTTTAAATGAGAGCCCCACGTTGCTTTGGATGGCATGTATAGCGATAGATGCTAGTTTTTTGTCTTAAAACATTCCTGTCCTTAGGCCATTAGATGGGTTCGATTCCCACACGAGACAACACTTTGTGTGATCCATAAATTGTTGTTTCGAGTCTGGATGTCCATTGTGTCCGTTGGTTGTATGTCTGTAAAGTCCTAGAGGGGATTTATTCCTAGAGGGGGAGTTGTCTTTAAAAAAAAACGAAACGAAGATGTCTTCACGATACTTCGTTAGGCCATATTAGAGGATTTTCTTCTTCTTGGCGACGCATAATTAAGCTCAAACAGAAAAGTGAAAAAACAGCAAAAGTAGTAATAAAGTGGTTACCTACGAGTATCAGATCATTTATTTCCTACTCCTGTCCCCTGCCTAAATCAATATTTTTATCTAGTTATTGTTATTTATTAATAATATACGCTTGTAAAAACAGGCTTCAGTTCGAATCATATTCGTAAGACCGATTTAACTTTTTTTAACTATCATATACTTTGGTTAGATGCACACAATGACTGTTACTGCAAGTTACATTTTGGATTAGAATAATAAACGTTTATGTAGGCCGACGTCTGTGAAATTGAAGGGAAACTAGGACTTTAAGGCTGGCGAAGATGTCTGTGAATCCATTGCGAAGTCAAATTTTGTGTCACTGGTACTTACTACTGGAAAAAACACCTCAATAAACAAATAATGCTTTATTTTCAGACTGTAGTGCCCACTGCAGGGCAAAGGCCTCCCTCTCCTTCTTCCACAGGTCTCTATTTTGTGCCAGCACAGGCCAATCCTTCCTGTACGAGTCCAGTTCATCCCGCAATCGTCGTCTCGGCCTTCCACGCTGTCGCCTAGCACCTTCGGGGACCCGACCTTGCTTGGCACATCTAAATAAATCACTAAAAATATTTCTTAAAATTTTCGGTACAGATTCAAGACTCTCACACCAACATGATATCATATTAAAAATACCAAATAAAATGCATATCATACGAAATTCGCCGCCTATCTAACGTAGCCTCTCCAAAAAAATTGCTGTACATTCTCAAATGGTTGGTATAACGCTCGCGTGAAAATTTTCCACTGAAATTAGTTCGGCACGCGTCGCCGCCTGTAATCTCGAAACTGAATAGGGGACAATTTGTGACGTCACATACAGACATTTTCATATCGAAGAGTAAGAGCGACTAGAAGTGACATGGAGGATGTTTAAAGATTACGCTCATATAAAAGCATCCACAGAACACCCGTCAGATGAGTTTAGTTTCTAAAACAATCGGTTTTAAACCGACTGACCCACCGTTTTACTGATATTACATTTATGATGTCCGTAAAAATCCGTAATGATCATCAGCCCCGTATATAAACTGTCCCACTGCTGGCCACGGGCCTCTTCTCACCATGAAAAGGGCAAGGCCTTAGTTCACCACGCTGGCCAAGTGCAGGTTAGCGGCTTCACATTTGTTTTTTGAGAATGTTATGGAGAACTCTCAGATATGCAGGTTTCCTCACGATGTTTTCCTTCACCATTAATTAAACATTTAATACGCGCATAACTTCAAAAAGTCGCGCGCCGTGGTTTCGAACCCGAGACCCTCTGCATAGCAGTCCGTCGGTCTCTCCACTAGGCTATCGTTGCTAACTAAGCAAGTACTGCTATAGGAAGTGACATGGCCACAGAACAGTTTAATATGGATATGGCGGATGTGAAAAGATGAGGTTGTTGGGTGACACGTGCTTATACAGAAGCATCCCCTTAGTGCCGGTTGCACAAATTCTTTTGATTAATGTAAAAGACCGCACTAGGAATAAATCCTTTAGACTTTATTAACATATAACTGATGGACCCAAAGAACACCCAGATTCGAAATAATTATTTGTGAATCATACAAAGTGTTGTCTCTCGTGTGGGGATGAACCCTCTTCACTCGGAGCAATGTCAAGCGGCGAGGCGACCGCTTAAACCACTATGCTAACCGTGCAGTCAAAATTAAATCATCATCATCATCAGCCTTTAACAGTCCACTGCTGGACTAGGCCTTTCCTTTGAAAGGAGGAATTAGCCTTCTATACCACGCTGGCCAAACGGGTTGGTGTAGGGTTTGTATCAAGTTTTCCTTCTCTTACAGTGCTGTTCTCTGCATAATATGCTCCCTCTGTCAGATCTTATGACACCCATGGGATGATACGGGGTGGTGACATTCCGTATTTTTAATCCGTCACCACTCGGACGAAAATTAAATGTGTAGGTACCTTAAAAAATCTCCATCAAAAGAACAAGTACGTACCGCATTTATTTCGGACATAATATCAATAGAATAGCAGTTACCGAAAACTGTGTGCTGATAAGGTTAACCCTAAACTTTTTATCACTTCATAGTATAAAACAAAGTCTGTCTTCTGTCTGTCCCTATGTATGCTTAAATCTTAAAAACTACGCAACGGATTTTAATGTGCTTTTTTTTATTAGATGGAATGATTCAAGAGAAAGGTTTATATGTATAACTGTCGGGGGCGAAGCCGCTGGCGACGTCTAGTATTGAACACAGTAGCTGTACTAACTTATATTTAATGGACTTTATGAAATCACTGAGTGGTACATACAGTCCTATGTGCGATATTATTAAAAATAGTACACAGTTAGACATTTTAGCGAAAAACGTCGCTTTGATCGGGAAAACTGAATGTGGAAAAACTGTAGTAAACTAACGTAAACTTTTTGAGAGATGGCTCAAATAGTTTACATAAGTTTACCACAGTTTTTACAAAATCCCTTAGTCACTCAACCTTATAACTTTTTTATTAGGATTCTGTAGCAAAAATGTCAAAAAACTCCATAGTCTGTCAGTCATGTATAATGGGTATGTTTATTGGTACTACTACGAAACCAATCATACGCAAGTCCAACTTGCTCTTGATTTAATTTTTGTCGTATTAATCTCTTTATTTAAATAAAAAGGCTTAAAATTTCAACTGTATACTTTTTTTATAGAAAAGTTATGTTTGTCCATTAAGCATGTCACTCTTTCCTTCCCTCCTTTCGCCTGTCCCTTAAAGTAAAAGAGCAGAAAAGTCAATGATCCCAATCACACAAAAGTTTACGTAACACTGTCACTTCCATACCGCCTACATCGTTGTCAATATTGTGTCTGGTTGAATTCCACACATAATTATTTCTGGCCACAGAGCAATACGTTGTATTGTAGATGACAATTAATGGGTACGTGAAATAGGTCACGGAGCTACTGTGTCTGTCCAACACTGTATCCAATGGTTACTGTCCAACTAAATTGAATGCAGGCATTAAATTTTCGTTGCTGTCTTTCTACACGATCGATAAATTTTGTTGTAGAAATAAAGAATATTATGCTTTAAGATTACGTTGAAATTTAAGAAAATATAAGAAACACCGATAGCCTAGTGCAGATGCCAACAAACTGCCACGCAGAAGGTATCGGGTTCGAATCCACGGCACACACCACTGACTTTTGGAAGTTATGTGCGTTTTAAATTGCTAATTGTCAGTCCCGGCTGGCTTGAAGATCTTTGACAGTCCTTACGGGAAGACAGTACTTATCCACAAAATAAACTTATACTGGTCTTAACGATGGCATATCACCATACATTTGGGTTGCGGAGATCAGACGGCAGTCGCTCTGTGGAAAAGCTGATATTCTGTTCTATCTCTTTGACTAGGTGGCGGATCCTGTTTTCCAGGTATAAGTCTCGGATGCAACCGGGATAACGCTAGGTCGATGATGAGGATGATGATAAAGTTAAAAAACCAGACCGGCAATTCATAAAAATTTGTTTATCGGGTTTTATTTGTGTTTACTAAGCAATTTGGAGTATAAATACCTCTATTTTCCCCGACATCGAGCGCGGTTGTGGACACACAATCTATTTGCGAGAAAGTTTATGAAGCGTCTAAACCAACACGGCCAGGTCGGTAAAGTTAAAGCGAATGCCGTTTCTAATCGAATTTATCTTTCTTGTAAGTAGACAAACCTAAACTGAACTGTTTCTTCTAACTAGAGAATGCCAGCAGCTACGCCCGCAGATCTTTTATTTATTATTATTTTTATAGACTCACGCCTGCATCCCCGAAGGGGTAGGCCAAGGTGTAATATTACACCCACAATTTGCCATGAATTGTTAGGTCCCACGTAATAGGGGGCGAGCATATTGCCGTTACCGGGCACTTCACCAGACTCCGTGCTGCTACTGAGAATTTGGAAAAATCCAGTAACACTTTTATCCGACCCGTGAATCGAACCCGGAACCTCCGATCAGCAGTCGCATACGCTATCCTTTGGACCACGGAGGCAGTTTTTGGCAGATATTTAATTTAACCGTTTCTTCCTGATCCCGTGGGACTTACGGGAAATACCTTCTTAACACCCTTAAGGTCCCCATTCGCACAAAAGGTTTGGCTATGCATTGTATGTCAGTGAGACAGTAACGGAAGAATTTTATATACATTGGTGATATCACCAATGTATATAAAATTCTAAATTATTATTATTAATACCGTTACAATTTCATTCATATCAATGAAATTGTAACGGTAAATGTAAATTGCACACTTGATGAGAGGAATAATGTGTGGCTGGTCCTCTAACTACAGGCATGCTTCTTTGACTGATTGTAGAATGATGGCACCGGTGGTATGTAGCTTACCCTACAACCATTCTTAATGGCAGGTGCAGCGCAGCACATTTTAATTGTGCCGAGGTAAACATCCAACCACATAATTATACACAACACGATCTAGTCCCAAACTAAGCAGAACTTGTACCATATACGACGAACGAATGATATTTATAGGTTCTCTAAAGCTTTCTTATAAGATCCCACTCTGATGAAGAGCACTAGATACTCTCAAAAATTTTGAATCTTTTGGATTAAGTTAGAACAGTAATAGGGGATCATTATTTTCATATTTGATTACCTACGTCATTATCGACAGCTGCCTTGATATCGCGATCAAACAAATTGAATTGATATTTTCTATTAATTATCCTGCGATAGCTTAATAAGGATCTTTTTACTTTGTCTCGTTTGAACAAAATTATAAAAATTAAAGCGTACAACAAATTTAAATAAAAATTATCAAGAACGAGTCCAGTGTCTTTTACATTGGTTCTAAGTATCCTCCCAAAAACTGTACTTATTTTTTGTTTTACTTTACTTAGGGCCTTCGAAATGTGTTGAATAGCGCTCATATCATGTCACTTGACACTACATCGACAAAGTTAAGCAACCTTTACAAATATCACTGCTTGGAACGACGCTTGCGAAGCCACGTAAAAGAATTTACGCCGTTTCTATCTCAGGACAACAATATTATTGTTAGTATACATAATTTATTTTGGGTGTCTTTTGCGCCCTCCATAAACACATAAGAAGAAATAGAATATGCTTAGGTTAGGTCGACGCCCCCCCCGTGGGATCTCCACCTTGTCGTGGTGGGGGGGCTTAGTAACCGTGGATTGGTGACCCGTGGTGAAGCTAAGAGGGATCCAGGAGGGGACGCTCCGCGTGGGCTTGACGGAGGCCTGCGCAGGATGCGTCCAAAGGGGCGGGTGCGAGGGACAGTTCTTCTGTCCCTCGCAGTCGGGTGCGGTCGCGGGAGGAGAGGCGTGTCGGTGTTGCGTTGCCGCGCGCCCTATCTCCCGCGACCAAATGGAGGTGCACCATCGTTGCGTCGCGGTGGGGCCGCAGAGGAAGAGGAGATGCGGTGTTTCGTTGCCGTCCTCCCTATCCTCTGCGGCCGCTGAGTGTTTTGACGGCGGAGCCCAACACCTTCATCCGCCGCCAAGGGGGTTTTGTTCGGGGCCCGCCTGACCATCTGGTGGGCCAATACCCGTCGGGGGTAGCGAGGAATGCTTCAGCGATACCCGACCCTCCGACATACGGGTACGTGAGGAATACGGGTTGGTTTTTAGTCAGTAAGAGTCTGACAGTCCCCTTCGCCCTTTCCCCAGGGCGGAGGGACTCCATGAGGATTTTCCAACACGACACAAAACAAAAAAGGTTAGGTCGACGCAGATAATAGGGAGGATCGTGACATAGAAATAGTTTCAATTCAATGTATAGATTTATGTTTCTTTAAATAATATTTTGTTTCAAGTAGCGAGTCGAGGGATCATTTTTAATACAATTTTATTAAAACGGGTCTTATTCGCGATTTTTAATTAATTTAAGGTATACATACCTCTGTTTTACCGTTTCGGCCGTCTTACAACAATGTCCTGCAGCGACCATGGCTGTTGTAAGACGGCCCAAACGTAAAACGTGTAAAACGTAAAATTGTATGATGTATACAAATCGCGAAAGTTTAAAATCGATGCTCATTGTTAAGTCCAATCAAAGTTACAATAAACTCGACAGTGCAATTCAAGGGCTGTTCGCCAACGGTAGGTAATAGGGTATTTGACTAAAAAAATCGAATTAGTCCGTCAGATAGATTTCAAAAAAATATTTGACACGTATATTTTCTTTAGTCGCGTAAACAAAAAATTAAGACGACAAACTTCGCTGAAAACTCGTGTGACGTCACTTGCCAGTACACTTTTTACTGGCAAGTGACGTTACAAGCCCCCACTCTTATACGTTTCTCCATCTTTGATGCGTTTTATCTTCGTAATTTTTTACTGATTCGATAAAACAAAAAATACGTATCCAATATTTTTCGATAATCTAACTGACGGACTAATTAGATTTTTTTAGTCAAATACCCTATTATATAAATAAATGTTTTTTGCGCTTGATTTGCCTTCATTCACACATTCAAAACTTTGAAATTCTTTGAAAAACTTTGAAAGTATTCTTGAACATCCCACTAATCATTTCAAAGCCATTCAGGCAAACTTTCATAAAGATAGAGAAATGTAAGTCATCAGTATTTCATCCGACGTTTTATAATAAGCACTTCTTGGAATTTATTTCTAAATTAATGTCAAAGATAGTATCTTCTTGGGTTTACGCGAATGTTACACATTGAAATTAAACTACAGTTTACGGATCTTATCGCGATGTATTGGTTTCACTTAGTTATTACATTTGAAACGAATGATCTAAAAATTACATTTTTAATTTATTACTCGCCGACGTTTCGAATTCTTTACAGAATTCATATTCACGGCAGACTGAGGTGATATTTGTCTTTTTCTTGGATGTATAAGTTATCTCAAAGTACCCGAACATTTTTCAACTACTGGTGTTACTATTTACGCAGAATGAGCTCACAGTGTCTTTAGGTGTTCTGGTGACTTTGTCCTTCTTTGGTTTCATTAGCCTTATGACTGGGTACCAAGCTGGAGGAACATTCCAACCATCTTCCCTATTGAAATTAGGGTGTTTTTTTAATTTCAATAGCCTTTCGTATCATCCTTGGAAGAAAACGGTGTTCTTTTGCGAGTATCTGTGGTTCATCAAATCTCAGGTAGTGGTTGGGTCCTTGTTCCACATGTTCACACACAGCAGACTTTGTTGAGCGTTTATGTTTTATGTCAGCTATATGTTCTTTGAGTCGAATGCCTATGCTTCTCTTGGTTTGTCCAATGTATGAGAGCCCACATTCACAGTCAATTTTGTAGACACCGGCCTCTTGCAAGGGTAACTGACACTTGACAGTTGGTAATAATTGACTGATCTTCGTTGGCGGTTTGTAGCAGGGGTGTTACGAATATTCGCATCCGCATCCGCAAATGCGGAATATTCGCATTAATTTAGACATCTGCATCCGTATTCACATCCGCATCAATCAATACGGAGTTTTTACGGATGCAGATTCACATCAACAAGTAACTACATGTAAAGAAAGTGGGCGGAGCCAGAGTGACACGTGCTTCGCGTTTGTTTTGGAAATTTTCTTCTTTGGAAGATAACAACTTATATGCAATTTCAAAATATTTAGATTCTCGCTATAAGCGTAATTTTTTCAAACCAGTCACCGAAGAAAAATAAAAGATTAAATAATGATGATGGTTAATGTCCCTGTTGTCACTAATTCTAATGAGAATGGGAGATTCTCTCGATCCTGAACTAGCAATGTCCTGTACGGGTAAGAAGACTTGCCTAAAAAGCGATCTTGCCATGGTCTTAGATTCATCGAGCAAAGATTAACGCGAAGGACAACCAGACAACAGTTATAGCCCCGATGCTCTTATCCGCAAAGAATTAGTTACCTATTTATCGTAACGAGAAAAGACTCGATTTAGACAACTTAATTGGTGGAAAGTTAACCATTGTAAATTTTAAATTCTCTCCAAATTAGCATGCAGATATTTATCACTTCCACCAGCCAGTGTTCCCAGCGAACAACTACTTATGTAGTGGAGCTGGGTTAATAGCTATAATCCACTTAGAAACAGGTTGGAAGCTGAGAAGGCTGCAATATTGCTATTTATTAAATATAATTCACCAATATTTAAGTTTAATTATTAAACAAAGATTTTGTATAACGAAACTCGAAGCTCAAAATTCTGTTGTGTCATAAGTAAAACTAAAACTTGTGCATTTTTTTTTCTAGAAATATGATTAAATAAATAAAAAGTTAAAATTAAATTGATTTTCAGTTATTTATGTACTTAAAATTTAAATAATTATCCTTTTAAAAGCCGCATCCGCGTCCGTATCGCATCCGCATCCGCATCGAATCCGCATCCGCGGATGTGTACTTCTAATAATCCGCATCCGCATCCGCGGATGTCTAAATTTTCGCATCCGTAACAACCCTGGTTTGTAGTAAGTTTTGATTGATGCTCGCTTCAAGATGTAGCCAATTTTCTCGGTCACGCCCTTGATGTATGGGAGGACAGCAGGTTGTCTTTCTACTTTGGCTGGTTTTTCTTTCTTCTGGGATCTGTGACAGTGGCGCGGCGGTCGGAGCTTGTTGTCTTGCTGAACTTGCCTGACATGTTGAAGCTCAGCGTCCAGGTGTTTCTTGTCACAGATCCCGCGGGCTCTCTGAAACAGAGACATTCCTACAGTAGCTAACTGTTTAGGATGGTGGTGAGATTCACCGTTTAAGTACCTATTTGTATGGGTCTTTTTCCTATACACAGTATGGCTTAAGGAGTTGTTTTTATTCCTGATGACAAGTACATCTAAGAAAGCTAAAGATTTGTTTGCCTCTAATTCCATTGTGAATTGTATTTAGGTCCATACCTACAAAAAAGTCTTGCGTAAGACAAGACATAGCAATTAAAAGCAAAAAAAACTAAAATTAATATGTATTATATTCATATTTGTTAGAAAGAAGCCATTTTCGAAATTAACTTGAAGAGCAGAAAACTTGCTCTCTTGGACAATAACAAAATCTTTATCTAAATGAATTTCTCAAAACTTACAAAAATACCTCTTGTATTTTGAAACAACAGTTTTAAACTCAGTTGAGGTGCTCTTTGAATATCTACGAAGTATTATTATTAATTGCAGCCTAAGTACTACCCTCTCCCAAAAAAAATCGACGTAAAGTAACAGTACCTAAACTATTGCGTTTCGTTCGGTGAGTGAGAGTGCCGGAGGCCCTATCCCCTATTCCTTCTTCTTCATCCCATTCCTTATCCTATCCCTTTTCCCAAACCCAAGGGGCGGCAACGCACTTCTAACTCCTGTGGTGTTGCTTGTATCCATGGCCGGCGGTAATTGCTTACCATCAGGCGATGCGTCTGCTCGTTTGCCGCCTATTACTACAAAAAAGGCTAACCTATTCAAATGCAAGGCCAAAGCCTCTCTACCTTCTTCCCACCTCTCTCTTTCGAGAGCTCTGTTGTTATCCACTCCTCATTCATCATCATCGTCATCATGTCAGCTAAGAGACGTCCACTGTTGCGTGACATAGCCTTCCCCAAGGTTCTTCATACAGACCGATCTTGAATTGCCCGCATCACACCACTTCCCGCGATCTTAACCAGATCGTCGGTCCACCATGCGGGAGGCCTATCATTCATTATAAAGTTTTAAATACGAAGTATATATTCTGTAAAACAAATTGTTTCAAAAATCATAATACCGCAACTTTCACCTCTCACGGAGCTCTAAAACCAAGCATTGATGATCGAAGGCTTAATTGGAGAGGCATTGGATGTCGTTAATGACGGCTAACCCTTACAACACCCAATGGGGGCAGATAGTATCGGGTTTTAGAAAAGGGAATATTTCCTGCCTACGATGTTTGAGGACTAATCTTCAGGGAATTCGTTTGACGAGAGAAGTATTTTTGTTTTTGTGTAGTGAGACAGTCGAGGCAGTTTCATTAGCATGGTTGATAACTTACTTATCGCTGAATTCAATATTCGATCTATACATTTCTTTTGAGATTTTTTATACATATTTGACATAAATTCCATAGAAAATATCTCGAATCTGTGAGACTACCTGTGTGCTCCAGTAGATAGCGTATGCGACTGCTGATCGGAGGTCCCGGGTTCGATTTCCGTGTCGGGTAAAAGTGTTACTGGGTTTTTCCGAATTCTCAGTAGCAGCACGGAGTCTGGTGATGTGCCCGGTAACGGCAATAGGTTCGCCCCCTGTTACTTGGAACCTAAAAATTCATGGCGAAATGTGGGCGTATATTACACCTCTACCTACCCCTTCGGGGTAACGGTTTCAAAATACGTCGCCGTTTTTAGGGGTTGTGAGTGATTGGGGGGAGGGGAAGCGGTCTCGAAACCCCCCCTCACCATTTTCACTTGCCGGAAATACTTGGTTTGCTCTGAAAAAAAATTTATCTCCAAACATCGGTGTGTATGGCACTGCCAACTTTCACATTCTTCACACTAGTTTAATAAACTAAGGTTGACGGATAAGGTTTCCTATTTTCGGATTACGGTTCAAAAGAGAACCTAACATAACCTATTTAGTTACTTATTACAGTCGCACCTAACCCTAGGTACTCGAAAGCAATGACGCACCGTCAATATCATGCATAAAAGATGGCGGTTGCGCTTCGTTTCATGTTTTTCACATAAAACCTAAATATCGCTTTTATTGATTCCACTAGTTTAATAAACTGAGGTTGACGGAGCCCTGCTTCGCAGGGCTCCTATTTTCGGGTTATGGGTCAGAAGAGAACCTAACACAACCTATTTAGTTACTTTCACATAAAACCTAAAATTACGTTCCATTTTGCATATTTAAAAAAAGAATTTTTGGAAATTGCTTAAAAATATTTAGACGCAACTCCGGCAGCCAAAATGACTTTTAGCGGATTAAAACTAACTCCCTTAAGCCCCTTACACCACCAATACCCTCAAATTCGGGCGACGCGTTTCGAAACCCGACCCCCTCCTTTGTTTTTTACGGCACGATATTTTGTAATGTACCTACATATTATTAATTGCCTTGAAATCTACTCTCTTTGGACACACTTATATTCTTAGTCACAAGCTGATCATGATATCAATTGTTTAACTGTGAATTCAATTATTTTATTGTTTGTACCTAAGCATAACCAGACAGAACTAGTCTATTTACAAGTAGAACAACACTAAATTCAATACAGATACACATCTCGGGACGTAAGACGAGGCGGGACGGGAACAGTGCTACTAGTTACAATTAAGTTATTGTCAACAGCTTAAGTTTCGCGGTTGGTCACATGGAAGTACGAACATAAAATTTAAGGCGCTCTTCTTAGTAAAGGTATGCCATAATCCTGGCCAGAAGATATGCTTTTGTCGCGAAAGAAACACTTTTCAAACTTTATGCTAACAATTTATCAGAAATGTCACGAAAAATTATTTACAAGTACTTTATTACTCTTTTTCTTTGTACTAACCTGGCCTCTGAGTGTAGGTCTTTTTATGATAAGCAGTTTTTGTGTGATAAATTTTCACAGAATTTGTGGTGTGTTGCTGAAATTAGAGCTGAGTCGTATTTTTATGCGATCAGCGAAGAATACAATATAATGTTATAATTATTAAAACAAAAATGTGTTTGATTGTTTTGTTTGTATGTCTGTCCTTCTTGCAAAAGCTAAGCTGCTATTGTATGAGTCTTTTATGGAGATAGTTAGGAGTCTAGAAAATGACCTGGACTACTTTGTACTGCGACTAAAGATAATTATTGCAATACAAGATTCCGACGCGGGCAGGGCCGTGGGGAAAGAATAGATAGGATAACCCATCCGCGTTAGTCAGATTCAATTTTGACGAGAATGGTATGTTCCTGTGTCGGATGGACGTCATATTTTGTAAGAATTTCTCTTTCATACTAACTAGATTAAGACTGGACTGACGACCTTCTTGAAATCACGGGCAGCGGATGGATGCGGTTGGCTCAAGATCGGTCCGTGAAGGGCTCCCTTGGGGGAGACCTATGTTCAGCAGTAGGCGTCTTTCAGCTGATATGATGACTTGGTTAAGATACTTGGCTCCCGAAAGGAGCAGCCATATCCAATTTTCCATGTCCATACTCCATGATTGCAAGTTACAACTTGGAAGTTGCTCACCTATTCTGTTTGCTGGTGACGTATATAATGAATAACGTTGCTATGCAACATTAATTTAGTTCGTCCCAAGAAACTGCCGAACTGAGAGCCTCTTTGTAAACTGTACAGCTGTGATGGTCCAGTTGTTTACTTTAGAGAATTAAAGTGTTGTACAATTGTATAAGAAGTGAACGTAGTAGAAGTAGAAAAAATATATGACACTCATATTTAGCGATGATTGAGGATGCTAGCTGAGTTAATATGAGAGTGCATAGATTAAGAATTCACGGAAGTAAAAATAAATTATTGCAGTTTGACCTTTTCGAAAAATTGGTGCGAATAACATGCACTTATATAACATCCCTTTGGAACTAGACTATTAAATACAAAGCTTCGTTAAGCCATGTCAGTGGCCTTTAGGCGATCCGAAAACTCTGATACTAGAGTAAGCCACATACATACAAAAAATGCAAATACGTGTTTTGGAATTCCAATAATATAAATAATTTTTGAACTGCCTTCGTGGTCCAGTGGATAGCGTATGCGACTGCTGATCGGAGGTCCCGGGTTCGATTCCCGGGTCGGGCAAAAGTGTTACTGGGTTTTTCCGAATACTCAGCAGCAGCCCGGAGTTTGGTGATAATAGGCTCGCCCCCTATTAGGTGGGACCTAAACATTTCATGGCGAAATGTGGGTGTAATATTTATACCTCTGCCTACCCCTTCGGGGATACAGGCGTGAGACTATAAATAAAAAAATAAGAATTTTCAGACGGATAACCTCTTTTAAGCGCCAAAAATGATGCCACAGCTATCCTAATTAAGCAGCTACAAGAGAAACAGGATAGTTGTCTACCGAATCCAATCCTTAAAACCCTGTTCAACTAATTCACAACTATGATAGACACAGCCATAACGAAAAAATGTTCCAAGTCACACAAACACACCCAGTACATCTGCAATCCCAACTTCAGCACTTTCAAACTTCAATGAGATCCTAAAATTTTTCATCACGACCTCATATTTCTTCTCACAAAGTAATAAGACAGTACAATTTGCACAACAGTGTAAACCCACAACATTATTAAGTTTAGAATTCTGTTTGCCAATAATTTACGAAGTTCGCGGGACTCGGCCGAGTTTTTGAATATCATTAATTTTAACACACCCGATATTTCCTTATTAATCAGTGCTGCGATCGGTTTGTTTGGTGACAACATTATGTCAAATAAAGTTTGTTTCATTGGGTTTTGCGCTTTAGGGTGTGGAGTAAGATTGGATAAGGGTGTATAGTTTGGATGAAATAATATCTCATCATCATCAGCGGCCCTGTATATAAACTGTCCCATAGTTGGGCTCGGGCCTGTACTCACTATGAGAATGGTAAGGCCATAGTCCACCACGCTGGCCAAATGCGGGTTGGCAAACTTCACATATCATTCGAAAACATTATGGAGAACTGGCAGGCATCCAGGTTTCCTCACGATGTTTTCCTTTACCGTTTAGCACGCGATAATTAATTAGCAATTTACATATACATAGACTCACGCCTGTTTCCTCGAAGGGGTAGGCAGAGGCATATTAAGCGCCCACTTTTCGCCAGTGTTAACAATTTAATACGCACAATAACGTCGAAAGTTCAAAAAAGAAAACAAAAGGGTTATACCTTATTTTTTCTTGATTTTATTATTCGTTCAAAATAACTTCGATAACAATGTAGTAGTCTCTACATAATACTAAATTAAAACTCGTACAAATAAACAACGCACGTCTGTAAAGTTTCATTTACGGGCCGTTTTAATCATTATGTTATGATTTATGATATAAGTTCGCTATAGGACCATGCCGGGGTGTGTATTGTTGGGGAATTTTGTCTGTGAACCCATGGGTGTGTATACATCTATATGTGCTTAGATTTAATTCATAAAAGGTAAATTTGTGCCTAAGAAGGCTGGTATAAAGACAATGGAGTTTCATTTTAGTAGGTCTAGGCTCAAGTTTCTTAAATCCAATCTAACTATATTGGTATTTATAATAAAATATATCTCATCGTCATCAGCGTTGTTTATAATTTGCTCACTATAGGGCACAGACCTCTCTCTTTATAAGGGTTCTCATCACATGTCTTTCGAGATCAATATTGAGTACTATCAGACATGCGGGTTTCCTTTGGATGTTTATTAAGTTGTTTAGTTTAGCAAGTGCTAGTAATTGACAATTTAAAACACACATGACTTTGAAAAGTTAGACATTAGCATCGCTGTTGGATTTGAACTTGAGAGCGCGTGACGGTCAATTAGTCTCCCCACTGGGCTACCACTGCTATAATTGACTATACAATGAAGATATCTTAATACTTACTCCGTAGCACTCGTAGCATGATTTGGCTTATAGTTTGTAATTGGTCGCCAAAGTTAAGCAACGCGGGTCTCCCTTGTTTGACCGAAAGGAATTTGACAAATTTTCACTTCCCAAAAAATTTTTCGCATAATTTTATTTGCCAAATTATTACTTAGCAAAAATCTATTCACAAAAAAATTTAAGGCAAACCTAATGTTTGGCAAATGAACGTTTAAATTATAACTTGTTTACCAACTAGTACTTTTAAAATTTTTTATTTAGTCAAATATTTCAGTTGGAATAACAGTTTTTACGCAAAATCAATAATTATCCTAATCTAAATAGTTCAGTTCCTGATACCCTACTAAAATAATCTCTTTTTTCTATTAATGCAAGTCGTTTCTGGCACTTGCCGGCCGCTGCCGCGGCACCGCTCGCTACGCTCGCTCGACTCGTGCGTAGGAGATCACAGTTCTAACTTAACCTAACCATTATTTTAATAATTAACCTACTCTAACTACTTCCATAAATAAACTAATATCACCAAACGTTTATGGTCTGAAGATTGTTTGCTGTAATAAATCATTTGATTAACACGTTGTCTGCCACGTCAGGCACCGGTGCTTGACAGACACGGTATCTGTTAGGACCGTGTCAGTCATTAGTGGCTGACGCAAACGTATGTAATTCAAATGATCTCAGGGAGCCCTCAGGCGCGTTTTGGGTGTTTTTCTCTGCTGAAATTGACTGACAAGGCCCCTAAGAAACTATGTCCATCTTGGCCTAACATTTCCTACATATGGAACTGATTTTTGAGTACTTACATGTTTTACGCAAAAAAAAAAAACGATGCAATGAATTTCTAAATATTTTTATTCTTTGTAATAATGAAAATGTAGTTACTACAGCTTAGAAAATTATAAAAATAGTAAGTTTAGAATAAAGTAAAAAAACAAAACATGTTAAATTTTTTTATTTTCTTCATTGAAACAATTTATGCAAAAATGTGGCTCATTCCGGCATTGTGGGCAATAAGTATTCACTTGCTTAGTCTTCGTTCTAGCATAATTTCTATCTATTGTTTGGACATTGACATTAGTTATAAAGTCAAGGTGTTAACCTTGAACAGTACTTTCTAGATTTTTTGACAGGGCCTTCTTTCTTTTTCAGTACATGCTTTTGTGTTTAATTTCTTGTTAGATATTCGCCGGAGTCGTATTTGCACAGGCTGGTTGCAACTTGCAACTATGACACGCGTACCTTAGCGCCGCACCGAGCGTCGATCCCGCGCAAATATAGGGGCGGCAGGCGTAGGTTATTATACGATGCCTGACAATATGCCTGACATGGCGCAATGGCTATATTTTCTCCCGATTGGGCTTCATCAGTCGCATATACCTGACAATATTTATTGTTGTCCTATTTTATGTTATAAAAAGTAAAAAATATTCATATAATGTAATTTATGTCGATATAAGACCAAAAAAGCAAAACAAAGAAATTGCCGTCTTTAAAATTATGCTATGGCAGTTAAAGTGTTAAAGACCAAATGCCATAACTTGGTAATATTTGCCAAGTAAAATTTTGACCAAATAAAAATATACGTACTAAAATCATTCAAAATATTGCAATGGTATAAAAAAAGGTTGCTAAAATTTGTTTGGGTAATGAAATTTTGTCAAAATCTTTTCGGCAAAACGTCAGGATCCCAAGCAACGCTTGTACACCACCCAGATGGGTGACCAGGTATCCATTTAGTTACCGTACTTCAAAGGGCACGTAAAGCCCAGTACAACTTGTCAGGCTCAGTACAACGTGTTAGGCCTGCGATCGGTCTGAAAACGCCGACACTAGAGTTAGCCACCCACTAACACGGCAAAAAATAATGAATGCCGATTACTTTTTGCATATTTTTCGTCGATTTTAAGACCAGTTTTTTTCTAGTCGAACTAAATCTTTAAATATTTGTATTCTGATCTCCGTTGGCACTCACGCATTCCGCACAAAATGGCAAACCTTATTCTCAGTACAGAATCTACAAATTAGATTTATCACAACATACATAGAGAACGGTAAATAAACTCCAGGGCGGCTGTTCGATTCCCGTACGAGGCACGTGATCTGAATATCATTGAAGCTTCCTATTATTGTGACAGGCTGACGTAATCCCACACGTTTGATGTGAATATATGACAGGGTAAAGATTACTAGGTTATTTTCACGGATTAGAAAAAAAGTAAGACAGCCTTATTTTGTTGTGAAGCCGGAAAATGGTAAACACGCATTAACACAGCACAGCAGCAAGCACATTGCTGCCTCCGTGGTCCTGTGGAAAGGGTATCAGCCTGTTGATCGGTTTTTCGAATTTTCAGTAGCAACATGGAGTCTGGCAATGTGACCGATAACGGCAAGAGGCTTGCCCCTGATATGACGGATCTAAAAAATCGTAACAGATAAATAAGGTTGTAATATGCACTACCCCTACCTACCCCTTCGGGGATACAGGCGGGATTCTATAAAAACATACTTTATAAAAAAAAAAGGTTCTATAAAGAGGAAATAAAAAATAAATTATTTCTTTTAATCTATTATTTATTTTTGCTCTGTATTGTTTATATAGTATTGCTTTTATTTTATGATAAGTGTGCGAAGTTTCACTTGAATCCAACGTTGTAGTTGGTGAAAATGACATCGAAAGCTTCCGTTTCATAGATACAAAGCTAATCAACCTAATATCTAGTCATGAATGAAGCCTTAGGCCAAGAAACTCCAACGGAAACTATATTTTTCCTTGAAGGATTAAAACGACAAGTCAACTTTGTATCACTGGTCCGGTTTCAGGTAATCTCCGAGAGTTGTATGAGGTTCGGCCTCCCTGGAGAAATTACATTGGAGCCACTATTCGTATGTAGTCTTACGTAGTAGGATACTTTGATTCGTTCCGTATATTGTACCGAGACTTCAAGTTTGAAATCTTTTTAAGTCTTAACTCTTTCTTTTTCTCTTTTATTATGACAACTCCCGCACTAATAGTGAGTCCTGTGTCACGGGATAGAGTAAAAATATAGAACAAACGGACACAAAGAATAACCAGACTCGAAACAACAATTTGCGGATCTCACAAAGTGTTGTCTGCTGTGGGAATCGAACTCACAACACTTAAACAGAGTGCCAGACTGCTGTAACCACAACGCCAACCGCGTCTGTTGACCGGAGTTTGAATTTTGGGTCAGGCAAAAGTTTTACTGAGTTTTCCCGAATTCTCAGTAGCGCGCTTCTAAATCAAATCGGGCAATGTGGCCAGTAATAGCAATAGGCTCGCCATCACTACGTGGGACCTAAAAATGCATAACATGGTGAAATGTTGGTGTAATATTACACCTCTGCCTACTCCTTTAAGTAAGCTGGCGTGAGTATTTCTTAACTATATCAGAGATTTGAGGCAGCGATAGCCTAGTGAGGATACCAACATTTGTTATGCAAAGGGTATTAAACCCTTTGCATAACAGCATGCATAACCCTTTCTTTCTTTTGCAGTTACATAAAATCTATTGCATCGGTTTCAAACCCCCAGCTCATTAAAAATGAAAATATTTTTGAAAACCACTTGGTGTGCGCCGTAGATTTGAAACCGATTACTTCTGCATCGCGGTTTGTTGCTATCTCCATTGGGCTACCGCTGCCTAAGAAATGACCAAACATACTGTGATACAGTATATTTTACGTAATTCATTAAGTCGTTCTATATTCCGAAGCACGGCGAATCTTAGACGTTGTTTTGCGTCGCCGTGTGTACCGTAAACCATGAACGCGGTTATGTCGAGTCGCGAACCAATTTTCGATATCGCTGGGGTTTATTAGTATCTTGTGTTATGTGAGACAGTCTTTTTGATATAAATATATCGTCACGCCTGATTCCCGAAGGGTAGGCAGAGGTGTAATATTACACCCACATTTTGCCTTAAGTATGTATTTTAGGTCCCACATAATAGAGGGCGAGCCTATTGCCGTTACCGGGCACACAGTCAGATTCCGTGCTGCTACTGAGAATTCGGAAAAACTCAGTAACACTTTTGCCCGACCCGGGAATCAAACCCGGGATCTCACGATCAGCAGACGCATACGCTATCCACTGAACCAAGGAGACCGTGATTTTTATAGTATTTGGATTAAATAGAGTGTGGTGTTCCTCAAACTAGAGGGAGGATTACCAGGCTGGGTAATGTTACCTACCATTAAAGAGTCAAATCAAAAGACATATGCTACATACATACATATCGTCACGCCTTTTATCCCCGAAGGGGTAGGCAGAGGTGTATTTCTACACCCACTTTTCGCCAGATATACTTTAGTCCCACGTAATAAGGGGCGAGCCTATTGCCGTACCGGACACATTTCCAGACTCCGTGCTACTACTGAGAATTTCGTGTATGAAACGAAATACGCTAGGTATATCTAATTTAGATTGTAAAATCATTGTATGAAAGTTAGTTAACTTAAAACTTTCCATCACAACTGCTTAACGAGACTCTTCTCACTATAAGAAGTTACAATCCACCACGTTATTAAGGAGAATTTTTGAGACATGCAAAATTTTCAGCCTTACAATGTTTTGCTTCATCCAAAATTCAATAACATGTAGTTTTCCTTCAAATAGTAGTATGTTCCAAAAATAGCACCCTAACAAGTTAATATGACCTTTCCGTAAAATTTAATTAACTTTTCCTTCCAATATATCTACACGATCCTTCCAAATTGAATCTTTTTAGATCCCGAAACCTTTTGACCCACAATATGGAGTAAGTTCAAGATTGGTAAGAGGAGGCTTCTAAGAAGGACTCTAGTTCATTTTTCAGATAGGAATATTATACAATGTAGTACGTGACTTCACTCCCAAGACCGCCGATCTATACGTAGGTTCCTATATAACATTTATAAATTTTCTGTACGTCGAAAATATATTGAAAGCAAAGGTGTTGGTGAAATTTAGGAAAACATGTAGATTTTTCTTCGGAGCTGAAATAATATATACGAACGGAAATATGTACCTACCTGTTGATGATGTTTTTGCGGATTGAATTGGCCGGACACAATGTGCAAAAATATTTTTGTGTATCTACATCTTCAGTTTAAATATATAGCGATATTCCTATGATGTCACAAGTATCAAAAGACCTCCAACCACTGTCAAACAGCCTCATACATTCGGAACCGACAACTTGAATCGTTCACCAAGGCACGGGGTAACCGACAATTAACAATATACATAACTTCCAAAAGTTAAGCGGGTTCAGATCCGAGACCCTTAGCAATCTATTGGTCCCTTAAGACTTTTCAATTCTCGTTAACTAAGTATATACAAAATTAAATATTATTTGTAATAAAGAGCTATTCTGTGAGTTCAATGTCGCCAAAAACTTCTACTTGCCACGTTAATTAGTTACTTTGTTCAACTACAGAGACACGGAAATTCAGAATTGCGCTATTTAAAGTCTTACAGGTGACCACTATAATTATAGCATGTGTCTTGTCGCAGTCCACCTGGCACGATCACCTAGCGGACCTAGCATAATCATAAGACCGTTCCTCTTGTTGAAGAAACACTTCACGACTTCCAAAGAACAAATCGCAAAATCTGAATATATCAAATTCTTGCATTACTGACTGAAAGAGAACGCACAGATATATTTAACTGGGCGCAAGAAGCTGAAATTTGGCGTGTGGAATATACACGCCAAATTTCAGCTTGGGGACAGTAGGGGTGCACTAAGCAGGGCTTTTTTGTGTCACAAGCGGCAATCGAGCAGTCGGATCGCCCGATGGTAAGCAACTACCGTCGTCCATGGACACAAGCAACACCAGCGGAGTAAGAAATGCGCTGCCGCCCCCCAATTCAAGAAAAGGGATGGGAGGAGTAGTGTGACGGAGGGAGAAGGAATAAGGGATGGGGCCTCCAGCACTCTCACTCACCGAACGAAACGCACCAATATAGGTACTGTTACTTAACGTCGATTTTCGGTGAGAGGGCAGTACTTTCCCAGTCGATGCTACTTTTTACTGCGACTAAACATATTTCAATACAAGATTCCCACGCGGGCAGGGCCGTGGGAAAAGATTAGATTACTATACAACCCACCCGCAGCGGTCAGATTTAATTTTGACGAAAATGGTATGTTTCTGTATCGGATGCATGTTATATTTTGTAAGAATTTCTCTTTCATACTAGGCTAAGACTGGACTGGCGACCTTGATAGTATTGCGGGAGCCGATGGATGCGTTTGGCTCAATATCGGCCCCTGAGAAGAGCCTTGGGGGAGACCTACGTCCAGCAGTGGACGTCTTTTTGCTGATATGATGACTAGGTTAAAAAACTTAGCCCCCAAACTGGTGAAGTAATATTTCATATCCAACAAATTTCCACATCTACTCCATGATTGCAACTTACAACTTGGAAGTTGCTCACCTAGTCTGTTTGCTGGTGACGTATAATGAATAACGTTGCTATGCATACATTAATTTAGTTCGTCCCAAGAATCTGCCCGACTGAGAGCCTCTTTGAAACTGTACAGCTGTGATGGTCCACTTGTTTACTTTGGAAAATTATAGTGTTGTACAATAGAATAAGAAGTAATTGTAATGGAATAAAGGAAATAGACACTCATATTTAGGGAGGACACTCATCAGCGACGACTGAAGATTCCAGTTAAGTAGATATTGAGATGGCTCAGCTTGCATTGATTAGGAACCCCCCAAAATAATAAAATATTTCTGCAATCAATGTCTGAATTCATAATATTAAAAAAAATACGTTACTATTCATACAAACGATTATACAAAAGTAAAATGCAGTTTAACTTTTTGAAAGTAATAACTTCGGTCCGATTTAAGTATCTATTGATACACACACCCATAGAACATATGTTTAAAAGTAGACTAATAAAGTTTTTAATGATTAAGATGATGTAACAGCTATATTAATTAAACAGCTACACGTGAAACAGCATAGCCGTCCACCGAATCCAATTCAACAACCCCTGTTCAACGATTTCAACTATAATAGACATCCATAACGAAAAAATGTTTCAATCACACAAACACACCCAGTACATATTCAGCAATCCCAACTTCAGCACTTTCAAACTTTAATGAGATCCTGACATTTTTCATCACGCCCTCATATTTCTTCTCACAATGTAATAAGACAGTACAATTTGCACAACAGTGTAAACCCACAACATTATTGAGTTTAGAATTCTGTTTGCCAATAAATTACGAAGTTCGCGGGACTCGGCCGAGTTTTTGAATATCATTAATTTTAACAAACCCGATCCTTCCTTATTAATCAGTGCTGCGATCATTTTGTTTGGTGACAACATTGTGTTATATAAAGTTTGTTTGATTGGGTTTTGCGCTTTTGGGTGTGGAGTAAGATTGGAGAAGGGTGTGTAATTTGGATAAAATAATATCTCATCATCATCATCGGCCCTGTATATAAACTGTCCCACAGCTGGGCTCGGGTCTCTACTCACTATGAGAAGGGTAACGTCATAGTCCACCACGCTGCTAGCCAAGTGCGGATATTGGCAGACTTCACATGTCTTTCGAGAACATTATTTAGAACTCTCAGACATTCAGGTTTCCTCACGATGTTTTCCTTCACAGTTCAGCAAGCGATACATAACTTCGAAAAGTCAAAAAATAATAAAAATAAGGTCTCCCTTATTTTTTTCTTGATTTGATTATTGGTTCAAAATAGCTTCCATAGGAACGCAGTAGACTCTACACAATACTGAATTAAAACTCGTACAAATACACAACGCACGTCTGTAAAGTTTCATTTACGGGCCGTTTTGATCATTATGTTGTGATTTATGATATAAGTTTGCTATTATGCCCCGCACCATGCTGGGGTGTGTATTGTTGGGGAATTTTGTCTGTGCGTAGCCCAAGGGTGTTTATTTATACCATGTATGTATATGCTTAGATTGAATTCATAAAAGATAAATTTGGGTGCATAGGGTTCCCACCAAGAACTTAGGGTCCCAAGCCAACCTCACCTGCAAGTGGTGCACCTGCCGATCAACGGACGCTCGGAGGATCTGACAAACAAAATATCCCGATAAGCGGCAATAGGCTCGCCACCTATTACGTGGGATCAAAACACTGGCGAAATGTGGGCGTTTAATATGCCACTACCTACCACTTCGGGGAAACAGGCGTAAATCTATGTAGTAGAGACAACAGAGTTATAATTTATTGAGTTTTTCTAGGCTCGAGTCTTGGGAATCCAATTTATCTATTTATCATCGATTTCACTATCATCATCATCTACGTTTATAATCTGTCCTTTTGTAGGGCACCAAATTCCACTTATTACAAGAATGGTTAGGCTATACTTTATCCCGCTGGCCAAATGCGGGTTGGCAGACTTCATTCTCTATCGAGAAGTACGAGTATATGAAGAACCCCCTGACATACAGATTTCCTCACCATATTTATCTTCCCCGTGTAGCAAACGATAATTAACTATTTTATACATACCTTTAAAAGGTTAGTTGCGCGAGCCGTGGGTTTGAACTAAGGCCTTTAACCACACTTGACGGAAATTCCGTCGCGGATCTTCCGTCACGGTATACGCTGAGAGCAATCGGAGCGACGGATCATCCGCATAGTGTGTCTGGTATTGGTTATTCATATACAATAACTTGTATAGGCGTACCGGCGTAGAATTTCCGTCAAGTGTGGCAAAGGCCTAAGAGTGCTTGTTATAATCTGTTAGTCTCTCCACTAGTGACTCCTTGAACATAATAAACAATGAAAATATTTTAATATCTTCACTCATAGCATAATTAAGCTTGCCGTTTATAATAGGTAATAATTCACGGTAGTAGAGCCTTGCTGGTTTCAGCATGAATGGGCCGGCTCGACCGGGGAAGTACTACCCTCTCACAGAAAATCGACGTAAAGTAACAGTACCTAAACTGTTGCGTTTCGTTCGGTGAGTGAGAGAGCCGGAGGCTCTATGGGAGGAAGGAGGAATAGGGGATTCCTTCTCCCTCATTCCACTCCTTATCCTATCCCTTTTCCCAACTCCAAGGGGTGGCAACGCACTTATGACTCCTGTATTGTTGCTTGTGTCCATGGGCGGCGGTAATTGCTTACCATCAGGAGATCCGTTTGCTCGTTTGCCGCCTATTATTATAAAAAGAAATTTAAAGGTCGGCAAAGTTAAGCAACTCTTGGCACCCACTTGGGTAGGTAACCAGGTCTCCATTTAAATCCTAGCGTTACTGTGCTTTGGAGAGCACTTAAAGCCTGGACTCGGTACTTGTTTTAGCAGAAGAAACGTAAGTCCAATTCGGAGGCTTTCGATCGATCTGACAACTCTGACACCAGAGTTGGCCTGACACTCACACGAGACAAAGAAATAATACTTATTACGATTATTTACACCAGAGACTGTAGATCGGTTTACACCAGGGCTGACCACACTCACGCGAGAAAAAAAAAGAATAAATTCTTATTCCTATTTTTGCCTAATGTGCGTCGATTTTCTTAATAATATAATATTCTACCACATTCACACAACACCACCTAGTCTCAAACTTGGCAGAGCTTGTACTATGGATAAACATACATTTATACTTTTTTTTGTAAATACATACAAAAATACAGTCATCTTAATATATAAAATCCTTGCGTTACTGACTAACTATTGGGCGCAGGAAGCATGAAATTTGGCATGTATGTTCCTTGGGGGAAGGGATTTCCCGAAATTCCCACGGGATCGTTCAAAATAGATAAATTAAAAAAAAATTGCAGGCGTAGCTGCTGGCGTCTTCTAGTATAAACATAAATTTGTTGACCAGGTTTTTCTAGTATCCGATATAACGACCTTACAAAATCTTTAATTATTTGTATTCTGATCAAAGTTCGCACTCACGCAATCCGCACAAAATGGCAAACTTTATTCTCAGTACAGAATCTACAAATTAGATTTATCACAACATACATAGAGAATGGTAAATAAACTCCAGGGCGGCTGTTCGATTCCCGTACGAGGCACGTGATCTGAATATCATTGAAGCTTCCTATTATTGTGACAGGCTGACGTAATCTCACACGTTTGATGTGAATACATGACAGAGTAAAGATTTTCTGTTAAACTCGTGCTATATTGCACGGGAAGCCAAAAACATCCAATATCATCCGCAACATGGTGCTCAGCTCTAAATGCCATATAAAGCGAAGCAATGGAGAATGGGCAAAAATGTATGGAACGTGGTACCCGCTCCAATAATCATCATTAATATATAATTGAAAAGATATTTTGATGCAGAAAAACGTCTATCATGGCGCCTATGCCTATTCACGTTTGGGAAGCAGTAATCTCGTAAGTTTTATAAATGAGAATTTACTACAAACTACTTATATTAGTAAAATAAAGCTGAAATAAGATAGAGTTAGACGATGATATAACACACTTAGGATTCTATTATTATTAAAAGAAGTAAGAAAACAAGCGTTTTCAAATAAAATCATATATTTTAGCAATAATTGAGTAGATTTAAAGCATTAAGGAAAGATATCGGAGCAGTAAATCCCGTATGCCTCGCATAGCCTAGGTACCATACGATGGACTCTATATGTGCACAAGTGCCCATCGTACGTCGTCCGGTTAAACACATGCAATAGTGTTGGACAATATTATTTGCACTGTTGATCAATATATAACAAAAATATGTTTTTATACGTCGCGTTACACGTCACGACTGGATTCGTCCACGCAAAAGCTAGGCATCTTCGTGTTTGCCATAGTCTGGCAGATCTTCAAGTGCTCCCTCTCTGTACGTTTCAATTATATACAGACCATTTGATAAATGCTCGGCACAGTAAGATCTTGCCAACTTGAGTTGGTATACATACCAAATAAAAAAAAATACCTAGCGCTAGTAAAATTATATCCTCCGCCGTCAATGAAGGGAAGTTTTGTATCTGGCTCGCTTCCATCCTCTGAAAATCTACTCTTCTGTAATTAAGCCGTTTTCTCTCTACATATATATACAGAAAATTCGAGGTATCTAGTTAAAAAGAGGGGTGCATGGCAAAGTCTTACGTAAAAGCGTTATTAATAGAAAACATGAACGGAAATGCAGAAAATATTACCTTGGTACTCATTTTCTTACATAGATAAGTAGTACCTAATATACTACCGTGGCCCTGGAACGCAAAGGGAAACCGAAGGAACGGGGTTTTTATTACTTAGTAAGACTATAGTTTATCTCCAAACGCAATCAGATTTATGACTGGCGGCTATATAGTAAATATTGTTCCTCTTGGTAAGACCTTTTAAATGACACTACAATCATATCTATTGGAGCCGGGTACCATTTTGCACATTCTCTTTTGGCCAAATTTGTATGAAGGGGCGAATTTAAAGGGGCGTATGGGATCTCACCAAGCGGTCACCCATCCAATAAATGAGAATATAGAATCTTTAAGTGTTTAAGTAATTAATTATTTTTGACTTTGACTTGACTTGACAAGTGGTGCCCTCTGCAAACGTTGCTATACTTTGTCAATATGTAACGCGCTAACGATCCGAACATTTCCTTACTGATCCATTTAAATTAACACTAACTATGCTAATATCCCAACTAGCCAGTTGTTCATAACCCTTACTACATAAAGCTCTTATATTTTTCCTTGAAGAATTAAAACGACAAGTCAACTTAGTATCACTGGCCCGGTTTCAGGTAATATCCGAGAGTTGTATGAGGATCGGCCTCCCTGGAGAAATTATATTGGTACCTGGCGAAGGTCGTGGAGAGCAAACAAAGAGATTGGGACAAGCACATCCAACCATTTCTCCTGTCATATCGCAGTGCGGTCCACGAAACTACAGGAGTAACACCAGCTTTTGCCAATTTCGGTAGAGAACTCCATTTACCTGCAGACCTTACCACCGGTATTCCACCAGAATCTCCACGCAATATAACGGACTACGCAACCGAGCTACGCAACAAGATGAACGACGTATACGAGCACATCAGGGAGTCAGGACAACAGATGTCTGAAAAGATGAAGACTCGCTACGACCGGAAGGCGAACAACAAAGGCTTCGATGAGGGAGCATTGGTGTGGCTTCATAACCCAGTACGAAGCAAAGGCAAATCGCCTAAGTTACAAGCCAGATGGGACGGGCCATATCGCATAATTACCAGGATGAACGACGTCACCTATCGAATCCAGAAGGGGTCGCGAGGTGCACCGAAGATAGTTCATGTGGACCGGTTGGCTCGTTACCATGGGTCCAACGATGTTCGAGACGAACACGTTTAAGAGGGGGGCAGTGTTACGCCATCTATCGGTGAATGGGGGTACTAGAAGAGATTGAATGTATCGGTGGTTTAAAGGTAATTCAGCTACTCTGTACTAGATGGCGTTGCTGTATCGAGTAATCGACTGTTCGAGATTATTTCGACAGTTTTGTAGAAGCATCTAGAATGCTCTAGTGATGTTATCCGGCCAGTATAAATGGAGCGCAAGCGAACGGGCCGGACTCAGTAATAAGTGAATAGCGGAGCGACAAACGAGAGCGAAGGAAATAAGTCGGAAGTGTTCTAGTGGTGTGAATAGTGAGTTTTATTAGTGTTGAAAAATTAAGTGTGTGTATCTAGTGTTATTGTGTTAGTAAATAAAGTACAGTTTTTTCTGGCATAGTGTTATAATTTATCGCCGAACCCCAGCTCGTAACAATACTAATAAACCCCAGCGATATTGAAAATTGGTTCGCGACTTGACATAACCGCGTTCGTGGTTTACGGTACACACGGCGACGCAAAACAACGTCTAAGATTCGCCGTGCTTCGGAATATAGAACGACTTAATGAATTACGTGAAATATACTGTATCACAGTATGTTTGGTTATTTCTTAGGCAGCGGTAGCCCAATGAAAATAGCAACAAACTGTGATGCAGAAGCAATCGGTTTCAAATCTACGGCGCGCACCAAGGAGTTTTCAAAGTTATTTCCATTTTTAATGAGCTGTGGGTTTGAAGCCGATACAATATATATTAAGTAATCATTAATTAAACCTTTCGCATAATAGCTCAAAACTCCGTTATATTATGTAGTTAAGATATACTCACCCCTGTATCCCCAAAAGTATTTACAACACAGTAAATATTATTTGTAATAAAGAGCTATTCTGTGAGTTCAATGTCGCCAAAAACTTCTACCTGCCACGTTAATTAGTTACTTTGTTAAACTACAAAGACACCAACATTCTAAATCACTATTTAAAGTCTTAGAGGCGATTCCTATTATTGTAGCATTCGTCGCTTGGCGATCCGCCAGGCACGATCACCTTGCCTGATCAGAGGATCCCTCAGGATCGTGTAGATATATTTCAAGGAATAGTTAATTAAATTTTTCGGAAAGGTCATATTAACTTGTTGGGGTGCTATTTTTGGAATATACTAATATTTGAAGGAAAGCTATTGTGGTTGAATTTTTGATGTAGCAAAACATTGTAAGGCTGAAAGTATTGCAAGCCTCAAAAATTCTCTATAATAACGTGGTAGACTGTAACTTCTTATAGTGAGAAGAGTCTCGTTAAGCAGTTGTGATGAATAGTTTACCAGATGTATTAGAGATCTAGTTAACTAACTTTCATACAATTATTTTACAATCTGAATTAGATATACGTAGCATATGTCTCTTGATTCTTTGAATCTTTACTGGTAGGTAGTAACTTAGAGGCGATTACTATTATTGTAGCATTCGTCGCTTGGCGATCCGCCAGCCACGATCACCTTGCCTGATCAGAGGATCCCTCCTCTAAGTGAAGAAACTCTTTACGACCTCCAAAGTACAAAACTCAAAATCTGTGTATATCAAATGCGTTACTGACTGACTAACAGACAATGCACAGCCATATCTGCTGAGCGCAAGAAGCTAACATTTGGCATGTATGTTCTTTGAGGACCTTAGGGGGGCACGAAGAAGGGATTCATCATGTCAGCCTAGAGTCTACTGCTGGGCACAGGCTTCCTCCAAGAAGGGATTAATTAAAATAAAATGCGCGCGTATTCCATGTGTATGCGGGCATTCTAGTTATTTAAATATTGCAAAAAAATCAAGAAGTAAAAACCAAGCTTGCGTGGTCACCCTTTGCATCTGAAACGTGACTCAGTGGCGGTATTCAATTTCCTAGAGTTTGTCGATACAACGCTAGTATTTTTAAAGTGTTTGTGTTCTAAGACGACAGAAGTGATGTGCGAAAGATGATCAAATGTGATTTTACACAAGACTTGAAGTTGCTGTTCCTTTATACATACAGGGATTGAATCGTAAGCGTTCTGATCTGGCTGTAATTTTTGCAGAGACGTGATCTGGCTATAATTTGTGAAGGATAAAGGAAGCGTTTATTTTTAATGCAAATTACTGCAAGTTTCTTTACACACAAAATGTTGTCAGAATTCTTTTTTATCTATTCCAGACCATCATCAGAAGATGCTGGTAAGATCTACCCTTTCTTTAATTGGGATTGATAGTCTCTATTTTCTGCCTTTCAATAGACTTGCAATTCGAATGTATTTCCCGAATGCATGCGCTTAGCGTAGATTATATGAAAAGTGTGTATGAAAATATTAAACAGACAAGCACCAAGTGATGTGACAATAAAGGCACCTTAATAATATGTTGTATAAAATCCGTCTAGCTTACATGTTTTTGCCTGCAAAGCTTGAAAAGCAACCAATCCAAAGACATTTTGACGTAACATTGCATTTCAAAACGCGAAAAAAAAACGAAGCCTGTCATATTCCAATTACTCCCACATTTCAAACGTAACTGATCCACAGAACCGTGGCTTTAGAACGTAATATATGAAAGGCAGTCAGTCGAAACACAGCACACAAATCGAGCACAGTTACAATTAGCAAGCGAATAATTCGACCCCAAAACGTCAATCTTGGTGAATTACACGGGGAACTCGCTACGTCTACAACTAACGTTACAGGACCCTGGGGAATTGTAGTTCGGATTTTGGCCTAGGTTTATTACTGGTAGCAATGTTTTATAAGTATAGGCATTGCGGTCATCGTTCTAGAAACTGATTACATTTGCTGTATTTTTCTAGGTATAATGTTAGAAGGACTAGCTCAATCTAAAGCGCTGTACGCTTGGGATTCGGTTCGTTTCTTTGATGTTCATGCTTTTTAGTGCTCTAAGCTTAGGTATTCAGTAGGTAGTTTCATAGTTATTTCATTATGCAACACAGAGTTAGTTTCGCTTTTTATTAATCTTAATAACCGTACCACTGCTTTGACGAAGATGTGGCGTAGTGGGAGTGCAACCGACTGCTACACCGAAGGTCGCAGATTCGATTGCCGCTGAAATCAAATATTTGTGTGTTTTGAATCAACATTAATTCGTACGTCCATCCATTTTTAAATGACAATTCTGCTGCTTTAGTAGGTACACTTTGTCTGATAGCCTAACCGCGAAATTCAATATTCAGTCTATCCATTTTGTTTAAGATTTTAGATTCGTTTTTGACATGCGCTCTGTACAAAATATGTCAAACACGAATCTCGAATCTTAAAATCCATGGATAAATAAAATATTGAAACCAGCCGTAAGACAACACAGTGACAACATGTTGCCCTCATCGTAATGTTCTTTATATATAACTCTAAATAATTTCATTTGGTTTAATCCATAATACAAATACTATGGTTACGTTAATATCAAAATATACTTAGTATTGAATATTGCGGCACTTAGAAAGACATAAACGACTGCGAGTTAATGTAGTATGGTTAGATTTATGAACCGCACTGTCTGGGATGCAACATTGTTCGTTTGAGCGCAATGTACGGCGTGAAATAGAATATTGTAATATATATTTTTTATAATTTACTACAGGGTGAGGGCCCGCACATTTATTTTAATTTAACCGTTTCTTGCCGATCCCTTGTAATTTCAAGAAATCCCTTCTCAGTGCACTCTATAGTCCCGAAGGATACAAGCCAAATTTCAGGTTTTTGCGCCCAATGTAGTATTTTAAACGACAACTTCCACACTACAGTATACTAGTATCCTGCATGGCAGTGTGCTTTATAAACATTCAACCAAGGAACACTTAAATTTGGTGGTTCACACAAAGTGTTGAATCAAAAAAGCCGGCGAAACCTGGGCTCCACTTTCTAGTCTGGTTAAACAAGAAAGCAGAGCCCGGGCTCCTGATTTGCCTTAATATAACCTTTTCCTCAGAGTGACTGCCGATGCGTCACTGAGACTAGTGTCAGTATATTCAAAAACTTTACGTCCGATAAGGACTGATAACGATATGATGACAATCGGGACGGTTTAATTGTTTTCCAAGGCACGGAGTAGCCATAATTAACAATTGGATTGGCACATAACTTAAATCAGTGGTGTGCGCCATAAATTTGAACCCAATACCCATTGCATGACAGTCTGTGGGTATATCTGCTAGGCTATCTCTGTCGTATATCAAGAAAAACGGCATAAACTGCAAAAATGCCTTTAATAAAAAAAAAACAACAACAACAACTGTAAGTGTGAGGAAATATTCCGCAGAAGGTAACAATTTTTAACCGCAATCGTAATACGGAGCTCTTTAACTAAAATTACATCAAAATCAACTATGAAATTGCATTTATGATGCAAACGTTTCAAAATGTTTTCCTGCAAAAAGAGGTTGCAACCGACGTCTGATTCTCTGAGGCCTGGACTGTCATAACTAGGGCTGACAGCCACACGCATTATTTTCATAGCACTGACGGTCGCCCGCGGCTTCGGCTGCCAAACAAAAAAAAAATCTTTATGTACAAGAAGATGTACAGAGGTGAACTTAACTGAACTAACAGATGCCAAAGGCATTATTTACTTTCCAATATTTGCGGGATACAGAGACAAAATTGTACTAGGTGCTATGGAGCATTTCATATCGTGAAACTGAATCGTCGTGGTTCTAGCGTTGGTTGTATACAAGACTTTCGCATTGCTTACTAATCGAACCAGATTTGAAAGAATTTATCGCTAGACAAAAAGATCGTGTTTTAATAAATAGGATATTTTAAACTAGAATATGAAGTGCTTCTTTAAGTAGCCGTTATTAAACAGGTGCTCGTTATTAAACATTTTAATTAATATATTTTAGTGGAAAATTAGTATTTTTGGTGGATCTAAAGCATATTTTATATATCTAGAATAAATTGAGGAAGAGTGAATAAGGAATAAAATAGTGGAAGAGTTAAATAGTCCCCAAATTGTATTATATTAATTAGTCCTTTACGTACAACCCTATCTATTCTCAAGTATGAATGAATGCTCTAATAAGCAGGCACACGCTCTACCCGTCCCGTAAGCGCTGCCTTTTTGAAAAACCTACTAGCGTTACCACATTTTAAATTTTACAAGCACTACCGTGAATGTGACGATATGGGTACTTTATCTGGGAAGTAACTGTTTTGGGTTCGAATTCTCGCTTAAATTGCGAGACAATTTTTTTTTATAGTGTCATACTTATAACTTCAAAACGGTTGGAAGAGGTGTATTACACCCACATTAAGCCTTATGAATTTTAGACCCCACGTAATAGGGGGCGAGCCTATTACCTTTGCCGGGTATATTGTCAGACTCCGTGCTGCTACTAAGAATTCTGGAAAATTCAGTAACCCCTTTGCTGACCTGGAAACGAACCCATAACCTTCCGACCAGCAGACTCTACCCAATGGATCACAGAGGAAGTTACAAACATATTATGACTTTTTTGAAACCCTGGAGTAAAATTAAATAACTCAGATTCAAACCTACGGTTACAGCGCACACCAGTGGATTTTTAAAGTTATGTACATAGGTATTGTTAATTATCGCTTACTTAACGGTGAATGAAAACATCGCAAGAAAACTTGATGCCCTGAGATTTCTCCATAATGTTCGCGAAAGACATGAGAAGTCTGCCAAACTGCACTTTGGTCACCATGATGAATTATGGCCCAACAGTGACAGACGTTTTCAAGTACACCTTCCTGCAGACAAAAGTCGTTGGAGAGTACAAAAGAACGGCCTACCTCAAGGTAGTGTATTGGCACCACTGCTGTTCAATATATACACCAACGACCAACCATCCTAACCACACACGTCACGCTTCATCTATGCTGACGACCTTGCCCTAACGTCCCAAGCTACCACCTTTGAGAATATCGAGTTAAATCTCGCAAATGGTCTCAACAGTTTGGCTCAGTATTACTTAGATAACTCGCTTAAACCCAACCCGAGCAAGACCCAAGCGTGCTTATTCCACCTCCGCAATAGAGAAGCGGGCCGCAAACTTAACATTGTTTGGGGCGGGGTCCCTATTGAACACAACCACTTCCCTAAATATCTTGGTGTTACCCTGGACAGGTCACTCACATTCCGAAAGAACTGCGAGAATATAAAAAAGAAGGTGCACACTCGTAACAGCCTGCTGCGCCGATTAGCCTCCTCACAGTGGGGTGCTTCACCCACAGTAATGCGGACCACTGGGTTGGCGCTTTCCTTTTCTGCAGGTGAATATGCGTGCTCAGTATGGAATCGCTCAGCCCATGCAAAACTAGTCGATACAGCACTAAACGAAACGTGCCGGATCATAACCGGATGCCTTAAACCGACCCCGGTACCAATGCTGTATCCACTGGCAGGAATAGCGCCACCAGAGGTTCGCAGAGCTGTGGCAAGTGCCAGCGAAAGAACGAGAATGGAAAGAGATTCACGACACCCTTTGCACAACAACACCTTGGTGCCGCAAAGACTGAAAAGCCGCAATAGCTTTCTAAGGTGTGTCCCTCCACTCAATGAAGAGCGAACACAGGCAAGGCGTAGACTGTGGCTGGAAAGTGCTTACCTACCCACTCCATTCGTCCCGCTTGCTGAAAATCCACCACCTGGACATGAGCTGCCTTGGCTGACCTGGAAGTCTTTAAATAGACTTAGGACACAGGTTGGCCGAAGCAAAGAAAACCTGCTTAGGTGGGGATTTACAGATAACACCAATCTGGAGTGCAAGTGTGGTGCCGTCCCACAAACAATGGGACACTTAATATCTTGTCCTGCGTGCCCTAATACCTGCACGCTACAGGAACTTATGGACGCTACTGAAAATGCCATACTCGTAGCTAAGTTCTGGGCTGGCACAATTTAGATTGCCATCGACACGCTAAGAAGAAGAAGTTACAGATTATAAACAGTGCTGATGCCGAACACTTTTGCGATCTTTCTAGCGATCGCTCTAATCAGTGAATAGCTCGAAGCAAGTTTACTGCCCTTTCACGGGAATGCTCGGTAGAATGCTCGCTAGAACACTCTTGTTTGGTTTTCTGTTACGTAATATTTGCAAGAATGCTCATTATAGGTGAATGCTCAAGTATATCAGCACCATTATACCGACATATGAACCCAAATCTGGCACCAAATCACAAGGGATCTTCAACGCTTAAAACAAACACCTTTATACCTCAATAATGTTCGTAAAATCATGTTAAACATAAGTTACGCACAAGTAATATGTCGCGTGTTCTTAAAGCGGAGCGTTATAATCAGCGGGTAACGTTTTATGTGCGATATATCACTCTACGTAACGTTCAGAAGGCACAGAGTAGTTAGTTATAGATACTGTGGATTAGTATCGAATGTTTCAGAATTATTCAGATTAAATGCAGTGATAACCTAGTGGAGCTATTGAGGCAGCAATAGCCGAGTGAAGATACCAACAGACTGCCATGCAAAAGGTCTAGGTTCGAACTAGAAGTGCTCCGCATTTCTTAGTGTACGTATTAAAATATTCTGACACTGCTCTTAGTTTAGGTATGAGCTTTGTGTTGCAGAGGTCGGAATGCCATGCCGTCGTACATGTTAGCGAATAATATTTTGTATCCTTAGTTTTTTTGATCGATATTTATAGTGTTGTTATATATTAAAATTCTTTCGCAAGAAGTAGTTTTGACTCTTGTATAGCTGGTCTTCGAAAAGAAGGAATTAAAGAAAAGAAATAGCAGTAATGGTTTAGATATGTTTGATGTTCAAAATCCAGATAAATTTAAGTACGTATACGTATGGTATGTAGATTTTTTGTGTCATGCATTGATTTGATCGTGTAACAATATCTTAGCATTATTACGGTTGAAACCCGTATTCTTAACGTAATGATATAGAATCTTGATCGAGGATAACTAAAACTGTACAGTACTGCACTTCTCTTCATAAAAAAGTAAAACATGTTTCTTTCATTTCATGTAAACCTTTCGTTATCGGTAAGTAAACATTTATTTTTATATTCTCTGAATTCTGAATCTACTCTGTGCACCAACAGCGTCGTCATACAGAATGCGCCGCTTATCTGCTAACAACAAATTCGCCGCGTATTTTACATGACGAAATATTAAGAGCAACTGGCGGCACGCCAAACTGTCACACTTTGTCATTTTACACATTACTGTTTAAAATGTAATAAATTCGTGTTACAGTCAGGAGACTCGTAGTGACTTTTCTGGTATAGATATTTTTCTATATATGAAAGTCTAAACTACTAATGTTCTTTGTTTGTTTTTCCTTCTGCAATGGCGCTATGTTATGGTATAAATTTGTGTAACTATAACTATTTGACTTTGTGTATGAAGATAGGAAGAATGCTGGAGATACACATAGGCTATCTTTTATAGCGATAACGGACTTGTACGCGGATGAAACCGCAGACAAAGACGAATAAATATTAATAACGACAGCGTATCTTGGGTCAACTTACACCCAGCTGATCTCAAACTACGCAGAGCCTGTGCTATGGTAACCCGATAACTAATAAGCGTGCTAAACTTCTATTCTTACATAAAAATTTATGATATCCTGGAGCTACTCATATAATTATGTACAAACTACTTAGAGCCTAGAATATGACAATCAGATATCTGAAAGATATGCTCATATATTCTCAAAGGATATAAAATACTTAGATAACTTTCACCCAGACACAGAACAAAATTTTCGTTCTCATATTGCTCTTGGCCGGGCATCCAACCCACGACCTTCAACTTAGCAGCCAAGACCACTAAACCCTAGGCTAAAAATCCAAACACACATGTTACTATAACTAGTCTTTGTATAACTTAGTATTATAAGAGTGCTACTGGCAGACGTAGTTCATTGTCCGTTGCCTCCGTTCATTTAACACATCCTCTTAAACCAGTTTGTTTCCGACGTTTCGCTCGTCTTGCACCGAGCTTGATCGCGGAGAGACTGATGAAGTGATGAGAGCTCAGCGCCGTCTTGTAGAAGTGCGGGTTTCGGCACCTACTCTCACTTGGTCTTTATTTAAGTTCGCAATGTTGGTACTCCGACACACTACACTAATGACGTCTACACACTGTTGAGATTTATCACTGCGGCGGTGTTTACATTTGCTGATGACTGGATTCCAAGTAGCCGATAATCTATATCCATCCTCCCGGTTGAAATTGTAATATTTCTTGATTTCTACCGCTTCACGTACTATCCTGGAGTAATAGTGACGATCGGTGGATAAGACTTGTGGTTGATGGAGTTCTATCCAGTGGTTTGGTCCAGACTCCAACAAATGCTCAGCTATCGCCGACTTATTAATATGTCGGTTTTTTACAGCTGCGATATGTTCTTTTACTCTTTCAGCGATTGTACGCTTAGTCTGCCCGGTATATGAACTACCACAGCTGCAATCGACTTTGTAGACGCCAGGTGTTTGGAGAGGAATGACTTCCTTTGGGGTACGCAGATTGTGTGCTATCTTAGAGAGCGGACTGTATACAGTCTTGATGGAGTATATCTTGAGCACTGTTCCAACTTTGTCCGTCACTCCCTTTAGATACGGCATGTAAGCGGGTACTATGCTTACTTCAGGTTTACGCTCGTTCCTCTTCCGACAGAGTATGTTTTTCTTGTATCCGTTCCGCCTAAGTACCTCCCGAACATGTGACAGCTCACTATTTAATTGTTCAGGGTACCGTGTTTCGGAGTACCGACATTGCGAACTTAAATAAAGACCAAGTGAGGGTAGGTGCCGAAACCCGCACTTCCACAAGACGGCGCTGAGCTCTCATCAGTCTCTCCGCGACCAAGCTCGGTGCAAGACGAGCGAAAAGTCGGAAACAAATAGGTATTTATACCTTAAATAAGTTAAGTTAACGCGATTAAGACCCGCTAATTTATTTTGTATGATGTATACAAATCGCGAAAGTTTAAAATCGACTCTTAAACCAGATTTATTAGGCTCCATATTCAACAATAGTCCTGCTCTGCGGCTAGGCTAAACCTCATATGGACGACACACTTATAATTACCTTACTATACTTGCTTGCTGTCCGATTATTTGGTAGTCTAACACGGGAAATATTGTGGAGATGCCCTCGTCGTACAGGTTATTTGTAGTCCACTGCTGGACATAAGCCTCTTGTACTTTTTTCATAATAACATTGTCAGTCCAGAGAAGAATTTGCCCTACTACCTATACCACGATGTCCAGACCGGTTGGTATATTATGCCTTTACCTAACTAACTGAATTTGAAACAATTCGAATAGAAACTTTTCATACATTCATACTTAAAATAAGTTATACTATCTTACTGCGCTATCGAGACACCTAATTACTATTAACAAAACTTTAAAAATAGCGACGCAAAAACGTAATTAGATCCGAAGTTATTTTAAGAAAACATAAAATTTCATTTACGTCTAAATTCTCATAATTAGCTAAAGTACTGAACAGTTTTAAAAACGTTAGTTTATTTCGTTTGAAACTTTTTTCCAGTATTTTAATTTAAACTTAGCGAAGTATACTTCAGAAATAAGAGAATTGCTCGAAAGGAAAGCTTCGTTTGTACGATTCATTTTTATTTCAAACTCTCGTATATTTCTCTGTATTAAGTTTAATGTGGAACTATTTGGCCGAACTTATAAAACATAAATGGCCTTATTATAAAACCAGGGCTGAAGACATGGTCCTTGGTTCTAGATTTATGCTAATATAGGTCTTAATTAGTATGACCTGCGTAATCTGTGTGGAGAACCTTGTGGGAGGCCTATGTCCAGCAGTGGACGTCTCTAGGCTGACATGATGATGATGATGAGACCTTAATGTGGCACAGATGGTAGTGACAAATCGGATAATGGATCTGTTCCCATCAAAGGAGGAAAGAATCAAATAACATAGGCAAGTTATTATAAATAAAAACCGGCCAAGTGCGAGTGGGACTCGCGCACCGAGGATTCCGTACTTAAAGATATTTTACTATAATATTATGAATATGATGTAACTAAAAATTGACGGCTTTCGCAATTTGTGCCAAAGGAGGTTGCTTCGTACCAAATTTCAAGATTCAGACTTTTGATTCCCTTACAGGTTTTAATAAATTGCGTAAATTTGCGGCATAAACGGCTGTAACTTTTGATTGCGTTGGTCTAGAAGTTTAGAAGTTTGATTTTTTCACAGCTCCAAGGAACAGTAGACCTGAGTATTTGATATAATTTGCAGTTTGATACCTCCACGCGTTCTTGAGAAAAAGGGGTCTTGACAGACGGACGGACGAACAACAAAGTGATCCTATTAGGTTTCCGGTTTTTCCTTTCAAGTTACGGAACCCTAAAAATCACGAAAATTAAACTAAAACTGCACAATTTCCATTAAACATCAGTAAGAATTATAGGATGACGAAAGACTGACAATGAAGATATTTAAGGCAAATGCGAATGGGACAGGACGAAGGGAAAGACATAGGCAGACGTTCTCTGACCAGATTGGAGACATCCTAAAAAAAGGACAGGTCAGAAATACCCTAAACAGAAGAGCATGCATGAGAAACTTGATGGAAGTGAATGAAGCAAGAGAGGTATGTCAGGATCGATGCAAATGGCGTTCCGTAGTCTCTGCCTACCCCTCCGGGAAACAGGAGTGAGTCTATGTATGTATGTAGAATTATAGCAATTTAATAGCAATTACCTTATTTATTTTAAGGCGCTGTGCTAAGCGACTGTTTTGGTAAATGAGGGGGTGAAGCAGGGGAGGTGAAGGGAGCTTAGCTCCGTCTACTGCGGGGCGCCCCCCTTCATTCTCGTCGTGTGCGGCCGTATTCTGGCGACATCCGTATTCCAATATTTCAAAATCGCAAGCAAAACGTTTAAGCATATTGAATTGAGATACTGATATTAAAATTTATATTACATACATCAATCTGTTTGTACAATATAGGCATAGCGCAATTTTTATTCTCAGTGCAGCCATGAGCAAAACTGGTTTATATTAGACATTATAGGTATTAGTAGTTGACGAAAGTAGGTAAATACCTACGTGCCGTAAGATGTTCAAAATAATTAAGTCAGTTCCATGTATGGAGAGGCCATTATTATGTTTGTTTTGTTTTTGTATAAAAATAGTGAAGCAGTTCATAGAATACCTACATCTAATTCCATTCCTGCCAGTTTTCAAATCTGTTTTGCAATAAATTGGCTGTGACATACGGGCGGACAGACAGACAGACATTGCGAATCTATAAGGGTTCCGTTTTTACAATTTTTCGCTACGGTACCCTAAAAAACACAATACTGCTCTACTAAGCGCAAAAGCCGTATCTCAACTAAAGCGAGTTACGAGATAATTGAAGTTTAGTAAAAGTTGATTTCTTTTATTTATTTATGGATGTTTATTGTTATTATAGGTATAATTATTATGGTAAAGGTTTCGAAATACGTCGCCGTTTTTAGGGGTTGTGAGTGATTAGAGAGAGAGGAGGGGAGGTCTTGAAACCCGCCTCACCATTTTCACTTGCCGGAAATACTTGGTTTCCTCTGAAAAAAAAAATCTCCAAACATCGGTGTCATGGCACTGCCAACTTCCACCTTCATCACACTAGTTTAATAAACTAAGGTTGACGGAGCCCTGCGAAGGGCTCCTATTTTCGGATTAACCTTTCAAGTACCGCGCCCTCTAAAACGTCAATTTGGCTATACGACCGCGCCGTACGACATCATCGCGCGCGCGGTACTAGACATTGAATGTTATCGCTCTGAGAGGTCTTTGTTTATGTTTTCAAGAGTTCAAGTTATAATTTCTTGAAACCCACTTATATAGCCAATATTAAAAAATTATAATAATAACATTTGAATGTATATTTAGTTTTGTATAGCTCTCTGTTTTGAACGGATCTTAGAATACCGGTTCTATCGACAATTGTAGCGTATTATAATCAAAAATAAAATATTTTTTTGTTTATTTTTGTATTTTTATATTCTGTATAATATGGGTTTTCCAATTCAAACTAAACATATGCATGTATCCATTATAATAATTCCCCCTTTTCAATAGCAAACATTTGCTAAAATTCACAGTTTCGCGCGCATTGAAATGAAATGTCCTTTTACTTTTTAATTTGACATCAAATTGGATCAGAAGAAGGTTTCATAGCTGTCTATGATTCGTAAAAATGCAATGCCATTTGAAATAATTGATAAAATGAACTAGGCCAGTGTAAAAAACGTCATAGATTGAAGGACGGAATCTGGACATGAATTCATGTCGTCTGTAAACAACGGGACTTTTTTGTAGGACATGAATTCATGTCCTCGGTCGTCGAAAGGTTAAGGGTCAAAAGAGAACCTAACATAACCTATTTAGTTACTTATTACAGTCGCACCTAACCCTAGGCACTCGAAAGCAATGACGCACAAATTTGACATTAGCTGTCAATATGATCATTCCAAGATGGCAGTTTTGCGTCTCGTTTCACGTTTTTCACATAAAACATAAAATAGACATTTGTAAAACTGTACTAAAGTATTAAAACTACGTTCCGTTTTGCATAATTGCCGAAGTATTAATGAAATTTTGGAAATTGTTTAAAAATATTTAGACGCAACTCCGGCAGCCAAAATTACTATTAGGTGATTAAAACGAACTCCCTTAAGCCCCCTACACTACCAATACCCTCAAATTCAGGCGACTTGTTTCGAAACTCAACCCATTATTATTTTCCAAAATAGGTGAAACATCAAAAATATATGTGGATATACCTTATTCATGAGATACTGCTATGTCGCTTAGAAAATTATAGAATTAGAATTTGAGTTACTGCTTTTTCGTTAGCTCTCGTCATACATGTTTGTATGGAAAAATATAAAAAAATTCTTTCGCTTCGAATATGTGTTGTTTCAAAGAAAATAAATATTAAAAGATATTTATTTATATTCATTTATAATTTATTAACGAAATACAGACTTTATCTCTTCTTTTTACCACTATACAAAAATTTCAATCTGCCAACATATTCTTACGCAATTCGAACCAGTCACTGCTATCCCTCTTGTAAGTTTTGCTTATCACTACGGAATTTGAGTCAAATTTGTTAAAAAAATGTTTGGCATTTCTTGGCTAGCTCTTGAACAGATCGTGTTAGGAATGACTGAAGTCAAATGTGTGTAAGACGTTGCAGAACTGTTATCTTTAACTTCACTGTAATTATTTACGTACTTTATTATTAAAAAAATACTATATCTTGTGTTATAGCAAACAGAGAAGTCACCTTCTTACTTATAAATGATTGATTTTAGAAATTAAAAAGATATTAGATGTACTGAGACATACCTAATAGTTTATGAATAATCAAAGTTTTACCCGATGTACCTAAAAAGGTTTATGTTCAAAACACAATAAAACAACATTCGTTACCGCTTGTGTGCGGATTGCGGAGCGCCATATTAGCGCTGTCATCATTATTGTTCGCCGTGGCGACATCTTAGCGCTCCAGGCGCTCTGACAAGCTAATGAATTTGAAATATAGGTAGGTACATAAAATTATTCGATTTTATGTTATTACTCTTTCAAAAATTGAATACTGTGGCAGCTATATATTGTGAGAATAATTTATATAATTATATTATGCATAATCGATAATATATAAGTAACATAGTTAGTCATAAAAGACTCTTATGAAAATTATTTGTGTAAAAATGTTACATATTTCATAATCACTTGGCCATGGATGAATTTCTATTTTATTACGACGCTTTCTTGTACAAATCCTTCGTAGAACTTCATTTCTCTAATTGTCCATATTTTATTCTTCTAATTATATATTTATAAGCACAGAAACAATAACACATTAAACGCAACAAGAGTATAAACTTAGGTCCTAATTATATGTACCCATAGTTACATGAAAAGCCTATTTGATTCAAAGTATTCAGTTTATAACATGAAATATGAAATTACGAACTCAAATCGGCGAATTATAATAACAAACAGGTTTACGTAAAATTTCGTGCAGCGGAGACGCAAGCGACATGACCTATCTCTCACAGGGCTCATAGCCGAATGATGAGGTCTGGGCGGGGCGTAAACTAGCAACTGACACTCAGTACACCGCTTATGCTAATAAGGTTTAAATTGCTGAAGCGTTTGATATTGATGGGATCTACCGAGCGTCAAAATCATAGACGTTTGGCAGATTTTATTTAATTTTACAAAATATACACGTATAATATGAAAATAAATAGGGTAATTCTTTAGTTCATTAGATTTCCTACAATATTATCAAAAAAAATTTGACAGCTTACGATCAAAATATTGCAAACAGTGAGACGAAAGATTATTTTCTGCCTCGATTTTGTGATTTTTTTACCGTGATTCTATTTTACATGCTTGAAAAATTCTTTCAAAAGTCTTTTGTTCAGACTTTTGACTTTAAGCTCTAATTTTTGCAAGTTTGTAATATGTACCGTTATGGCTAGATGCGCGACGAAAAATTAGGTGTTTCACGGCTTCTGAGGTATAACAGCGCCTTAATACTAAAATAACATAGCACAGAATGTTTCAACTCGCTTAGTTGAAACATTCTTTGAATACTTGAGCTGGAAAAAAACACAAAAAGGCATTTAATATTCTGGATCACCGATTTAACATGCTTTAAATAAAGATCCAGCTAGTTTAACAAAAGTAAAAACTTGAAACTAAAACAACACGGTGGTAAATTAAGCATATACCACACTCAAAGGATAAGAAATCTTCAAAACGAACGAAGTTATAAACGAAACAGATTACGTAGTCGATGCGTCCGTGTGGAAACGGTACGGACAAAAGGCGAGTCCAGTAGAGCTGAATGTTAAAGAGAAATGCCGAGGCCGAAACCGAAAAGTTTTGGTTTCGTAAAATCTTTAAAAATACCTTTTTAACAGATTACGTAGTCGATGTTTGTTTCGAGTAGATTATGTAGCTGATACGTCTCGATAGAAACGGTACGAACAAAAAGCGAGACTAGTAGAGGTGGATGATAAAGAGAAACGCCGAAGCCAACACCTAAAAGTTTTGGTTTCGGCAAAAGTAAAGAAAGCCCTTTTAATAGATTATGTAGTCGATGCTCTATGTGTAAACGGTAGGGACAATAGGCGAGACTAGAAGAGGTGGATGTTAAAGCGAAACACCGGGGCCGAAACCGTAAGGTTTTGATTTCGGTAAAAAGTAAAAAAAACGTTTTTACCAGATTATGACTGTAGTCGATGCATCAATATAGAAACGGTACGGACAAAAGGTGAGACTAGTAGAGGTTGATTTCAAAGAGATATGCCGAAGCCGAAACCGAAAAGTTTTGGTTTCAGAAACAAAATAATAATATGTAATCAAGACCCAGATAGCCCAGTGATGTACGTAACAGATTGCCAAGACGATGGTCTCGGGTTCGATCCCTAGTTACCCTGGGCACATCTCTCTCTTTTCGAAGTTATAATTGCTTAAAAAAATGTTAATTAGGTATCACTTGTTTAATTATAATGTGTTCCGTAGATGGCAATAGACTCACCATTCAATGTAATAACATTGGGACCGAAACATAACTGGCAAAGTGTGGGTGTGTAAAACACCACTGCCTACCCCTTCGTGGATAATTATTACATCCTGTGTCGCGGGGGACTTTACAAACTTACAACCAACGGACACAATGAACAGCTAGACTCGAAACAACAATTTATGAATCACACAAAGTGTTGTCTCGTGTGGAATCGAACCCAAAACACCCGGCGCAGTATCAAGCGGCGAGAGGGCGGCTTAAACCACTTTTCTAACCGCCAACCTACAGTCAGAATTTGAAATCTAATGCACTACACCAAGTTCATAGACATCTTGATCAGACAAAATGTCATCATATGAATTTGAGTAACAACGATGAAGACAAACGGTGAAAACGATAGAGGCGAGCGGTGAAAAGAAATGGCCGAGGCCGAATCCGAGAATTTGGCTATCGCAAGTCAACAAGTATTTATTTTGATAATCACACATACATATATTACATCATTTTGGCATGGGTTACACTAGCCATCATTGTGTCTGACACGCAGTAACCTCGGGTAGTCGTGACACAAGGTCGTGAATACGTTTCCCTAACATATTATTTTTAAAAGTCCGAAACATATACCAAACACGTCGGCTTACCAAGTTCAGAAACCTGAAATTGGTTTCGGCCAAACTCTTATATGAACGAGGCTTTGTATGCACATTTGATATATTGCTGAACACACCTAATGTAGCGAATGAAATTCAGTGTATCGCATCTGCGGCAAACCTTTGTGCTGGCCCGCTTTATAGAAACTTTTGTTATCTCTTCTAGTGGGAGGAAGAATTTAAAGGCTTTTAGTTAAAATGCCTTTGGTGTTGGAAAAAGCTAAGTAGACCCGAAAACCGCAACTATTCTTGAGTCTGTTAAAAGATCGAATAATGTTTATATATCGACATAATGTGCATATATCGACATAATGTATGCCAGCATATACATTGGTATTTTGAAATAACTTCAACATTTTGCGATTTAAATTCCTCATTTAAATCTTAATCGTAATATTAAAATTAGAGCTGCAATATCTTGGAATTTGATGGGAGTGAATAAAGCAAGAAAGATATGTCAGGATTGTTGCAAATGGCGTTCAGTAGTCTCTGCCTACCCCTCCGGGAAACAAGCGTTAGTCTATGTATGTATGTATGCAATATCTTGTTTTGGTAAGAGGTTTCAGCATGAAACATTGCCTAGCTGTGTAAATCTCGTCAGTAAAATATGAAGTATAATCTTTCATCAAAAGCAATGATTTGTAAATGTTTTCCTTGTTTTGTACACGTAAGTATTTCAATCAATTTATCTTTCATAAAAGAATAACACAACCCATCGCCATTCGCAAAACCTAGTCATTACCGTCCTTGCAAATCCAGGAAGCAAATCTCACATATTTCTTCCAACCACATAAACAAAGCCAAACTTCATGCCATTAATTACTCTCAGCGGTCAAAAATTCCACCATAAATAATTTTTCGCCAACATTTGGATGTCCCATAAAGAGGCAAGTTCCATGGGACCCGTGGGCGCAATATCACGACATATGAGCTGATTAGTACATTACGGAACATACAGCACATTCTGCTTTATGAGAAAGGGAAAATTAAATGGTGTTTTGGTGGAGAGAAAGTATTTTGTTTGCACTTCAATCTCTGAAGGTGTGTGAGGTGGTGTATATATAGGTCATACAGGTTGAAGAAACAATAGGTTAAACTGCATAATTATATTATGATAGAAGCATGCAGACAAACATAGTGTCATGTTTGCTTTGCATGAAAGGTCTTGGATTGAAACCGGGACAGCGCTAGGATGATGATGATGAAAAGAAAAAAATATTATAACTAATTGTAGCCAGTATGACGGGTAAGAACAACTTGTTTCTATATTAGCACGATCAACCACAAGACCAATTACAAACTAACAAGCAACAATCTGGTTCCTAAATTTTGAAAGGCGTGAAACCCTAAATGACCTTATTTTATTTTGTGCAAATATTTTAGAATAAAACAAATAGCGAATGACTACCATTTCAATGGGCCATAAAAATGTGACTACGTGATAACCTCTTGCTCCAAGTCCTAATCTTAGCGAAATACTAGAAGAACCCAGTTTAAGAATTGAAGCTCAAGCTACCTGTAAAGTAGGTTGCATATTTGTAAGTTTTCTTCTTCTTGCACTTGTCACAGATCACACCGCATAGCATTAAAAAGCAATGGTAAAATTCGTTGCGTCATTAAATTCCGTTTCTTAAATAATCCTAATAAAGAGAAAGGTCAAATAACACCTGAAAACTTAGCCCACTCTTTTATTAAACAATTCAAATATCGTCCTCTTAATTTGAAACTCGCAACTGTAAACTCGTAAATCATAACAAAGTTATATACAATAACAAGAAAATAAAATAACCAAATTATATCACATTTAATACTGAAAGTGTTAGCAAAGTACGAAGCTTAGAAAATTTACTGTTTTGTCTCCAAAATTGTGCTTATCATTTTATGGGATGACAGTCCGCGAGAGAAATAAAACCCTACTACAGGTGTTTTAAAAGTGACTTTTAAGTGAGATGCATACTTGTTTTGAACTTTTCAAAAAGGATTACAAAAATAAGATGAATAACGGTTTCAGTTTCGTTTGCAGACGTTTAATTGCAATCGTTGCCTATCTTTGTTGGATAATATAGGCACTAATGTTGGTGGACTGTAATTAATTAAATATGACAAGATATCACTAAGTTCATCAGCGCATGCCTTAATACATTTTGTATTGATTTCCTCGATATTTGTGAAAATATCATGTATGTCAAAAGTTGATTTATTTTAAAAAGATAATTTTCTTCAGTCATTCCCTTATTACTAAGGATAGTGATCACTTCTGTCAATGTGCATATTATTGTTATCGGTTATTTAATAGAATAAAAATGTGATAATATTTACGAACTTACGACACCTGAACCACAAAATTGTGGCATGCAACCACTGAGCGAACTTTTCTATGAAACGCAACAACAATATGAGCTGAGCCTGAAACTGAGAACCAACTCCCAAGCTCATCATCAAAATCGATGAGAAGAAGAGAGAAAAAGAGAAAGAATCAGAACCGAATTCTTCTGCGGTTAGGCAATTTTCAATGACACTATTTAAAAGGCACAGCGCAGTTATAACGATTTCCCTCATTTTAAGTCTTACATAAATCGAATCCTTCAGACAGACTTCAAAAGGAACGGTTATATTTAGATAAAGCTGCACTTAACTATGTTAATAATTACTACTTCGTATGAAGGTATCTTATTTTTTTCTTTATAGGCTCACCCCTGTATCCCCGAAGACAGAGGTCTAATATTACACCCACATTTCGCTGCTTCGGCTTTTATAAAATAAAAGTAAAAAATATGAAAGTATTATGTAGCTGCCTAGTGCCAAAAAATCACTGAAAACACGAGTTTTCTCACTCGAAAATTACATTCATGGTACAGCCTTCTCATAGCTTTATCACCCGTGAGAACCTTTCAGGTGGCAGTAGAAATTAAACTCGGCAGAACAATAGAATTATTATCTTACGTAAAATACCGCTCCTTAAGAGGGAGGCTTTCTTTCACGAATAAATGTTGTTTTACTTTTGATGCGTGTAATATAGTTTAATGTACATTGAGACAAATATTTTGCGTTGCGAGTTTAAATGATGTTGTGATATGCCGGCGGTGGCGGTCGGTAAAGACATGATATTTGACTTTGTTTGTTGGTATATGCTCGCGACTTTGGGTGCTTTTCCATCCCGAATGTGCCATGCAACGTTGCTATAGAATAAATGATTACAATTTTGATATCCACCATTTATACCTTTTTTAGTTTGTATAGAGCTTAGCTGTGGTAGAAACTGGTTCAGCTGAGATGAGATGAGCTCTTGATAGGTGCTATGGACGTTTGCTATGGAAGTGTGCCGAAAATGCGTGCTATGGAACGCCCTCATCCTTGATGCATTGCAAAGCCCAAACTGCGTCTCTTTGACGCAAGCTATCTCGTGGCGGTATATCTTTCTCACCCCGCTTCATAGCTTAGCATCAGTGGAAACTGTCACATAGTTTCGCAGCTTAACTTTTACATTCTCGCAGTACCGTATGACTGCATACCACAATTACCACATCTCTGATCGAAAAGCACTCTTAGTCTATTGCTTAGCAATATTTTTAGCTGTAGTATTTTTTAAGAACATGTTTTTCATCGTTTTATTTGACGTTTGTTTGATTGTTGTTTTGTTAAAATGGAATCCGGTATCCCACAATGCAAATTGAGTCGTAAATCATACAGGAAAAACCACAATACATTAAATAGGTATCGACCATTATCATTTAACTTTCAAAGGACATGCTAACCAATAAAAGCATCGTCCCAAGGTAATAAACGTTATTAATAACCTCATTCTAAAGGCCAAAAACGCGATCAATAAACAATAACACAGCCCAATATAAACAAAATTTACATAAAATTACAATAAAACAACTAAGCCCTAACAACAACATAATTCATAAATAAATAAATTACCAACGATTTTAAAGTGTCAGTGTTACGGGTTTGCGTTTCAGTTTTAATGAGCCGCGAGTTATTATGGCGGCGGCGTTATTAATTGTACGGGACGGAAACGTTTACGTAACGCGGCATTTATATTGTATTACGGAATAGCTGTGATATTTTATTTGTGTTTAATTTTTAGCTACCTATTTAAATGGACTGACAACAATAAAATTAAATACTAAATCAAGTTTATTACTATTATTACCTTCTTTATATTAATTAATTAACGGCTAGACTATAGCTGACTTTTATATTAATAAAAGGCAGCGATAGCCTAGTGGACATACCAACGGACTTCCATGCACAGGGTTCGAATCCACGGCGCGCACCAATGACTTTTTGGAGTTATGTGCTCGGAGAGCACATTAAGCCGTCGGTCCCGGCTGTCATGAAGACCTTTGACAGTCGTTATTAGGAGTCAGTACCTATAAAAATACTGACACAAATTTATGGAATATAGGTTTCAACCCTTTGGGTTGCGGAGGTCAGATAGGCAGTCGCTCTGTGGTAAAGCTAATATTCAGTCAAATCCGGTTAGACTAGAAAACGAACCCCGAGTTTTAACTGGAATAAACGCTAGGAGGATAATGATTACCTTCTTTATATTATAACATCCTCAGGTCACATCCGTATAATGTAATCACTGCAGTTAGCGATTGAAAATAATGATATTGAATCTTCTTTCTTGTTTACAGCATTTCACAGTACCACTCTAGACTTTAGCCTCTCCTAATTTGCTTCACAGTAGCACTGTGAGACAAAAAGAGGTTCTTCTTTACAACGCTAGGCTTGGCCACGCACCGGACGTCGTAGCAGAGGTAGGCCGCCCGCAAGATGGACTGACGATCTTGTTGGGATCGCGGGTAGCGGATGGATGCGGGTAACTCAGGATAGGTCCTTGTGGAGAGCCTTGGGGGAGGCCTATGTCCAGCAGTGGAAGTCTTTCGCCTGATATGATGTCCACGCTAGCAAGATGGGTTTCATACAGGGTATCATAACGAGTTTTCCGTCTCTTCGCAAAGGTACTATTTGCTGTCTACTTAGTCGCTTCTTAGGACAACCGCGGAATGAAATCTTTTTTCTTTTCGTGTGAATGTGTGGCCATCTCTGGTGTCAGAGTTTTCAGGCCGCCTTAAGGCCTCCGACATGGCCTAACGATCCTTGTCTTGAGACAAGAACCGGGAAGGACAGAATAAATGGACTTGTGACACTTTGCATTCTGAATCTGTCACCACACGGACCTTATGGAATATGTAGCCAAATATGTGAAGTGTTACATATATGTTATATATGTATATTGTTAGAAATGCCCTAAACGGAAAAGCATGCATGAAAAATTTGATGAAAGTGAATGAAGCAAGAGAAATAAATCAGGATTGCTGCAAATGGTGATCCGAAGACTCGGCCTACCCCTTGGAGTCGACAGTCTATGTATGTATGTAATTACAACACTTGTTTTTGTTCACTTTTTGACCCGCGTACTAGTTATATCAATAAAACGAGATAACGAATGTGGCTGTTTGCCAAATATTGTAAAATACTTTCATACCCTATTTCATTCCGTGGGGAAAAAATATGTATGTGTTTGACAGGTTCAGTTTAGCGGTTTAGCACCGAAAGCAAAGCAGACTGGCGTGAATACTTTACCATTTATACTATCAGTGTGAGTGTAATAAATTTATGTGAACATTTCGTAATCGAGTCATGCAAATCAACTTATAATACCACAACAGCACGGCTTCATTAAAGGTAGGTCTACGATTACAAACCTAATGCTGTATCATAACTATCTAACTGATGCTCTGGACAAACGTGTACCTATAGACGCAATGTACACTGACTTCACTAAGGCATTTGATATGGTGGATCATAAGCTTCTGCTGATGAAGTTATCTGACATCGGGATTGGCGGCAGCCTACTTCAGTAGTGTGCCTCGTATCTCAACGGTCGTAGCGCCTCGGTGGTTGTTAACGGTCATTCATCGGATCCATTCCTGACCAGTTCTGGTGTTCCACAAGGTTCATATTTAGCGCCCTTTCTCTTCAATATCTTCATAAATGACATCGTACAATGCTTCAAACATACTAATTTCTTCTTATATGTAGATGACCTTAAAATAATTAAAGCGATACAATCGCTATAACTCAATTTCCAAACAATGCACGATTGACATAATGTCTGATAAACTCAATCAATTTAAAAAATCTGTTTTAAAATGTCTTGAAGAATCAGAGAAAGCATAAAGGACATTATTATTCTGTGTACTATTCTGTATATGAATTAAACACATTTTTATTAAACTAACTATAGATTGCTTAAAAGGTAAATATTTAATATTTTTTAACTATCTTTAATACGCATTTTATAATTGTTTTAATTATGTTTTAAATATTTTATTACGTATTTTATAATTGTATTGATTATTTTTTAAATATTGTTATTGCCTATTTTATAATTGTTATGATTATTTTTAAATATTTTATTGCCTATTTTATAATTATTTAATTTTGTGACTATTTTTAATTTATATTAGTTTTTAATTTGAATTTTAATTTAATTTAAGTTTTTTTGAGTGTAACTTGAAACACGATGTGGTTGTCTGTAAATATTACAGCACTAGAAATGAAAAAATGAAATATTTTGTTATGTGTATTAGTGTATGTAATGTAGACAATCCTTAAATAATTAAACCACTGCTAATCATAGGCCTTTCAATAGCATTGTGAATCTATAGGAGGCTTACTATATCACTTTGGCAAAACAGGTGCTATAAGGATGAATGACGAGTTTTTCGTCTCCTTCTAAAGATACTATTTACTTCGTGTCTTCTCCTTGTGCGATACTCACGGACTGAAATGAGGTAGTCTAGTGACACTTTATATGATTTATTGTTCACCACACGGAGTTTGAATTAGTATGAATTTTTCTTTTCATTACGGTTTCGCAGTCCACCGTTGGATATAGGCCTCACGTCTGTATCCCCGAAGGGATCGCTATAACTCAATTTCCAAACAATGCACGATTGACATAATGTCTGATAAACTCAATCAATTTAAAAAAACTGTTTTTAAATGTCTTGAAGAATCAGAGAAAGCATAAAGGACGTTATTATTCTGTGTACTATTCTGTATATGAATTAAACACATTTTTATTAAACTAACTATAGATTGCTTAAAAGGTAAATATTTAATATTTTTTAACTATCTTTAATACCCATTTTATAATTGTTTTAATTATGTTTTAAATATTTTATTACGTATTTTATAATTGTATTGATTATTTTTTAAATATTGTTATTGCCTATTTTATAATTGTTATGATTATTTTTAAATATTTTATTGCCTATTTTATAATTATTTAATTTTGTGACTATTTTTAATTTATATTAGTTTTTAATTTAAATTTTAATTTAATTTAAGTTTTTGTGAGTGTAACTTGAAACACGATGTGGTTGTCTGTAAATATTACAGCACTAGAAATGAAAAAATGAAATATTTTGTTATGTGTATTAGTGTATGTAATGTAGACAATCCTTAAATAATTAAACCACTGCTAATCATAGGCCTTTCAATAGCATTGTGAATCTATAGGAGGCTTACTATATCACTATGGCAAAACATATGGTGCTATAAGGATGAATGACGAGTTTTTCGTCTCCTTCTAAAGATACTATTTACTTCGTGTCTTCTCCTTGTGCGATACTCACGGACTGAAATGAGGTAGTCTAGTGACACTTTATATTATTTATTGTTCACCACACGGAGTTTGAATTAGTATGAATTTTTCTTTTCATAACGGTTTCGCAGTCCACCGTTGGATATAGGCCTCACGTCTGTATCCCCGAAGGGGTAGGCAGAGGTGTAATATTACACCCACATTTTGGCATGAATTTTTAGGTCCCACATAATAGGGGGCGAGCCTATTACCGCTACCGGGCGCATCACCAGACTTCGTGCTGCTACTGAGAATTCGGAAAAATCCAGTAACACTTTTGCCCAACCCGGGAATAGAACCCAGGACCTCCGATCAACGGTGGAACCGTTGGATATAGGCCTCACGTCTGTATCCCCGAAGGGGTAGGTAGTTTTCAGGCCGCCTTTAGGCCTCCGTCATGACCTAACGATCCTTGTCTTGAGACAAGAACCGGGAACGACAGAATAAATGGAGTTATGACACTTTGTATTCTGAATCCGTCACCACAAGGACCATATGGAATATGTAGCCCAATATCTGAAGTGTTTCATATGTGTATATTGTTAGAATCATCAGGAATGCTGCAAAATTAAATGGTGATCCGAAGTCTCGGCCTACCCCTTGGTGAACCAGGCGACAGTCTATGTATGTATGTAATTACAACACTTGCTTTGCACACGTTTTGGCCCGCGTACTATATCGATAAAACGAGATAACGAATGGGTGTGTGCCAAATATTGTAAAATACTTTCATACCCTATTTAGAGGCAGCGATAGCCTAGTGGAGATACCAACAGACTGCCATGCAGAGGGTATCAGGTTCGAATCCACGGCGCACACCAATGACTTTTCGGAGTTATGTGCGTATTGAATTATTAATTATTGCTTGTCCCGTGCCTCGGAGAGCACGTTAAGCCGTCGGTCCCGGTTGTCATGAAGATCTTTGACAGTCGTTACAGGGCGTTAGTACCTTCTAAATAAACTGACACTAGTCTAAACCATGGAATATCGCTATCCCTTCGGGTTGCGGAGGTCAGACAGGCAGTCGCTCTGTGGAAAAGCTAATATTCAGCCAAATCCGGTTAGACTACTAAGCGGACCCCAGATTGAAAACTGGGATAACGCTAGGAGGATGATGATGACTTTCATACCCTATTTCATCCCGTGAGGAAAAAATTGCATGTGTTTGACAGGTTCAGTTTCGCGGCTTAGCACCGAAAGCAAAGCAGACTGGCGTGAATACTTTACCATTTATACTGTCAGTGTGAATGTAACAAATGTGAACCTTTCGTAATCCACTGCTGATAATAGGCCTTTCAATAGCATTGTGAGGAGGACTTGGCCTATTATACCACCCTGGCCAAAACAGGTGCTATAAGGATGAATAACGAGTTTTTCGTCTCCTTTTAAAGATACTATTTACTTCGTGTCTTCTCCTTGTGCGATACTCACGAACTGAAATGAGGTGACACTTTATATTATTTATTGTTCACCACACGAAGTTTGAATTAGTATAAAATTTTCTTTTCATTACGGTTTCGCAGTCCACCGTTGGATATAGGCTTCACGTCTGTATCCCCGAAGGGGTAGGCAGAGGTGTAATATTACACCCACATTTTGTCATGAATTTTTAGGTCCCACGTAATAGGGGGCGAGCCTATTGCCGCTACCGGGCGCATCACCAGACTCCGTGCTGCTACTGAGAATTCAGAAAAATCCAGTAACACTTTTGCCCGACCCGGGAATAGAACCCGGGACTTCCGATCAGCAGTCGCATACGCTATCCACTGTAACCACGGTGGCAGCCTCTCCTTTTTAGGGTTCCGTACCTCGAAAGGAAATAACGGAACCCTTATAGGATCACTTTGTTGTCCGTCCGTCTGTCAAGACCCTTTTTCTCAGGAATGCGTGGAGGTATCAAACTGAAATTTATACCAAATACCCGAATCTACGGTTCCATAGAGCTATAAAAAAATCACACTTCTAATCCAACGCAATCAAAAGAAACAGCCGTTTATGCTGCAAATTGCCGCAAATTTTCGAAACTCAAAACCTACAGGGTACTTCCCGTGAACTCAGGATCTTGAAATTTGGTACGTAGCAATTTCTTATATTACTTATAAAGGAAAAATTGCGAAAACCGTAAATTTTTAGTTACAGCATATAAAAAAGTATTTTTAATAAATTTAAAGTTACTACGTCTTTCTCTTGAACGCGTGGAGGTATTAAATTGAAATTCATATCTAATACTCAAGTATATAACACCGTAAGGCTGCAACAATATCAAGCTTCTATGTCAACGCAAACAAAAGAAAGAGCAATATAAGCATATTTTCAAACTCGCGCCTACTCGCAAGTGAATCAAAACCTACAGGGTACTTCCGGTTAACTCAGTATCTTGAAATTTGGTATGAAGTAACTTCTTATATCACATATGAAGGAAAAATTGCAAAAACCGTTAATTTTTAGTTACAGCATATAAAAAAATATTTTTTATAAATTTAAAGTTACTACCCCTTACTCTTGAACGCGTAGAGGTATTAAATTGAAATTTATTGCAAATACTCAAGTATATAACACCGTTAGGCTGTAACAAAATTAAACTTCTATGTCTACGCAATCCAAAGAAATAGCAATTTAATCATATTTTCAAACCCACGACTACTCGCAAGGGAATCAAAACCTACAGGGTTCTTTCCGTGAACTCAAAATCTTGAAATTTGGTACGAAGCAACGTCTTATATCACTTATAAAGGAAAAATTGCGAAAACCGTATTTTTTTAGTTACAGCATATAAAAAAATATTTTTAATAAATTTAAAGTTACTACCCCTTTCTCTTGAACGCGTAGATGTATTAAATTGAAATTCATATCAAATACTCAGGTATATAACACCTGTAACAAAATCAAACTTCTATGTCTACGCAATCAAAAGAAAGAGCAATATAATCATATTTTTAAACTCGCGACTCCTCGCAAGGGAATCAAAACCTACAGGGTACTTCCCGTGAACTCAAAATCTTGAAATTTGGTAAGAAGCAACGTCTTATGGCCCAGATATAGGATGCGGAAGGCTAAGGACCGTGTGCTGTGGTGCGTGTTGGGAGAGGCTTATGTCCAGCAGTGGACTGCGATAGGCTGATTGAGATTGAGATTTCAAATAATTACATAGGGTTCAAACCTTTTTGTTAATTATTCCGTACTTTATAAGTATTTTTGTAAAAGATTTCTAATAGTCACTAAAAACTTTGTAAATCAATAACTTTGATAAAAAATCTTACCATCATTCATCAGCAGACTTTTGCAAGGCTGCTGTAAGGCTGGTATAGGTATTTAAGTTATATTATAAAATAAGCGATATATGTTAATATAAAATAAAGGATGACTGATTACAAACGATAAAGACCCCTTTTTGTTTAATTTATGCTCCTCCAGCTTTCCATACTGTAATGTGATGGATTTCATTTGGCAATAAAAATACTATAACTATGACTGGTGAACTTTTACTTATATACCTACAGGTTTGTACGGAACCCTCGGTGCGCGAGTCCGACTCGCACTTGACCGGTTTTTTGAGTCACAATAGCATTGTGACTTAATAGGTAGATTTGGCCCACGCTGGCCAGTTGATTTGACATACCAAGCCCTCTGGCCCAAATCCTATAGGGGTTTAATTAATATTCCAGGTTTCTAATGAATAGTTCAAATTACATACATACATACATAGACTCACGCCTGTTTTCCCGAAGGGGTAGGCAGAGGCATATTAAACGCCCACTTTTCACCAGTATTTTGATAGTTCAAATTAATAAATTATAATCAAGCCTTACTGGGAGTGATGTCGAGTTTTCCAACTCTTAGCAAAGGTACTAGGTATTTGCTTTCTGTATTTCTCATAGTCGACTCTTACAACAACCACATAATGAAATCGGGTAGTGAAACTTTGTATTCTTTATCTGCACCACACGGAGAACTTGTTCTTCACTGTTTAGCAAGCGATAATTGCAATTCAATACTTGTATTTACTTTACTGAAATTCAACTACTGTCTAGTAGTTTTATTTCCAAGAATATTCCAGAACATTTACTTCAACTTGCGGTCCACTATTAATGTAGACATAATAAGTATGCACGTTGTTATGGTTTAATTATCGCACATATGCGGCGAGTGCGGTCGATACAGAATATGTAGGAGTAGTGGGTGATATAGGGGATATAATACGACATAGCTTTACTAAAAATATCATCATCGGCCCTATTTATAAACTTTTCCACTGCTGGGCAAAAGAGGCCCCTCTTTTCATCATGAAAAGGACTGAGTCCATCACGCTGCAAGTGCAGGTTGACACAACGTTAAACCCAGGAGTGTTGGTCTTTCCACTGTAACTATCGCCATCGTTCCATCTGTAATTTTTACTAAATCCTTCATGACTACGCAATAAGGGAAAAATAATATGTTTAGTCCTACCCGGACTCCTTGTGATACTCCTGTAGATATAATGTCTAAATTAGAATTGTTACCATAAACAATCAAATAGAAAGAGCATGCAGTTAAGCATGATCATAATCCAGACTAAAACAGATCCTTCTCTTCCAAATGCTGTCCGTTTTGTGATGAGCAAATTGATGGTTTACCCTATCAAATGCGTTATGGCTGTAGGGTGTATAATTGTATATTACAATAAGACCTAATATATGGTTTAGTTTATATGAAAAAAATACTCCAGCCCGACGGACTGACTAAAGTTATGAAGATTTTATCCGATTTATGAATTTAAATTAACTTTTCTTAGCTACAAACCCGGTGGCCGGATTTCCTTTGTTCAAAAAATTTTGTCCGTTAAGAGTATTTACTTTCAACATACACAATATAATTAAGTTTATAGAGAACTTGAATAAGTTATAATAATGGTAACTTGTCGTCTCTATCTCTGTCGTTGACTCTGTTTCTAATTTTTTGTCCAATTTTGAGAATTGTATGACCTATGTACCTTTTATCGAGTATAATATTCGTAAGACTATGGTTATATCGAAGAAGCTATTACAGGCTCAAAGATTCATAGTTCGTGGATGAAATAAAAATCTAAAATATAAATATTTCAGAAAGAGGATTTCTCACGACAATTAAAGGAATATTTCAGAAAGAGGAATTTTCACGAATAACATCATCCTAATAGCGTTATGCCAGTTAGAACCCGGGGTCCGCTTTCTAGTCTAACGGGATTTGACTGAATATTAGCTTTTCCACACAGCGATTACCTGTCTGACCTCCGCAACCCGATTCCGAAATAAAATTGCTAATGTACGTAGCAAAAAAAAAAAAATGTAATGTAAAAATATTTTGCATTAAGCAAATTATTATATTAAAATAAAATTGCATTTTTTAATTATACAATTCCCAAAAGATCTTATTTATTTTTGCCTTAATATTTTTGTCTTAACAAATCATTTCACCAAAATTGAATGTCTTAAGGTTGTTTGCTGTTAGGCTGGGTTGTCGTTGGCTGTAATAAATGCACTTATTAAACATCACTTTGGAACTAGACTATTAAATACAAAGAATCGATAAGCCATGTCGGTGGCCTTTAGGCGATCCGAAAACTCTGATACTAGAGTAAGCCACATACATACAAAAAATGCAAATACGTGTTTTGGAATTCCAATAATATAAATAATTATGCTACAGCTATCCTAATTAAGCAGCTACAAGATAAACAGGATAGTTGTCTACCGAATCCAATCCTTAAATCCCTGTTCATCTAATTCACAACTATGAAAGACACAGCCATAACGAAAAAATGTTCTAAGTCACACAAACACACCCAATATAAATATACATCAGCAATCCCAACACTTTCAAACTTTAATAATAATAATAATAACTGTTTATTTCGGATAATAAGAATCCATATGTTGTTAGTACAATTTTTCTTAACCTAATGTTGGTACTTAATGTTATAATGTGCACTGCACTGGATACAACACAATACCTAGGTATGTAACTGTATCCAGTGCTTTAACATTGGGAAGTCCCATCTATCACATAACGCGCTCAGAATGCTGTGGGAGCTGACACGCATTCTGTGTAATATTGATGCGCTACGCTTGCGGATGATGGCATGAAACCCATCAACCGACGCCCCCGCAAACATCTGTGAAGCACTACAGAAGCGTGGCAGCCCCATGAGCATTCTGAACGCGTTATTATACTTGACACGCAATGCACTGTATGCCCGCCGTGTATATTTGATCCACAGATTGCAGGTGTAAAAATTTTGAGAAATTTTAACACCTGCAATCTGTGTATCTGTGTCTTGTGCATTTTCCAAATCTGTGGATCAACATATTGCTTCGGACAGCCAAAGCTCTGCGTTCTCTCTCTATGTCTACGTTATCATTAAGGTCATCGGTGACCCAGTGACCCAAGTATTTAACCTATGTCACTCGTCTTAGTGGAGTGTTCGCAACTGTTATTTGTGGCACTTTAGAGTAACATTTGGTGCCCGCCTTGAACACTAACAGCTCACTCTTTTTGGCATAATACCTGATTCCCTGAGCTTCCGCATAACACTCACATAACTGAAGAAGTTGTCTCAGTGCTCGGATCGAGGGGCTCAGCAATACCATGTCATCAGCGTAGCTAATATTATTGATGAAGACGCCATCAATATGACAACCAACCCTGGTATTGCTGAGCTCCACAATCAGCCGATTTATGTACACATTGAACAGACGAGGTGAAGTAATACCCCCCTGCCTCACCCCGCAGCTCAACCTGTACACATCCGACAACTCCCCAGCCCACCTAACATAATTCATTTGATTTTTGTACCAATACTTAAGAACAGAAATGACCTCTTCGCCTACGTCACTTTCTTGGTGTAGCTTACTCCACAGTATGTCATAAGACACCAGGTCGAACGCTTTCGATAAATCAAGAAAGCACGCATAGACCGGCGTCTTCCTATCAGCATAGTACTGAACTGTCTGTTTTAAGCACAGTATGGCAGTCTCTGTGGAGAGAGATCCGGACATTTTTCATCACGACCTCATATTTCTTCTCACAAAGTAATAAGACAGTACAATTTGCACAACAGTGTAAACCCACAACATCATTAAGTTTTGAATTCTGTTTGCCAATAAATTACGAAGTTCGCGAGACTCGGCCGACTTTTTGAATATCATTAATTTTAACAAACGCGATCTTTCCTTATTAATCAGTGCTGCGATCGTTTTGTTTGGCGACAACATTGTGTTATATAAAGTTTGATTAGGTTTTGCGCTTTTAGGTGTGGAGTAACATTGTATAAGGGTGTGCAGTTTGGATAAAATAATATCTCATCATCATCATCGGCCCTGTATATAAACTGTCCCACAGCTGGGCTCGGGCCTCTACTCACTATGAGAAGGGTAAGGCCATAGTTCTCCACGCTGGCCAAGTGCGGGTTGGCAAACTTCACATTTCTTTCGAGAACATTATGGCAAACTCTCAGACATACAGGTTTCCTCACGATATTTTCCGTCACCGTTTAGCAAGCGATAATTCATTAAAAATTTAATACGTACATAACTTCAAAAAGTCAAAAAATATTAAAAATAACGTCTCCCTTATTTTTTTTCTTGATTTGATTATTGGTTCAAAATAGCTTCCATAGGAACGCAGTAGACTCTACACAATACTGAATTAAATCTCGTACAAATACACAACGCACGTCTGTAAAGTTTCATTTACGGGCCGTTTTGGTCATTATGTTGTGATTTATGATATAAGTTCGCTATAATGCCCCGCACCATGCCAGGGTGTGTATTGTTGGGGAATTTTGTCTGTGCGTAGCCCAAATGTGTTTATTTATACCACGTATGTATATGCTTAGATTGAATTCATAAAAGATAAATTTGGGCGTAGACTGGTAAAAAGACAACAGAGTTATAATTGAGTTTCTTCTAGGCTCGGATCTTCCGTCACGGTATACGCTGAGAGCAATCGGAGCAACGGATCATCCGCAAAGTATACCTGGTATTGGTTATTTATATACAATAACTTGTATAGTCATTCCGCAGTGGAAGATCCGCGACGGAATTTCCGCCAAGAGTGACAAAAGTGCTTGTTATAATCTGTTAGTCTCTCCATTAGTGACTCCTTGAAATTACATCAAACACAATGCAAAAATTTTAATATCTTCACTCATAACATGATTAAGCTTGCCGTTTATAATAGGTCTGCAAAGTTAAGCCACTCTTGGCACCCACCTGGGTAGGTGACCAGCTCTACATTTACATCCGAGCGTTACTGTGCTTTGGAGGGCACTTAAAGCCTTTGGTCTCGGTACTTGTTTCAGCAGAAGAAATGTAAGTCCAATTCGGAGGCTTTCGATTGATCTGACAACTCTGACGCCAGAGTTGGCCAGAGACACACACAAGAAAAAGAAATAATTCTTATTACCATTATTTACACCAGAGGCTTTAGATCGGTTTACACCAGAGTTGCCCACACTCACACGAGAAAAAAATAATAAATTCTTATTCCTATTTATATATAATATTCTGAGACTGCCTCCGTGGTCCAGTGGATAGCGTATGCGACTGCTGATCGGAGGTCCCGGGTTTGATTCCCGGGTTGGGCAAAGTGTTACTGAGTTTTTCCAAATTCTCAGTAGCAGCACGGAGTCTGGTGATGTGCCCGGTAACGGCAATAGGCTCGCCCTCTATTACGTGGGACCTAAAAATTCATGGCGAAATGTGGGTCTAATATTACACCTCTGCCTACCCCCTCGGAGATACAGGCGTATTAAAAAAAAACAATAAAATATTCTTCCATATTTACACAACACCATCTAGTCCCAAACTAAACAGAGCTTGTACTATGGGCACTAGCCAATGAGTAAACATACATAATTATATACTTTTTGTTTTGTAAAGACATACATATAATACAGTAATATAAATAAAAATTTGTAGATCAGTTTTCTAGTTTCCAACTATAACAACCTTACAAAATCTTTAAATATTTGTATTCTGATCTCTGTTCGCACTCACGCAATCCGCACAAAATGGCAAACTTTATTCTCAGTACAGAATCTACAAATTAGATTTATCACAACATACATAGGGAATGGTAAATAAACTCCAGGCTGGCTGTTCGATTCCCGTACGAGGCACGTGATCTGAATATCATTGAAGCTTCCTATTATTGTGACAGGCTGACGTAATCCCACACGTTTGATGTGAATACATGACAGGGTAAAGATTTCTAGGTTATTTTCACAGATTAGGAAAAAAGTAAGACAGCCTTATTTTGTAGTGAAGCCGAAAAATGGCAGACACGCATTAACACAGCTCAGCAGCAAGGTACCTACGGCACGTCAACATGCATTATATACACATAGCTGCCTCCGTGATCTAGTGGATAGGGTATGAGCCTGTTGATCGGAGGTCCCTGTTTCTTTTCCCGGGTCGGTCAAAAATGTTATTTACTGAGTTTTTGAATTCTCAGTAGCAGCACGGACTCTAGCAATGTGCCCGATAACGGCAAGAGGCTTGCCCTTGATATGACGGGTCTAAAAAATCGTAATAGAGAAATAGAGTTGTAATATGCACTACCACTACCTACCCCTTCGGGGATACAGGTGTGATTCTATAAAAAACATACTTTACTTTCAATAAGAAACAAAACAAAAGCTTGTATAAAGAGGAAATAAACAAAATATTTTATTTCTTTTAAACTACTATTTATTTGTGCTCTGTATTGTTTATATGTTATTGATTTTATTTAACTTATATGAATCAAATTATCGTATTGTTATCGTTATTCGATAAGTGTGCGAAGTTTCACTGCAAACCAACATTATAGTTGGTGAAAATGGCATCGAAAGCTTCCGATAGATACAAAGCTAATAAACCTACTATCCAGTCATTAATGAAGCCTTAAGCCAAGAAACTCCAACGGAAACTATATTTTTCCTTGAAGAATTAAAACGACAAGTCAACTTAGTATCACTGGCCCGGTTTCAGGTAATCTCCGAGAGTTATATGAGGATCGGCCTCCCTGGAGAAATTATATTGGAGCCACTATTCGTATGTAATCTTACGTGGTACGATACTTTGATTCGTTCCATATTTTGTACCGAGACTTCAAGTTTCAAATCATTTAAGTTCTACATACATGACTGCCTACGTGGTCCAGAGGATATCGTATGCTTCTGCTGCTTGGAGTTCAAATTCTGGGTCGGGCAAAAGTGTTACTGAGTTTTCCGAATTCTCAATAGCAACTAACTATTATATGATACACATATAGAACAATAAGAATAGAATTATAACAATGAAATGTGGATGTAATTTTACACCTCTGCCTACCCCTTTGGGAATACAGGGGTGAGTATATCTTAACTACATGATATAACGGAATTTTGAGCTGTTACTGCAGTCTGTTTGCTGTGTCAATGACATTTCGATATTAAGTGCGTATTAAATTGTTAATTGTCGCTTGCCCCGTGCCACGGAGAGCACGTTAAACCGTCGTCGGTCCTGGCTGTCATGAAGATCTGTGACAGTCGTTACGGGTTGTCAGTACCCTCAAATAAACTGATACTGGTCTAAACCATGGAATATCGCTATCCCTTTGGGTTGCGGAGGTCACACGGCAGTCGCTCTGTGGAAATGTTGATATTCTGTAATATCTGGTTAGACCAGTAAGTGGACCTTGGGCTCCAAGGCATTTAAGTCTTGGATGCAACCGGGATAACGCTAGGAAGATGATGATGATGCGAAAGGTTTAATTAACCCCTTGTATGCCGGAACGCAGATCTACGCGAGACACAATAGCTTTTTCATTGTGTCTGGCATTCCGGCATACAAGAGGTTAATAATTAAAAAAGACAACTCTTAAAAAAAGACAACTCCCGTATTAGGAATAAATCCTGTGTCGCGGGGGACTTTACAAACATACAACCAACGGGCACAATGAACACCCAGACAAACAAAGTGTTGTCTCGTGTGGGAATTGAAACCGCAGCACTCGGCGCAGTGTCTAGCGGCGAGATTGCCGCTTAAACCACTACGCCAACTGTGCAGTCATATATATATATATATATATTACATAATATAAATTGTATCGGCTTCAAACCTATGGCTCATTAGAAATGCACATAAATTTGAAAAGTCGATGGTGCATGCCCCGTGGATTCGAACCTGATTGTTTCTGCATAGCAGTCTGCTGCTATCTCCACTGGGCTACCGCTGCCTAAAAAATTACCAAACATACTGTGATACAGTATATTTTACGTAATTCATTAAGTCGTTCTATATTCCGAGGCACGGCTAATCTTACACGTTGTTTTGCGTCGCCGTCTGTACCGTAAACCACAATCGCGGTTATGTCGAGTCGCAAACCAATTTTCAATATCGCTGGGGTTTATAAGTATCTTGTGTTATGTGAGACAGTCTTTTTGATATAACTAATTATATTATATCGTCACGCCTGATTCCCGAAGGGTAGGCAGAGGTGTAATATTACACCCACATTTTGCCTTAAGTATGTATTTTAGGTCCCACGTAATAGGGGGCGAGCCTATTGCCGTTAACGGGCACACAGCCACATTCCGTGCTGCTACTGAGAATTCGGAAAAACTCAGTAACACTTTTGCCCGACCTGGGAATCGAACCCAGGATCTCACGATCAGCAGACGCATACGTTATCCACTGGACCAAGGAGACCGTGATTTTGATAGTATTTGGAGTAATAAATAAATAAATAAATTTTTGAATAAATAAATAAATAAATAGAGTGTGGTGTTCCTCCAACTAGAGGGAGGATTACCACGCCGGGTAATGTTACCTACCAGTAAAGAGACAAAAAATTAAGAGACATATGCTACGTATATCTAATTTAGATTGTAAAATCATTGTATGAAAGTTAGCCAACTTAAAACTTTTCATCACAACTGCTTAACGAGACTCTTCTCACTATAAGAAGTAACAATCTACCTCGTTATTATGCAGAATTTTTGAGGCATGCGAAATTTTCAGCGTTACAATGTCTTGCTTCATCCAAAATTCAACAACATCTAGTTTTTCTTCAAATATTAGTATGTTCCAAAAATAGCACCCCAACAAGTTAATATGACCTTTCCGTAAACTTTAATTAAATATTCCTTCCAATATATCTACACGATCCTTCCAAATTGAATCTTTTTAGATCCCACAACCTTTTGACCCACAATATGGAGTAAGTTCAAGATTGGTAAGAGGAAGGCTCCTGAGAAGGACACTAGTTCATTTTTCAGATAGGAATATTATACAATGTAGTACGTGACTTCACTCCCAAGACCGCCGATCTATACGTAGGTTCCTATATAAAATTTATAAATTTTCTGTACGGCGAAAATATATTGAAAGCAAAGGTGTTGGTGAAATTTAGGTAACCAAACATCTAGATTTTTCTTCGGAGCTGAAATAAATTGTAGATACATGGAAATATGTACCTACCTGTTGATGATGTTTTTGCGGTTTGAATTGGCCGGACACAACGTGCAAAAATATTTTTGTGTATCTACATCTTCAGTTAGCGATAAATAGATAGCGATATTCCTATGATTTCACAAGTATCAGACAACCTCTAACCACTGTCAAACAGCCTCATACATTCGGAACCGAAAACTTGAATTGTTCACCAAGGCACGAAGTAACCGACAATTAACAATATACATAACTTCCAAAAGTTAAGCGGGTTCAGATCCGAGACCCTTCCCTACCAATCTATTGGTCCCTTAAGACCTTTCAATTCTCGTTAACTAAATATATTTTATACAACACAGTAAATATTATTTGTGATAAAGGGCTATTTTGTGAGTTCAATGTCACCAAAAACTTCTACTTGCCACGTTAATTAGTTACTTTGTTCAACTACAGAGACACGAAAATTCTGAACGTGCTATTAAAAGTCGACTACTATAATTATACCATCCACCGTGTTGCGATCCGCCCGGCACGATCACCTAGCCTGATCAGAGGATCCATCCCCTAGTTGAAGAAACCTATAAATTTTTAATTACATGGCTGCCTTCGTGGTCCAGTGGATAAAGTATGCGTCTGCTGGTCGTCGTGCAATTCCTGGGTCGGGCAAAATTGTGACGGAGTTTTCCGAATTCTCAGTAGCACCACGGAGTCTAGCATTGTGCCCGGTAACGGCACCCCTGCCTACCCCTTCGGGGAACGACTCCAAAGACCTTCGAGCTCCAAAGTACAAATGACGAAAAAGTATTCATATCAATGTTGCAACAATATACATATTATAAAAACCAAGCTTGCGTGGTCGCCCTAAGCATCTCAAAACGTGACTCAGTAGCGGTATTCAATTTCCTAGAATTTGTAGATACAAAGTTAGTATTTTTAAAGTGTTTGTGTTCTAAGACGATAGAAGTGATGTGTGAGAGATGATCGGGAACTGAGATGTGATTTTAGTCAAAAGGTTACGGTTGCTGTTTCTAGATACATACAGAGGTAGAACCGTAGGCGTGGCGATCTGACTACATTTTATGCAGAGGCGTTAAACAGGATGAAGGAAGCGTTGATTTTTAAAACAGATCACTTCAAGTTACTCTACACACGAAATGTTGTCATAATTCGGATTTTCTCTATTCCAGACCATCATTAGAAGATGCTGGTAAGGTTAACCCTTTTTTTAATAGGGATTGCGTTTTGTACGTCGAGTCTCTCTTTTCTACCTTTCAACAGACTTGCAATTTAAATGTATTTCCCGAATGCATGTGCTTAGCGTAGATTATATGAAAAGTGAGTATAAAAGTATTAAGCAGACAAGCACCAAGTTATGTGACAATAAAGGCACCATACTAATATGTTGTATAAAATCCGTCTAGCCTACATGTTTTAGCTACAAAGCTCGAAAAGCAATCAATCCACAGACATTTTGACGTAACATTGCATTTCAAAACGCGCGTTTCTATCCAAAATCAACCCTGTCATATTCCAATTACTTCCACATTTCATACGTAACTGATCCCCGAACCATGGCTTTAGTATATATGAAATGCAGTCAGTCAAAACACAGCACACAAATCGAGCACAGTTACAATTAGCAAGCGAATGATTCGAGCCCAAAACGTCAATGTTGGTGAATTACACGGGGAACGCTACGTCTAACGTTACAGACCCCTGGGGGATTGTAGTTCGGATGTTGGCCTAGGTTTATTACTGGTAGCAATGTGTTAGGTATAGGCATTGCGGCCATCGTTCTAGAAACAGATTACATTTGCTGTATTTTTCTAGGTATAATGTTAGAAGGACTCGCTCAGTCTAGAGCCCTGTGCGCGTGGAATTCGGTTCGCTCCTTTGAGGTTCATGCTTTTTAATGCTGTTATTCGGTAGGAAGTTTCATTTTTATTTAATTACGAAATTTTTAGAGAAACACAGCGAGTTGTTTTCGCTTTTAACATAAATAACCATACCACTGCTTTGACGAACCGGTGGCGTACCGGGTGTATAGCCGGTCGCTGGCTCTTTTCTGGTCAAGTAAAATTTTTGTGTATTTTGAATTGACATTATTTCGTATGTGTCTCCATTTTTAATGACAATTCTGCTACTTTAGTATCCTTTGTACTACTTTTGTATTCAATATTCGATCTATCCATTTATTTTGAGATTTTAGATTAGTTTTTGGCAGCTCCATACAAAATATGTCAAACACGAATCTCGAATCTCAAAATCCATGGATGGACCGAATATTGAAATCGGCAGACACACTGACAACATATTGCCCTCATCGTGATGTTTTTTGCAGATAACGCTAAAGAATTTCATGCTATTTAATCCCTAAAACAAATACAGTTATTTAATATCAAAATATAGGTACTTAGTATTGAATATTGCGGCACTTCGAAAGACATAAACGACGGAGACTTAATGTACTCGTAGTATGGTTAGATTTATGAACCGCACTGTCTGGGATGCAACATTGTTCGTTTGAGCGCAATGTACGGCGTGAAATAGAATATTGTGGTTCTAACATTGCAAGGAATTGATTCAAGATATTGGAAATATATATTTTTTATAAGTTACTACAGGATGCCTAAAACATTTATTTTAATTCAAACGTTTCTTGCCGATTCCATGGGAATTTCAAGAAATCCCTTCTCAGTGCCCTCTACAGTCCCAAAGTATACAAGCGAAATTTCAGGATTTTGCGCCCAATGTAGTATTTTAGACGACAACTTCCACACGAGGAGTAAATCGTTTATAGTAGTGTGCTTTATAAACATTCAACCAAGGAACACTTAAAGGTCACACAAAGTGTTCACACAAAGTGTTGTATCAAAAAAGCCGGGGAAACCTGGACTCCACTTTCAGTCTGGTTAAACAAGAAAGCAGAGCCCGGGCTCCAGATATGCCATAATATTACCTTTTCCCTCAGAGTGACTGCCGATGCATCACTGAGACCAGTTTCAGTATATTCAAAAACTTTACGTCCGATAACGACTGGTAACGTTCTGATGACAATCGGGATGGTTTAATTGCTTTCCGAGGCACGGAGTAGCCATAATTAACAATTGGATTGGCACATAACTGCGCGCCATAATTTTGAACCCAATACCCACTGCATGACAGTCCGACAAAGAACCAAAGTTACCGACATAGCTCACAGAATCAGTAGGCTCAAGTGGCAGTGGGCTGGACATATCTGTAGAAGGAATGATGGCCGATGGAGCAAGCGTGTCCTAGAGTGGAGACCACGCCTCGGCAAGCGTAAGGTAGGGCGGCCCCCGGCTAGGTGGACCGACGACCTGAAGAAGGTGGCTGGGACAGACTGGATGCGGAAGGCTGAGGACTGTGGCGGTGCGGTACTGTGGCGCTTGTTGGGAGAGGCCTATGTCTAGCAGTGGACTGCGATAGGCTGATTGATTGATTGATTGACAGTCTGTGGGTATATCTACTAGGCTATCTCTGTTGTATATCAAGAAAAACGGAATAAACTGCAAAAATTACATTAATAAAAAAAGACAACTACACTGTAAGTGTACCGAAATATTCCGCAGAAGGTAACAATTTTTAACCGCAATCGTAATCCAGAGCTTTTAAACAAAAATTACATCAAAATCAACTATGAAGTTGAATTTATGATGCGAACGTTTCAAAATGTTTTCCTGCAAAAAGAGGTTGCAACCGACGCCTGATTCTCTGAGGCCTGGTCAGTCATAACTAGGGCTGACAGTCACACGCATTATTTTCATAGCACTGACCGTCGCCCGCGGCTTCGGCTGCCAAACAAAAGATTTATTTATTTAACTTTATGCACAAGAAGATGTACAGAGGTGAACTTAACTGAACTAACAGATGCCAAAGGCATTATTTACTTTCCAATGTTTGAGGGATACAGAGACAAAATTGTACTAGGTGCTATGGAGCATTTCATATTGTGAAACTGAATCGTCGTGGTTCTAGCGTTGGTTGTATACAAGACTTTCGCATTAATAATAATAATAATCATATATTTTGTTTTTATAAAACATATGAAAGTAGGTACATCAAAATTAATTAAAAACAGAACGTGCAACTGACTTGGGTACGTTAAGCCAGTGTCTCCATAACTTGCCGCTCATGTCTGCGGCTATAACGGCCAGGAGACTATTGGCGCTATCCCGCACCCGGCGCATCAGGGATGCAGTTCTTTTGCGCATGATTGCATAGAAGTCATCTATGTGTGCATTTGCGAACATCCCTGATGCGCTACAGAACCGGGGCAGCCCCAACAGTACCCTAAAGCCTTTATTATACTGGACTCGTAGTGCATCGTAGGTCTTTTGCGTATATGTAGCCCACAGGTCAAACGATGGAGGTCAATGCATGAGTAAAAGGTCTGGCAGAATGACCTGAACAACGTTATTTTAACTGGTGCAGTACAACGTACGAACCTGCGAGCCACCATATTGCATCTTACCGACAATGCCCTACGTTCCCTTTCCACATCTACGTCATCACACAGATTATCTGCAACCCAGTGACCTAGGTATTTAAATTCCTTAACCCAGCATGGAATCACATCCAGTTTAACCGAGGTAACTGAGTAACTTTTATTACCCGCCTTAAAAAGCATTACAACACTTTTATTAGTGTTATACCTGAGTCCATGGGCTGCGGCATATGATTCACACACTTTTATAAGCTTGTTCAGGCCGCTGATCGATGGATGGATGGCATTGCTTCCTAATCGAACCAAATTTGAAAGAATTTATCGCTAGACAAAAAGATCGTGTTTTAATAACTAGGATATTTTAGACTAGAATATGAAGTGCTTCTTTAATAGATGGGAGTTTTCTTTATATTTAGAGATTTGTAGCCGTTATTAAACAGGTGCTCGTTATTAAACATTTTTATTAATATATTTTAGTGGACAATTAGTATTTTGGTGGATCTAAAGCATATTTTATATATCTAGAATAAATTGAGGAAAAGAGTGAATAAGGAACAAATAGTGGAAGAGTTAAATAGTCCTCAAAATGTATTATATTAATTAGTCCTTTACGTACAACCCTACCTATTCTCAAGTATGAATGAATGCTCTAATAAGCTGGCACACGCTCTACCCGTCCCGTAAGCGCTGCCTCTTTGAAAAACCTACTAGCGTTATACCACATTTTGAATTTTACAAGCACTACCATGAATATGATGATATGCGTAGTTTATCTGGGAAGAACTGTTTTGGGTATTGTAGGTTCGAATTCTCGCTTAAATTGAGAGACAACATTTTTCTTTGTAGCGTTGTAACTTATAACTTCAAAACGGTTGGCAGAGGTGTATTACACCCACATTTAGCCTAATGAATTTTAGACCCCACGTAACAGGGGGCGAGCCTATTGCCTTTACTGGGCATATTGTCAGACTCCGTGCTACTACTAAGAATTCGGGAAAACTCAGTAACACTTTTGCTCGACCCGGGAATCGAACCCAGGATCGGCCGATCGGCAGACGCATACGCTATCAACTGGACCTCAGATCCGGTCAACAAAATGATGACCTCCTCGTAAAGCGGGACTAAAATGATTGAACGCAGAGGGTCCGGGTTCAAACCCGTGGACTCGGCGCGCACCATTGACTTTTTTAAATTATGTCCCTGTGATTGAATTGTTAACTATCGCTTGCTAGACGGTATATGAGGAAAATTGCAAGAAGGAGAATGCAAGTTTTACAAAATGTTCACGGATTCTCATGTCATCCGTCTGACATACCGCTTTTAGCCAGTACTAGCTGCTGCCCGCGACGTCGTCTGCGTGAACGCTATACAGCACTTAACTATTAAATAAAGACCTACCTACGATTCTTCTTTCTCTTAGCGTTATCCCAGTTTCAATCTGGGGTCCGCTTTCTAGTCTAACCGGATTTGACTGAATATTAGCTTTTCCACGGAGCGACTGCCTGTCTGACCTCCGCAACCCGAAGGGATAGCGATATTCCATGGTTTAGACTAGTGTCAGTTTTATTTAGAAGGTACTGACGCCCTGTAACGATTGTCAAAGATCTTCATGACAACCGGGACCGACGGCTTAACGTGCTCTCCGAGGCACGGGACAAGCGATAATTAGCAATTCAATACGCACATAACTCCGAAAAGTCATTGGTGCGCGCCGTGGATTCGAACCCGATACCCTCTGCATGGCAGTCTGTTGGTATACCCACTCGGCTATCGCCGCCAAGAGCTAAAGACCTACCTACGATTATACCTTTTAAAAATTTCGCGGCGGCGATAGCCCAGTGGTGTATGTAACGGACTGCCGAGACGATGGTCTTGGGTTCGATCCCCAGCTACCCCGGGCACACACCTATGACATTTCGAAGTTATGTGTGTATTAAAAAATATGAATTAATTATCGCTCGCTTAACAATGTGCCCGGTAGATGGCAATAGGCTCGCCCCCTATTACATTGGGACCGAAACATATCTGGCGAAGTGTGGGTGTGTAATATACCTACCTCTGCCTACCCCTTCGGGGATAAAAGGCGTGAAGATATGAGAAGATATACCTTTTAAAATAACATTCATTTACCCGTTTCTTCTTTATATTTCATACCTGCAGAAAGTGTAGTAACAGAGGGAGTCTGTCTTTTGTAAAATTGACCTTCAAAAAGTGCTGATTTTCAGCCTGCTATGAATCTATGACTTTATGGTGATTCTGCTGAATTAAGTCATAAGTTATGACTGAAGCAGATGGAGAAAATAAGGAATACATAACAGGGTAAAATACTTACTTATAGGACTTCTCGATATACAACATTAGTAGTTTGGCTCTCCGCAGCCAAAATGTAAAGAGAGTCAGGACTGGTGAAGCGGGAGCAAGCGACATACAGGACACCCGCTGCCCTCAATGTCTGCCTCTGCGACTTAATGATGGTCATCGCGAAGCAAATACTCACGGGGAACTCTATGCGCTTGAATTATGAGGTATGAGAGGAATGCGTGGTATAAATACTGCCTCGCTGACGCCACAACCTGTAAGAATTTCCTAAATGGTGTGTCTGTGGAGCGAGATTAGGCATGAGACCGATATATCAAAACGAAACTGAAATCCGATTGCAGTCAGAAATCGTATCATATCGATATTCCAATATAAGAAAACCGATTTTAGAAAACGCCAAACAATACCACGATATCGCAAACAATCTAATCCGAACAAAACGGTGCAGTGCAAGCGCAACCAAACTACAAGCTTACGTTTTCGATAGTTTTCATATTCGTTCGTTCTCTTTCACTCTACCCAACGACTACTTAATTAGAATGAGAGAGAGCGAATTTCATATCCATTTCTTTCTTACTTAGTGATCCGTTTAAAGAGCAAAAGAGATGAAGCGAATCGTGAAATCGTTGCCAAGCAAGCCAGTCGTAGTTTTAGGCGGTTTTATGAATAGCAGATTGAATAGAAAAAATAAGATCTAAATCAGATTGCAACTATTAATGTTTATTTTGAAATTTGCAAATAGTTTTAATAGTAATTAGGGATTTATGTTTGGAGAGTTTTGACTTGATCGATGTTTATTTATTTTGTTCACTTGACCTAAGTGACACGTGCAGTGCGGTGCGCGCGTAATAATAATTAAGTACCTATATTTGGTTTTCGTGTAAGTTATAATAATAGGATTTAAAAAGTTTTATTGTTACATTGTTAGGATTGTAAAGTGTTAATAAATAGAAACAATTCGTGTTGTGTAGTTTTAGTTTGTTTCGCGACTGAGTTTTTTGACAATTAGTTTTAGGTAGTTAGTTGGTTAGGATTGTAAAGTGTAAATATAAATAGAAACAATTCGTGTTGTGTAATTTTTAGGGTTCCGTACCTCGAAAGGAAATAACGGAACCCTTATAGGATCACTTTGTTGTCCGTCCGTCTGTCAAGACCCTTTTTCTCAGGAATGCGTGGAGGTATCAAACTGAAATTTATACCAAATACCCGAATCTACGGTTCCATAGAGCTATAAAAAAATCACACTTCTAATCCAACGCAATCAAAAGAAACAGCCGTTTATGCTGCAAATTGCCGCAAATTTTCGAAACTCAAAACCTACAGGGTACTTCCCGTGAACTCAGGATCTTGAAATTTGGTACGTAGCAATTTCTTATATTACTTATAAAGGAAAAATTGCGAAAACCGTAAATTTTTAGTTACAGCATATAAAAAAGTATTTTTAATAAATTTAAAGTTACTACGTCTTTCTCTTGAACGCGTGGAGGTATTAAATTGAAATTCATATCTAATACTCAAGTATATAACACCGTAAGGCTGCAACAATATCAAGCTTCTATGTCAACGCAAACAAAAGAAAGAGCAATATAAGCATATTTTCAAACTCGCGCCTACTCGCAAGTGAATCAAAACCTACAGGGTACTTCCGGTTAACTCAGTATCTTGAAATTTGGTATGAAGTAACTTCTTATATCACATATGAAGGAAAAATTGCAAAAACCGTTAATTTTTAGTTACAGCATATAAAAAAATATTTTTTATAAATTTAAAGTTACTACCCCTTACTCTTGAACGCGTAGAGGTATTAAATTGAAATTTATTGCAAATACTCAAGTATATAACACCGTTAGGCTGTAACAAAATTAAACTTCTATGTCTACGCAATCCAAAGAAATAGCAATTTAATCATATTTTCAAACCCACGACTACTCGCAAGGGAATCAAAACCTACAGGGTTCTTTCCGTGAACTCAAAATCTTGAAATTTGGTACGAAGCAACGTCTTATATCACTTATAAAGGAAAAATTGCGAAAACCGTATTTTTTTAGTTACAGCATATAAAAAAATATTTTTAATAAATTTAAAGTTACTACCCCTTTCTCTTGAACGCGTAGATGTATTAAATTGAAATTCATATCAAATACTCAGGTATATAACACCTGTAACAAAATCAAACTTCTATGTCTACGCAATCAAAAGAAAGAGCAATATAATCATATTTTTAAACTCGCGACTCCTCGCAAGGGAATCAAAACCTACAGGGTACTTCCCGTGAACTCAAAATCTTGAAATTTGGTAAGAAGCAACGTCTTATGGCCCAGATATAGGATGCGGAAGGCTAAGGACCGTGTGCTGTGGTGCGTGTTGGGAGAGGCTTATGTCCAGCAGTGGACTGCGATAGGCTGATTGAGATTGAGATTTCAAATAATTACATAGGGTTCAAACCTTTTTGTTAATTATTCCGTACTTTATAAGTATTTTTGTAAAAGATTTCTAATAGTCACTAAAAACTTTGTAAATCAATAACTTTGATAAAAAATCTTACCATCATTCATCAGCAGACTTTTGCAAGGCTGCTGTAAGGCTGGTATAGGTATTTAAGTTATATTATAAAATAAGCGATATATGTTAATATAAAATAAAGGATGACTGATTACAAACGATAAAGACCCCTTTTTGTTTAATTTATGCTCCTCCAGCTTTCCATACTGTAATGTGATGGATTTCATTTGGCAATAAAAATACTATAACTATGACTGGTGAACTTTTACTTATATACCTACAGGTTTGTACGGAACCCTCGGTGCGCGAGTCCGACTCGCACTTGACCGGTTTTTTTACTTATCTATGAGTATGACAAATCGCAGCGTAAAATGTACGAGCTTACAGAACTTTATGCTAGTCCCAAGCCTAGGTAAAGCATGAGGGAAAATCGTCATAATTACAACCATAACCATTACTACTTAACTAAAAACCACCAGCAGATGCTACGTAGGTACTAATAGACAAACAAATGGCAATAGAATAAGAATTCGATTGTTTGCGTTTGTCTACGCAACTAGGTACGCTCGAAAACGATTTCAGTAGCGGATGTCGGAGCGATGCTCCGACATCCGCTTCTGAAATCGATTTCTGAAATCGGTTTTTGAAATCGATTTCAAAATCTGAAATCGGATATTTATCGGTTTGCGTAAAAATCCGAAAACGCCCATGCCTAAGCGAGATGACTTTCAGGCGGGTCACGTTACACAACTTCGGAGGAGATAGGTTCCGAAGAAGCATAATCGGGACACCGACCTTCATATAACCTTGCTAATATATTGTATATTAGGCAAAATATAGGTTTATTTACTACAAAAAGTGATGTACATAACATAAATACTCGAAATAGACATAAGTTATATGCCCCTTATCATCGTTTACATAAAGTTAATAATTCTTTTGTAGGGCTAGGTATTCGTATATACATTAAAAAACCAATTAGTCTTTTAGAATTGCCATTTAGTACGTTCAAAAGTAAAATAAAAGACTGTCTTATTAGGAAAGGTTATTATACCATTAATGATTATTTCAGTGATAAGGATAGGTGGTCACTTACACTAGCCAACTCTTGATTTTTTTAATTTATATAGATACCATACTTTTCAGTTTTTTTTTTATATAAAATCTCTAGTTCTATTAATTTAATATTCATGCATTATTAGGTCATTCAACTTACTACATTTACATTTTCATTGTTGTTCCACAAATTTTATTAAAATTTGCTACAGTGTTAGATGAAGGTAACTCGTTATCATGGGCTGGATACTAACGTTTTTGTAATTTTCGTGTATTCATATACCGTCACTTTCTGTAACATACTTTTCCACCATAGTTCTGAACATGATCGCGAGTTGCCTACATTATAAAGCGTAAGTGGATGCTCCTGTTACACAAGATTCACATTTGAAGACTACTACAGCACTTAATTTATTAACTACATATTTTGTATATAATATGTATGTTCTTATTTACTATTTACAAGTAATTAATTACAATGTGAAACAGTTGCAGCTCCTTACAAAAACAAAATATGTACCATAACACTGGCGATTAAAAAGAGTGGCCACGAGTTTTATTGCCCGTTCTTTCTCGTGGTTCTACCTATTGCTTTGCGAATGGGCAGTAAATGTAAATGTAGAAGCATTATTAATTTACTTTAAAAATTTGACGTTCATAAGCGTCACGTTGTGACCTAGATGAATAAATGATTTTTTACTTTGACTTTGACTCAGCTTGATGCTATGCGCTGGAAGTTCACTTGCTGACTGGGAGTTCAGAAATTCCACGGGAAATGTGTGGCGTTTTCTTGCTCGACGACAGTGTTTATAGAGGTGTAGACCACTTCATTCCTCTCAATTTCCGAGAGAATGCATTCGTTAATTGCTACAGCCTGATCATTTTTGGGCGTGAAAATAGGCCACTCACACACTCACGAATTCTGCTATTACGGTATACAGCTGTATAATTCTAAGCTGGATACAACTCTACTGAGAGACTCTGGAAGCGCCACCTGTCCACCTCTCTCCTCTGGTAGAGTGTCTTCGCCAAGACTTAGAAAGACATCTTAGAATTGTTGAGCACGTGCATTGACGCCAAGCTGAGCTCTCATATTAATGGTCAAGCGCAGCACACGAACTCGTGACCACAACAAAGATAATTTCAACGAAGCACTCACCTTGTCCGTGTGGTGACGGATTAGGAATACGGAATGTCACCACCCCATATCATCCCATGGGTGTCGTAAGAGCCGACAGAGAGAGCAAGAACAGCACTGTAAGAGAAAGAAAACTTGATACAAACCCTATACCAACCCGTTTAGCCAGCGTGGTATAGTAGGCCAATTCCTCCTTTCAAAGGAGAGGCCTAGTCCAGCAGTGGCCTGTTAAAGGCTGATGATGAGGATGATGATGACTCACCTAGTCAGCCCTCGATCCCCGCGTCACCACGGGAAGCGTTTGTCGGGAATCGTCGAACAGAACTGTGACCACCCCATTAAATGCTCGTTCCTGCGGATGTCCTGCTGGGTTCTGTCCATGGCCTGAACTGCCTTCCTATTGGCTATCATACGCTCATCCCATACGATCAGAGAGCAATCCTTGATCCCGTGTCGCTTATCACTGTTACGTGACACACCACAAACTGGTGTTACGGCGCTCTCTAAATCGATGGGAAATTTAAACATGGTATGTGCTGTTTTGCCACCTGGAAGCAGTGTGGCAGCGATTGCCGGCGACGCTACAGCAATGACAATTTTGCCTTGCCTCCTGACCTCTGCAAGTATGCCAGTAGTAACAAATGTTTTTCCTGTTCCACCAGGAGCATCCAAGAAAAACATTTTAGCCTACCTTTGCCCAACGCTTTCAAGGACGGTGTCGTAAAATTCGTAAGGTGGTCATTTCAAATTGTCTCAGCGTTATACTGCCAATTTTCACGGTCTTGATGCGGTGATGATTGAGAAGCTGGTAACAAATATTTGACCAGTGGATTGCCGCTGATAGAAATGACCACGTCTTGAAGTAAACTGAGACAGGTGTTCAGCACGCGGTCATCAGTTACTTCGACTTTGTCTCTAGTAACACGCCTCAAAGCTCGTAGAAAATCTTCAGACAGATGATGGCGATACTTCTCCCAAAAAGCTACCGCGTTCGCGACTCCACAAAACACCAAGATGACGTCAAACAGATGACGCATGCGGCTGGGACTGTCACTGACGCTCGCCTCCGCGAGGTTGTCATCCCGGTATTGGTCACCGTCGAGAAAGTGACGTACTACGCAGGCTGTGCGGTAAGTGGGATACTCCAAGCCATCAAATGTCCTCAGAAAGGCGAAAGACGTTGGGCCTCGGACCGTGTGAAGTAACAACCGCAGAAAATAGCATTCGACATTATTTGTGTGTACGGTATAAACTCTACAAAATGCGATGTCCTTGAAACTTCCCGGAAAACCTTCCACAGCACCTCCTCGTCAACGTCGGTTAAATACACCCTTTTGCTTGTCGTACGTGTAATATGAAGGCATCTCGTCATACGTAAGGGACCTCCCAAACTGATCGATTTTACAGAGCCTGAAAAATGCCAAGAGAGTTGTTTGACGCGGATTTTCCAAGTGCTCAGCAACGATGTCGGGATCAAAATATATGCGCTGGCCGTTCTCTAGGTGGTCGTGTAAATGCATTACGGTAGGATGCTTCTCATGTATAGAGAACACCAGTATCCGCCAAACCGCTTCAGACGTAACAATAAATAAATGGCTGTGCGTGAGTAAAAATAATCTAGCTAGTTCCACATCTCACTAATGTTTATATACAGTTAATCCAAACATAGATACGTGCTATATGTATATCCCGGAAGACAATTTAAAGCAAGTTTACATGCGACATGAAAATATATTAATTAAGAAGCAATAATTACACCGATGTGACCAAAATGTTTATTTTGTACTAACTCTATTACTATTTATTCTGACAGAAATGATGTAAGCAATCAAGTGTGGCGATGGTGTAGTTAATTAATTAAATAACTTCAATTAATAGTCTTGCTCATCTCTGAAACGAATTAAAAATACAATTTTTAAGAAGAAAATGTACAACTCCATCTATGACTTTTGAAAACAACTATTAACGTCGCCAACATGTTCAAATTTAAATTATTTATATCCAAAAAGGGCTTACACATGTAATTCGACTTGATGTTTTTAAACTCTCTTAGATGGCGCTGCATTAAAATTGTCTTGATTGTACTTATATTCAATTAATTATGTTTTTCAGCCTAAGTTACTTATACTGCGTTAATGTTATAGTGTGAAGCTAGCTTATAGCATAGTTAACATAATAACAACATTCAAATATGCATTGTTACATTACACGTTGTTACAGAATGCGTTGAAGAAATAAAGGTTCTCTGCTCGTTCCCTGTAGGTCATAGCGTGATAATATTTAGCCTATGTGGTGACCCGACTTTTTAATAATATTTGTGCCAAATTTGAAGTAAATCCATGCAGTTTTTTACTTTATCCCGGATATAAGGACAAACAGATAAACAGACAAACAGACAAAAATTCTAAAAACTATATTTTTGGCCTCGGTATCGATAGTAGATTACACCCCAAGTATTCTTTAAAAAAAAATCAATGTACAGTTTTGACTTTCCTACCATTTTATTATATGTATAGATGTTGGACTATCGTATGCAGTGACAGATTATAAGCAAGGCTACTGTTGAACTTTTATATTAGATAACCAGGTTGTGGAAAACATTAATTTTATTTTCCAAATTAAGTTATGGTTTCTATAGGCATAGAACTTATCTCTGCGAGACTTATATGTTTGAAGTATTATGGTGCTGATAAATTTGAGTACCTATTCACTAACAACAGAACAACAAGCATTCGCCATTTTTTTAATTTGTCAAGCTAAACATTGCACACATAACACACTCTAAACAGCAAAAAGCTCGAATTAAATTTACTGCCCTATCACTGCAATACTCGCCAGATCGCTTGATAAAATGCTCGCTAGAACAATCTCGTTTGTTTTTCAGTTACGTAATATTTGCAAGAATGCTCATTACAGGTGAATGCTCAAGTGTATCTGCACCATTAGACCGCACACTAAGACATATGAACCCAAATCTGGCACCAAATCACAAGAGATCTTCAACGCTTTAAACAAACACCATTATACCTCAATAATGTTCGTAAAATTACGTTAAACATAAGTTACGCACAAGTAATATGTCGCGTGTTCTTAAAGCGGAGCGTTATAATCAGCGGGTAACATTTTATGTGCGATATATCACTCTACGTAACGTTCAGACGGCATAGAGTAGTTAGTTACAGATACTGTGGATTAGTATCGAATGTTTCAGAATTATTCAGATTAAATGCAGTGATAACCTAGTGGAGATATTGAGGCAGCAATAGCCCAGTGAAGATACCAATAGACTGCCATGCAAAAGGTCTGGGTTCGAACCAGAAGTGCTACGCATTCCTTAGTGTACGTATTGAAATATTCTGACACTGCTCTTAGTTTATGTATGACCTTTGAGTTGCAGAGGTCGGAATGCCATGCCGTCGTACATGTAAGCGAATATTATTTTGTATCCTAAGATTTTCGATCGATATTTATAGTGTTGTTATATATTAAAATTCTTTCGCAAGAAGTAGTTTTGACTCTTGTATAGCTGGTCTTCGAATAGATATGTTTGATGTTCAAAATCCAGCTAGATTTAAGTGCGTATACGTATGGTACGTAGATTTTTTGTGTCATGCATTGATATGATCGTGTAACAATATCTTAGCATTATTACGGTTATTTATTACAGTATTCGTAACGTTATGATATAGATTCTCGATCGAGGATAACTAAAACAGTACAGTACTGCACTTCTCTTCATAAAATAGTAAAACATGTTTCTTTCTACTTCATGTAAACCTTTCGTTTTCAGTAAGTAAACATTTATTTTTATATTCTCTGAATTCTGAATCTACTCTGTGCACCAACAGCGTCGTCATACAGGATGCGCCGCTTATCTGCTAACAACAAATTCGCCGCTAATTTTAAATGACGAAATATTAAGAGCAACGGCACTGCGCGCTACTGTCACACTTTGTCACTTTACACGTTACAGTTTAAAATGTAATAACTTTGTGTTACAGTCAGGAGACTCGTAGTGACGTTTCTGGTATAGATATTTTTCTATATATAAAAGTCTAAACTACTAATAATATAATAGCCGTGTGGTTGACGGTTGACGGCATAGAATACAAGTGTTACCACCCCCTATCTTCCCGTGGGTGTCGTAAGAGGCGACTGAGGGATAACACGATGCAAATACCATCTTTGCGTAGAGACGGAAAACTCGACATCAAACCCTATACGACTGCCTCGTTGGTCTCGCGGCATAAATGTGCGCGTGAGATCGGGAGGTCCCGGGTTCGATTCCTGGGTCGGACAGTGTTATTGGGTTTTTCTGTCACAAAATTCTCAGTAGCAGCACGGAGTCTGGAAATGTGCCCGGTACGGCAATAGGCTCGCCCCTTATTACGTGGGACCAAAGTATATCTGGCGAAAAGTGGGTGTAGAAATACATCTCTGCCTACCCCTTCGGGGATAAAAGGCGTGACGTTATGTATGTATGTATGTACTACTAATGTTCTTTGTTTGTTTTTCCTTCTGCAATGGAGCTACCATTGCAGAAGGAAAATGTAAATGTATGGTATAAATTTGTGTAACTATAACTGTTTGACTCTGTGTATGGAGATAGAAAGAATGCTGGAGATACACAAAGACTATTTTTATGGCGATAACGGACTTGTACGGGGATGAAACCGCAGACAAAGACGAATAAATATTCATAACGACTGCGTATCTTGGGTCAACTTTCGCCCAGCTGATCAAACTACGCTGAGCCTGTGCTATGGTAACGTGATAACTGATAGGCATGCTAAACTTCTATCCTTACATAAACATTAATGATATCCTTGAGCTACTCACATAATTATGTACGATCAACTCATCCCAAACTATGCAGAGCGAATGACAATCAGATATCTGACAAATATGCTCATATATTCTCAAAGGATATAAAATACATAGATAACTTTCACCCAGACACAGAACAAATAATCCTTCTCATATTGGTCTTGGCCGGGCATCTAACCCACGACCTTCAGCTTAGCAGCCAAGACCACTAGCCCCTAGGCTAAAAATCGAACACACATATTATTATAACTAGTATATGTATAACTTAGTATCATAAGAGTGCTACTGGCAGAAGCAGTTCATTGTCCGTTGCCTCGGTCCATTAAACGCATTCTCTTAAACCAGATTTATTAGGCTCCATATCAAACAATCGTCCTGCTCTGCGGCTAGTCCTAGGCTAAACCTCATATGGACGACACACTTATAATTACCTTACTATACTTGCTTGCTGTCCGATTATTTGGTAGGCTAACACGAGAAATATTGTGGAGATGCCCTAGTCGTACAGGTTTTTTGTAGTCCACTGCTGGTCATAAGCCTCTTGTACTTTTTTCATAATAACATTGTCAGTCCAGACCAGAATTTGCCCTACTACCTATACCACGATGTCCAGACCGGTTGGTATATTATGCCTTTACTTGATTTGGTAACTGGATTCGAAACAGTTCGAATAGAAGTGTAACGGGTTCTGGTATTAAAACGCAGAAAAGAGGTTCTAGATGCGTTTATTGCCGAGTATTGTCTCACTTCCCTTGCACGAGTATGACCGACCAACAACACGACACTGGCCTGAACACTAAGGCTGCAGTTTCCCACGCTGTTCCCTCCGGTAGTGTGTAGGCAGGCTGCTCGAAGGCTGCGCGTAGCGGTAGATCCTCGCAGGCCGTTGGTTCAGCTGGCAGACGCCGGCGGTGCGAGTACGATGAGCAGAGCAGGCCAGACTCTTCGGTAGTGGTGACGCCGAAGGCGGTGCAGGAAAGTGTAGCAGTCTAGGAGCGTAGCCGGAGTCTTAAGGTGAACCTGTAACCTGAAGGGAAACAGCATTAGGAAAGCCACAACCAATAGAGCCAGGCGTGCGGCGTCAGCCGGCCACAGCTAGCAGGTAGAGAGATGGGCAGTACGCTATCGCAGTAGATGTAGTGACTTACCCAGCTGCTGGGATCAGGATACACGTAGAATGTATAACTATAGATATAGCGGTATAGAATAGAGTAGCGGTAGTAGGTTAGTGTAGAGTAGCGGTGCCGGCCTCTCTGTCGGCCCCTTTATATACTGGGCCCTCCATCAGCGTTGGAGTCCGTTCATGACCATATTTGGTCAAGCTTCGCGAGCGTGGACGATGGCCTTCTCTGATTGGCCGAGCGTATGGGTGGTACTGTGACGCAAACGCGGTAAGTACCGGACATACGTTACAATACCGCCCGCCTTAGTAGAGGATTTTGCGTGACTAACAGGAAAAATCCGACTAGCTGCGTTAGGTCTACGAGTCCGCTACTGTCCAAGCTAAGACGGCATATAGAAAGAAGGAAGGGAAAGTCTTATACGGTTTGTAACAATTGGTTAGGCGTCATAGTGTATAAGTTTTAAGTCCTTTATGTGCCAAAACCCAATAGAATTTCCAGACGCGTCCGACAACTCGTAAACGAGAGGCGACTTTTTATTAATCACTGTGCACTTCACGAATTTAGGGGCTAGTTTCTTACAGAAGGACTTATCCTTGTCGCTCTGATAAAAAGTCCTTTTGCACACAGTGTCTCCCACATTAAACTCAGCTGGTTTACGGCGTAAATTGTATAATTTACGCCGTAAACCAGCCAGCAGAATTCCCAAACGTATGTTTGGGAATTCCTAGCATGAGCTTGAATGAGGAGTGCCTGAACTTTGTCAAATATGCCTGATAAGTGACCTATGTTTTCTGCGTAATCGTCCCTAGGTATGTATACTATATCATCAGCGTCCGTGTCGACATAGTGTGAGCCGCATGGAACTAATTCACGTCCATAGACTAAAAAACTAGATGTATAGCCCGTGACTTCATTAACTGCAGTATTTAATGCAAACTGCACCTTAGGTAGGAGAGTATCCCATAATCTCTGGTCATTTCCTACAAACGCCGCGAAGGTAGAACCAATGGTTTTATTATAGCGTTCGTCCGTATTCACATGTGGGGAATATTTAGGAGTATAATGAAGATTAGGGATTTTGTACTTGCGCAACATAGCTATTAAAGTAGCACTTACAAACTGTTTACCATTGTCCAATATAATTGTAGATGGTATACCATGAACTAAAAATATTTTTTCTTCCAAAATATTAGTTATTATTTCAGCAGTTGCGCGCCTGATAGGAAAAAGTAAACAGTATTTACTAAAACAACAAGTTACAACAAAGATGTAGGCGTTTTGTTTTCTTGTGACGGGTAATGGCCTCACCAAATCTACACTAATGGTTTGGAAGGGTCGTGAACACACTTTGGGTCGTCCCATGGTTCCCAATGGTGCATGGTTCTGATGTTTGTGCGCGATACAAGTGTCACAAGAATTTATGAACTTTACCACGTCACGGCGCATTTTGGGCCAATAGTAACGCAGTGCTAAGCGCTTTTAAGTTTTAAATATACCGAAATGCCCCGAAGTGGGTTCGGCATGGTTCTCTAATATGGCATTATTTCGATCAGAAGAAGGTAGTACTTCGTTCCATTCGAACTCCTTACGTAGCATACACCTAGATTTTATCAAACGATACAATTTATTATTTTTAATAGAATAGTCTGGATAGTCATTAGGCGAAGATAAACAACCATTGTAGGTGGCTGAATACCATTGATCAGTGTCAACATTAGGGTCATTCACGTTATTATTATTCGCGTTAATTATATTTACAGGTAGGGATCGTGATAACGCATCGGCTATAATATTATCTGCGCCGCGCCGATACTTTATTTCGAAGTTAAAGGCTGACAGACGAACCGACCACCGAGCTAATCTACCAGTCGGGTTGCTCAAGTTTAGGAACCATTTCAGTGCGGAATGATCAGTAAACACAACAAACTTTAACCCGTTATCTAAATAACAGCGCCAATATTCGAGGGCTGTTAGAACTGCTAATGTCTCCCGTTCTGTTATACTGTAGTTTTGTTCCTGTGCATTTAGTGACCTACTCATGTAAGCGATAGGTAGTTCCACGCCATCTATTTCTTGTGTAAGTAACCCACCGATGCCGCTCACACTCGCATCTGTGTGAACTTGACAAGGTTTCTCTTAATCGGGACACGATAAAATTGGTGCGGAGCTTAACAATTGTTTTAGTTTACAAAACGAGTCATCAGCTTCCATCGACCACTGAAATGGTGCGGCTTTCTTACCGGTAGAGGTAAGTTTGTTCAAAGGACCGGCAATAGTACTAAAACTAGGTATAAATCGCCGATACCATGATGCAATGCCTAAGAACCTTTTGACTTCTTTTTTTATTCTTAGGCGTAGCATATTGAAGAATGGCTTCCACCTTACATGGGTCTCCTTGTAATCCTTTAGAGTTTACTACGTAGCCCAAGTACTTCAATTCACCACGGAAGAATTTAGATTTTTTTAAGTTAATGGTAAGGTTGGCCGATTTTAATTTTTCGTATACTTTATTTAATAGTGACACATGAGCATTAAAGGATGGCGATATAAGCACGATATCATCTAAAAAAAAGAATACAGAGTTTTCGAACTCAGGACTGTTCGTAAACAATTGATCCACCAAACGCTGTTGTGTCGCAGGCGCATTCGTTAAACCAAACGGCATAGTCACAAATCTAAATGTTCCTCTAGTAGGCACATAGAACGCAGTCTTATCACGATCACATTCACGAAGAGGCGTCTGCCAAAAGGACTTAGATAAGTCTATACTACTTAGATATCTAGCGTTCCTAAGATTGTCTAAAATTTCGGTAACGTAAGGTAGTTTGTACGCGTCTTTTTTTGTAATAGAATTAAGTTTCCGACTATCTAAACAAAACCTTAGTTTACCGTCTTTCTTAGGCGTTAGTAAAATCGGTGACGACCACGGACTTTCGCATTTTTCTACCACTCCCAATGCAAGCATTTCGTCTAATTCGTCAATAATTATTTTTAATTTCGCCGGCGGTAACCTATAATATCTTTGGCGTATCAGCGCAGAATCGCCAGTGTCTATTGCATGTTCTATTAAGTGAGTTCGTCCTAAACCGGTTTTTTTCAGTAGAAATCGACTCGTATTGCTTTATAATTAACTTAGCCGTTCTTTGTTGAGACTCACTCAACTCACTAAAAGATTGCAATACGTTCGTGTTACTCGGCTTATTTTCACTTAACACACTACACGGCAATGTTTTAGACATGCATACGGATGCGATATGGTTAGGCAGTAATTTAAATAGTTTCCAGAAATCGATGCCTAAAATTAAATTACTTGTAACTTCTGGAATAATATAAGCTTTCAATATGTGGGTTTGATTATTAAAAGTAGTGGGTAAGTTGATAGAACCGCGCCGCAACAATATATTTCCACCCGCGGACCGAATGGAATTAGTGTTGTGACACTGCTGTATTTCTAACCCGGTTTTAGTAATTACCTCCAGATGGGAGTTGTTACCTAGAATTGTAATGGCTGAACCGGAATCGAGCAATCCACAAATAGGTAAACTGTTAATCGTTACGTTAACATAGGGCCGTATTTTTACGTTTATTATCCAGGATCCAGGCGACGGAATAACTAGAGAAATACACTTTTAGAGTGCCAATTTCTCCAATCATCATTGTCAAAATTGGTTGAATAGGTTGTAGAACCTAATTTAGATTTTGACACGCCCCGACCCTGACTATCTAGTTTTTTGGTTTCGTCGATTTACAGTTCGGGCAGTTAGGGAATGTCACATCCCTACGGCCGCACTTGAAGCAAATTGCGAACCGATCGCGTTTGCATTCATTCAAACTGTGATCATGGATACGGCAGCGTGGGCAGTACTTGGACGTGACTAAAGCGACAGAGCTAGGTTTAGACTTAGGTTTGCTAGGTTCGTTGTTCTCAGTGTATTCGGGTTTTCTGGGCGTACCCTCTATAGTGGCAACGAGATAATTATTGAAGGAATTATTACGCGCTCGGTTATTAGGTTTGTGACTGTAAACTAGGCCTGGTGCCAACGTGTCGTTACTATAATACGGTTCACGGAATTGAGAGTTCAAACATTTCATCCGTTCGTAGTTTAAACATAACGTCTATAATGTTGCTATACTGTCTATTGAAGATATTGACGGAGCTAGCACTAGCGAGTAGCATGGACGAATGTTATGCAATAGAATGTCTAACTTTTCGCGTTCGGACAATCGCTTTGACGGTGACAGCCTAGCAAACAGCTGATTCATTATCGAGAGATAAATTATTATAGTTTCGGTAGCACCTTGAGTACGTCGGCGGATTTCATTTAATAACCGGTAGTCATAATCGTACGGTGTGAAATCGTCTATTAATTTAGTGGTGAGTTCTTCCCATGTATTGAAATATTCTTTTAGGCCGCGGTACCAGTTAAGTGCGTTACCGGTGAAAATTTCGGAGGCATACGATAAAATTTTAGTGGAAGGTAGATTACGCGCGGTTTGGAATTCGGTTACGCGTTGTAGGAACGCTCGGACGCATCCCGTACCGTCGTATTTTAGCTTGGACAGTTCGCTAACTTTCAAATGCTCGCAATGCAATACTGGGGCTAACACCGCCTGCGTCGAGGTAGACGGCACAGGTTGGACCTCAGCCACAGCATCAGCTGAGCGAACACCTGATTGTTCAATGGCGGACAGCTCCGCCGAGAGCTTGTCGAACCGGCTGCACAATTCGGTAATACGTTTTGAATACGCCGTAGGACGTTCGATCCTACGGAGTCTGTGGAATAAGTGGTTGTGCAGTGCGGTAGACCTCCTAGCTAGGTTCGCGTCGTAAGAAATAGATAACGAATCCACTCGCTTGGCCAGCTCAGAGACGGCCTCGCTAGCGGCCTCGAAGTCCACCGTGATGGCTAGGCCGGACTCCAAAATATCATCATTTGGAATGGCTTCCAGTAATTTAGGAAGCTGCTTCCGCAGACCTAGGACAGAGGTAGCCGGCTCCTCACCTTTAATCGCAACCTCGTAGGCTAACTCGCTTTTATTTAAAAGAAAGTATTTTATGGGGTGTGAGCCCATTGTGTATGAAAGAGTACCGCGTAAGTATACACTACACACTACATTTAGTGCGCAAGCGTTCCGCCCTTACAAATGGCCTACTTTACGATTAGGCGTAAAAGTTCGACCGTTAGGACTAATTAGAAAAAACGTTCGGTTCAAATTTGCGAACTATTACGTAGTTAGATGAGAACTCGAGCACGGAAAGCGAGACAATAACCCACGTAGGCGCCACTGTAACGGGTTCTGGTATTAAAACGCAGAAAAGAGGTTCTAGATGCGTTTATTGCCGAGTATTGTCTCACTTCCCTTGCACGAGTATGACCGACCAACAACACGACACTGGCCTGAACACTAAGGCTGCAGTCTCCCACGCTGTTCCCTCCGGTAGTGTGTAGGCAGGCTGCTCGAAGGCTGCGCGTAGCGGTAGATCCTCGCAGGCCGTTGGTTCAGCTGGCAGACGCCGGCGGTGCGAGTACGATGAGCAGGGCAGGCCAGACTCTTCGGTAGAGGTGACGCCGAAGGCGATGCAGGAAAGTGTAGCGGTCTAGGAGCGTAGCCAGAGTCTTAAGGTGAACCTGGAACCTGAAGGGAAACAGCATTAGGAAAGCCACAACCAATAGAGTCAGGCAGGCGGCGTCAGCCGGCCTCAGCTAGCAGGTAGAGAGATGGGCAGTACGCTATTGCAGTAAATGTAGTGACTTACCCAGCTGCTGGGATCAGGATACACGTAGAATGTATAACTATAGATATAGCGGTATAGAATAGAGTAGCGGTAGTAGGTTAGTGTAGAGTAGCGGTGCCGGCCTCTCTGTGGGCCCCTTTATATACTGGGCCCTCCATCAGCGTTGGAGTCCGTTCATGACCATATTTGGTCAAGCTTCGCGAGCGTGGACGATGGCCTTCTCTAATTGGCCGAGCGTATGGGCGGTACTGTGACGCAAACGCGGTAAGTACCGGACATACGTTACAGAAGCTTTCCATACATTCATACTTAAAATAAGTTATACTATCTTACTGCGCTATCGAGACACCTAATTACTATTAACAAACATATAAAAATAGCAACGCAAAAACTGAATTAGATCCGAAGTTATTTTAAGAAAACATAAAATTTCATTTACGTCTAAAATCTCATAATTAGCTAAAGTACTGAACAGTTTTAAAAACGTAAGTTTATTTCGTTTGAAACTTTTTTCCAGTACTTTAATTTAAACTTAGCGAAGTATACTTCAGAAACAAGAGAACTACTCGAAAGGAAAGTTTCGTTCGAAAACGATTAATTTTTATTTTAAACTCTCGTATATTTCTCTGTATTAAGTTTAATGTGGAACTATTTGGCCGAACTATAGAACATAACGGCCTTATTATAAAAAAACAAAGGCTAAAGACATGATCCTTGGTTGTCGATTTATGCTAATATAGATCTTAATGAGTATGACCTTAGTAATCTGTGTGGGCAGCGGAGGCCTATGTCCAGCAGTGGACGTCTCTAGGCTGACATGATGATGATGATGATACGAAAAATTCAAATAAAATAGTAATATGCCTATATATCAAAAAAAATATTAGCCAAGTTATTATAAATAAAAACCGGTCAAGTGCGAGTCGGATTCGCGCACCGAGGATTCCGTACGCAAAGATATTTTTACTATAATTATTATGATGTAACTAAAAATTGACGGCTTTCGCAATTTGTGCTATAAACGTTGTTGGGTACCAAATTTCAAGATTTAGACTTTTGATTCCCTTGCAGGTTTTAAAAGATTGCGTTGGTTTAGAAGTTTGATTTTTGCACAGCTCCATGGAACAGTAGACCTCAGTATTTGATATAATTTTCACTTTGATACCTCCACGCGTTCTTGAGAAAAGGGGTCTTGACAGACGGATGGACGAACAACAAAGTGATCCTATAAGATTTCCGGTTTTTCCTTTCGAGTTACGGAAACCGAAAATTAAAATAAAACTGCATAATAAGCCAATGAACATCAGTTAGAATTATAGCAGTTTAAATAGCAATTACGTTATTTATTTTAATACTAAAATAACATAGCACAAAATTCATCAACTCGTTTAGTTGAAACATTCTTTGAATACTTAAACTGAAAAAAAAACAAAAAGACATTTAATATTCTGGACCACCGATTTAAAATGCTTTAAATAAAGACCCAGCTAGTTTTAAACAAAAGTAAACATTTAAAACTAAAACTACACGGTGCGGTGGTAAATTAAGCGTACACCACACTCAAAGCATAGGAAATCTTCAAAACGAACGAAAATATAAACGAAACAGATTACATAGTCGAGGCGTCCGTGTGGAAACGGTACGGACAAAAGGAGAGAAATGCCGAGGCCGAAACCGAAAAGTTTTAGTTTCGTAAAAATGTTAAAAATACCTTTTTAACAGATTTCGAAGTCAATGCTTGTTTCGAGTAGATTATGTAGCTGATAAGTCTCGATAGAAACGGTACGGACAAAAAGCGAGACTAGTAGAGGTGGATGATAAAGAGAAACGACAAAGCCGAAACCTCAAAGCTTTTGTTTCGGAAAAAGTAAAAAAAGCCCTTATAATAGATTATGTAGTCGGTCATCTGTGTGTAAACGGTACGGACAATAGACGAGACTAGAAGAGGTGGATGTTAAACACCGGGGCCGAAACCGTAAAGTTTTGATTTCGCTAAAAAGTAAAAAAACCCGTTTTTAATAAAATATGACTGTAGTCGATGCATCTATATAGTAACGGTACGAACAAAAGGTGAGACTAGTAAAGGTTGATTTTACAGAGATATGCCGAAGCCGAAACCGAAAAGTTTTGGTTTCGGAAACAAAATAATAATAATAAGTTAATCAAGACCCAGATAGCCCAGTGGTGTACGTAACAGATTGCCTAGACGATGGTCTCGGGTTCGATCCCCAGGTACCCTGAGAGAGATGTTCTCTCTCTTTCCGAAGTTATGAATACTTAAAAAAATTTAATTATCACTTGTTTAATTATAATGAGTCTGGTAGATGGCAATAGGCTCACCCCTCAATGTAATAACATTGGGACCGAAACATAACTGGCGAGTGTGGGTGTGGAATACACCTCTGCGTACCCCTTCGAGGATAAAGGCGTGAGGTTATGTATGTCGATGTTTGTTTTGAATAGATTATGTAGCCGATATGTCCCTGTGGGAACGATACGGTCAAAAGGCGAGATAATTAAGATGGATGCTGGATGTCGAGGCCGAAGCGGCGAAGTTAAGGTTTCAAGAAAAAGTTATTCTTTTGGGTTAAGTAAACATGGCTTACCTTACTTTTAACTACTAATTATGATTTTTTTAGGACTTTACAAACATACAACCAACGGACACAATGAACAGCCAGACTCAAAACAATAATTTATGAATCACACAAAGTGTTGTCTTGTGTGGGAATCGAACCCACAATACCCGGCGCAGTGTCAAGCGGCGAGGAAGCCGCTTAAACCATTATGCCAACCGCCAAGCTACAGTCATAACTTGAAATCTAATGCACTACTCTAAGTTCATAGACATTTCGATCGGATAAATGCCATTATATGAATTTGAGTAACAACAATGGAGACAAACGGTGAAAACGATAGAGGCGAGCGGTGAAAAGAAATGGCCGAGGCCGAATCGGATAATTTGGCTGTCGCAAGTCAACAAGTGTTTCTTTTGATAATCATAAGCACATACATAGATTATATCGTTTGGCCAGCCAGATGGTCAGGCGGGCCCCGAACAAAACCCCCTTGGCGGTGGATAAAGGTGTTGTGCTCCGCCGCTAAAATTCCCAGCGGCCGCAGAGGATAGGGAGGACGGCAACGCAACATCTCCTCTTCGTCCTCCCACAACCGCGCCCGACTGCGAGGGACAAAAAACTGTCCCTCGCACCCGCACCATTGGATGCATCCCGCGCAGGTCTCCGTCAAGCCCCTGTTTCTGTTTCTGAGCCCCTTCACCACGACAAGGTGGAGATCCCACGGTTTATTTAATCGTTTTGTCATGGGTTACACTAACCATCATTGTGTATGACACGCAGTAACCTTAGTTGGTCGTGACACAAGGTCGCGTATACCGCGTATACGTTTTCCCAAAATATTTTTTTTATAAGTCCGAAACCAATACCAAACACGTCGGCTTACCAAGTTCAGAAACCTGAAATTGGTTTCGGCCAAACTCTAATAAGAACGAGGCGTTGTGTGCACCTTTGATATATTGCTGAACACACCTAATGTAGCGAATGAAATTCAGTGTATCGCATCTGCGGCAAACCTTTGTGCTGGCCCGCTTTATAGAAACTTTTGTTATCTCTTCTAGTGGGAGGAAGAATTTAAAGGCTTTTAGTTAAAATGCCTTTGGTGTTGGAAAAAGCTAAGTAGACTCGTAAAACCGCAACTATTCTTGAGTCTGTTAAAAGATCGACATAATGTGCATATATCGACATAATGTGCATATATCGACATAATGTATGCCAGCATATACATTGGTATTTTGAAATAACTTCAACATTTTGCGATTTAAATTCCTCATTTAAATCTTAATCGCAATATTAAAATTAGAGCTACAATATCTTGAAATTTGATGAGAGTGAATGAAGCAAGAGAGATATGTCAGGATCGTTGCAAATGGCGTTCCGTAGTCTCTGCCTACCCCTCCGGGAAACTGGCGTTAGTCTATGTATGTATGTATGCAATATCTTGTGTTTGGTTAGAGGTTTCGGCATAAAACATTGCCTAGCTGTGTAAATCTCGTCAGTAAATTATGAGGTTTAATCTTTCATCAAAGCAATGATTTGTAAATGTTTTCCTTGTTTTGTACACGTAGGTATTTCAATCAATTTATCTTAATATATAAAATCCTTGCGTTACTGACAGACTGACAGACACGCTACAGCCGAAACTATTGGGCGCAGGAAGCTGAAATTTTGCATGTATGTTCCTTGGGGACCGTAGGGGTGCACTAAGAAGGGATTTCCCGAAATTCCCACGGGATCGGCCAAAACGGGTAAATTAAAAAAAAATGCAGGCGTAGCTGCTGGCGTCCTCTAGTCTTTCATAAAAAACTACCCAACCCATTGCCATTCGCAAAACCTAGTCATTGCCGTCCTAGCAAATCCAGGAAGCAAATCTCACATATTTCTTCCAACCACATAAACATAGACAAGAGAGAAGGGAAAATTAAATAGTGTTTTGGAGGCGAGAAAGTATTTTGTTTGCACTTCAATCTCTGAAGGCGTGTGAGGTGGTATATACATAGGTCATGCAGGTTGAAGAAACAATAGGTTAAACTGCATAATTATATTATGATAGAATCATGCAGACAAACATAGTGTCATGTTTGCTTTGCAAGAAAGGTCTTGGATTGAAACCGGGACAGCGCTAGGATGATGATGAATAAAGAAAAAAGAGAATATGATAACTAATTGTAGCCAGTAGGTATAACGGGCAAGAGCAACTGGTTTCTATATTAGCACAATCGACCACAAGACCCAATTACTTACAAGCAACAATCTGGTTCCTAAATTTTGAAAGGCGTGAAACCCTAAATGACCTTATTTTATTTTGTGCAAATGTTTTAGAATAAAACAAATAGCGAATGACTACCATTTGAATGTGCCATAAAAAATGTGACTACGTGGAAAACTAGATACGTGGAGAACTACTCTTGCTCCAGGTCCTAATCTTCGCGGAAAACTAGAAGAACCCAGTTTAAGAATTAAAGCGTAAAGTAGGTTGCATATTTGTAAGTTTTCTTCTTCTTGCACTTGCCACAGATCACACCGCATAGCATTAAAAAGCAATGGTGAAATTTGTTGCGTCATCAAATTCCGTTTCTTAAATAATCCTAATAAGGAGAAAGATCAAATAACACCTGAAGACTTAGCTCGCCCTTTTATTAACAAATTACAATTCAACCATCGTCCTCTTAATTTGAAACTCGCACCTGTAAACTCGTAAATCATAACAAAGTTATATACAATAACAAGAAAATAAAATAACCAAATTATATCCCTTTTAATACTGAAAGTGTTAGCAAAGTACGAAGCTTAGAAAATTTACTGTTTTGTCTCCAAAATTGTGCTTATCATTTTATGGGATGACAGTCCGCGAGAGAAATAAAACCCTACTACAGGTGTTTTAAAAGTGACTTTTAAGTGAGATGCATACTTGTTTTGAACTTTTCAAAAAGGATTACAAAAACAAGATAAATTACAGTTTCAGTTTCGTTTGCAGACGTTTAATTGCAATCGTTGCCTATCTTTGTTGGAAAATATAGAAACTAATGTTGTTGGACTATAGTTACGAAGTAATAGTCCCATTTGCTCCTTTTTAAAATAATGGAATCACAAAAGACATCTCTAAAGAGTCTGGAAATATACCGTATGAAAAAGATTGATTAATGAAATAAGACAAGAGATCACTAAGTTCATCAGCGCATGCCTAAATACATTTTCTATTGATTTCCTCGGATATTTGTGAAAATATCAGGTATGTCAAAAGTTGATTTACTTTTTCTTCAGTCATTCCCTTATTACTACGGATAGTGATCACTTCTGTCAATGTGCATATTATTGTTATCAGTTATTTAATAGAATAAAAAGGTGATAATATTTACGAACTTACGACACTTGAACCACAAAATTGTGGCATCCAACCACTGAGCGAACTTTCCTACGAAACGCAACAACAATATGAGCTGAGCCTGAAACTGAGAACCAACTCCCAAGCTCATCATCAAAATCGATGATAAGAAGAGAGAAAAAGAGAAAGAATCATAACCGAATTCTTCTGCGGTCAGGCAATTTTCAATGACACTATTTAAAAGGCACAGCGCAGTTATAACGATTTCCATCTTTTTAAGTCTTACATAAATCGAAACCTTCAGACAGACTGCGCATTTTTTTTAATTAGTAACTGCTAGTGAGCTATTTCGAAAGGAACGGTTATATTAAGATAAAGATCTTAACCAGCACTTAACTATGTTAATATTAACTACTTCGTATGAAGGTATCTTATTTTTTTCTATATAGGCTCACGCCTGTATCCCCGAAGGCAGAGGTGTAATATTACACCCACATTTCGCCATGAATTTTTAGGTTTTTATAAAATAAAAAAATAACAATATGAAGGTACTATGTAGCTGCCTCGTGCCAAAAAATCACTGAAAACACAAGTTTTCTCACTTGAAAATTACATCCATGGTACGGCCTTCTCATAGCTTTATCACCCGTGAGAACCTTTCAGGTGGCAGTAGAAATTAAACTCGGCAGAACAATAGAATTATAATCTTACGTAAAATACCGCTCCTTAAGAGGGAGGCTTTCTTTCACGAATAAATGTTGTTTTACTTTTGATGCGTGTAATATAGTGTAATGTACATTGAGACAAATAATTTGCGTTGCGAGTTTAAATGTTGTTGTGATATGCCGGCGGCTGTCGCTAAAGGCATGATATTTGACGTTGTTTGTTGGTATATGCTCGCGACTTTGGGTGCTTTTCCATCCGGAATGTGCCATGCAGCATTGCTATAGAATAGATGATTACAATTTTGATATCCATCATATACGTTTTTTAGTTTGTATAGAGGTTAACTCTGGTAGAAACGGGTTCAGCTTAGGTGCTTTTGAAAGGATGAAGATGTACTCTTGATAGGTGCTATGGACGTTTGCTATGGAAATGTGCCAAAAATGCGTGCTATGGAACGCCCTCATCCTTGCTGCATTGCAAAGCCCGAACTGCGTATCTTTGACGTAAGCTATCTCGTGGCGATAGGTACATCTTTCTCACCCCGCTTCATAGCTTAGCATCAGTGGAAACTGTCACATAGTTTCACAGCTTAACTTTTACATTCTCGCAGTACTGTATGACTGCATACCACAATTACCACATCTCTGATCGAGCTCTATTGCTTAGCAATATTTTTAGCTGTAGTGTTTTTTAAGAACATGCACATTTTCAGCGTTTTATTTGACGTTTGTTAGATTTTTGTTTTGTTAAAATGGAATTCGGTATCCCACAATTCAAATTGAGTCGTAAATCGTACAGGAAAACCCACAATACATTAAATAGGTATCGACCATTATCGTTTAAGTTTCAAAGGACAAGCCAACCAATAAAAGCATCGTCCCAAGGTAATAAACGGTTTTAATAACCTCATTCTAAAGGCCGAAAACGCGATCAATAAACAATAACACAGCCCAATATAAACAAAATTTACATAAAATTACAATAAAACAACTAAGCCCTAACAACAACATAATTCATAAATAAATAAATTACCAACGATTTTAAAGTGTCAGTGTTACGGGTTTGCATTTCAGTTTTAATGAGCCGCGAGTTATTATAGCGGCGGCGTTATTAATTGTACGGGACGGAAACGTTTACGTAACGCGGCATCTATATTGTATTATGGAATAGCTGTGATATTTTATTTGTGTTTTATTTTTAGCTAAATAAATGGACTGACAACAATGAAATTAATTACTTTATCACCTTTATTACTATTATTAATTTCTTTATATTATAATATTAGACGACCGGTTTGCGCAGCGGGAGTGTAAGCGACTGCTACGCCGATGGTCGCGGGTTCGATTCCCGCTCAAGTCAAACATTTGTGTGCAAGAACATGGATGTTTGTCTTGGTCTGGGTGTTTCTATGTATAATATGTATGTATTTACAAAAAAAATGTATATATGTATGTTTATCCATTATCTAGTACCCATAACACAAGCTCTGCTTAGCTTGGGACTAGATGGTGATGTGTGTATGTCGTAGAATATTATTTTATTACTAGAGGACGCCAGCAGCTACGCCTGCATTTTTTTTTAATTTACCCATTTTGGCCGATCCCGTGGGAGTTTCGGAAAATCCCTTCTTATTGCACCCCTACGGTCCCCAAGGAACATACATGTTCACCAAATTTCAGCTTCTTGCGCCCAATAGTTTCGGCTGTAGCTTGTCTGTCAGTCAGTCAGTAACGCAAGGATTTTTTATATTAAGATTATATCATCATGTCAGATGCGTATAATCTAATCATCACTACATAGTATAAAACAAAGTCTGTCTTCTGTCTGTCTGTCCCTATGTACAATGAAACAAGTCTGCGGTGGACCAGTACAAAAAAAAGCCCTTGGCTCGCTCATAGAGTCGAGGCACACTAGTAACTGGTTTTGTATACGAGTGTCAATATGAAATGAAATGAAATGAAATTATTCTTTATTTCGTGTAAACTTTGTTTAAAGTGCTTACGAAACGTCAATTTTAAACTTATCAGTTTGTACAAGTATGTATTTTTATGTTGAATTAGAGCAGCTCAATCCCAAGCATTTTTGTCGTCTATATAATCGGAAATTTTATAATATGCTTTTAAACACAATTTAGTTTTAACAATAATCTTAAATTTATTTATTGTTAAATTTCTAATATTAAGAGGGAGCTTGTTATAAAAGCGTACACACTGCCCCATAAAACAGTTACTTATTTTGTGGAGGCGGGTGGTATGAACTACAAGATTATACTTATGTCTAGTATTTACAGTGTGAAGATCACTTTTTTTACTAAATTTGTCAATATTCTTGTGGACATGTAACAGATTATCGTATATATATTGCGATACAACAGTTAGAATGCCTATCTCACTGAACTTTTCTCTAAGAGAAACACGAGGACCGAGGTTGTAAATTCCCCTTATTGCTCTTTTCTGCAGAACAAATATTGTGTTAAGGTCTGCAGCATTCCCCCAGAGAAGAATCCCATAAGACATAATACTATGAAAGTAACTGAAATAAACCATTCTAGCTGTATCTATATCTGTAAGGCGTCTAATTGTCTTAACTGCATAAGCTGCAGAACTAAGTTTGCCCGAAAGTCTTTCTATATGCGGACCCCATTGAAGCTTGGTATCAAGCATAATACCTAGAAACATAGTTGTCCCAACGGGCTCAATTCTGGATTCCTTAAGTTGTACATTGGTTTCCACCTGTTTAACATTGGGCATTGAGAATTTTAATAGTTTGGTTTTCTTATCATTAAGTAATAAATTATTTACATTAAACCACACAACACAACAACTTTAGAGAGTGCATTGTTTACTTCGTCAAAATTTCTCTGCTGTCGTCTAATATTAAAAATTGAGGAGGTATCATCCGCGAACAACACAATCTCATGATTCTTCTTTACGTAATAGGGTAGATCGTTAATATAAATCAAAAAAAGAAATGGTCCGAGGATTGAACCCTGCGGGACTCCCATTTTTAAGGCAGAACCTGGAGATGTCTTGTCATTGATCTGGACCTTCTGGATTCGGTTGCCCAAGTAAGAAACCAGGAGATCGAGAGCTTTGTTCCTAACGCCGTAATGATACAATTTCCTGACCAGAGTGTCATGATGTACACAATCAAATGCTTTTGACAAGTCGCAAAAAATACCTAAAGCATCTTGCGACTTCTCCCAAGCAGCAAATATACTTTTGAGTAACTCAACTCCTGCGTCAGTAGTCGAACGACCCCTCGTAAATCCGAACTGTTTCTCGTGAAGTAAATTATGACTATTAAAATAACTAAGTAACTGACTAAGAATTAATTTTTCAAAAATTTTACTAAGTGTCGGTAATACAGAAATAGGTCGAAAATTAGAAGGGTCGGTTGTGTCACCAGATTTAAATAAAGGTATAACTTTACTATATTTCATTAAGTCAGGAAATATTCCAGAAGCAACGCAACCATTGAATACCTTTGCAAGATGTGGAGCAATTATGGTAATAATTGATGAAGTAGTCTTCACTGACAATCCCCACAAATCCATTGTCTTTTTCATATTTATAGTTTTAAATTGTTTAAGAATATCATCAGTAGTAACAACAGTAAATTCAAAGGCTGCATCACATTCTGGCACGCAGTCCCTAAGAAGCATTTCAGTAGACATGGAAGATGAGTTGAGCGACTCTGTTGTCACTATAGGTATACTAGCAAAGAAATTCTCAAATTCTATCGCAACTTCCAGGTCCTCTGCAATACTCACATTATTGATTTTTAAAAGGTAGTCGCGGCTGCGTGCTTTGGCTCTGCCAGTTTCATTGTTGATGACATTCCAGGTAGCCTTTATAGTGTTTTCTGATAATTTTATTTTATTTCTCAAATAAATAGATTTTGCTGTATTACAAGCTTGTCTAAATGTTTTAGAATATTTTCTTACGTAATTAATAAAGGTCTGACTATTATTATAAGACTTTTCATTATACAGTTCATATAACCTAATCCGGCTTTTATGAATACCTTCAGTTGCCCAGTCAACATCAGACGGTCAGTTACATTTAATTTTTTGGATGTAAATACAGTCTGAAATCGTCATTAATTAAGTTGAATAAAGAGGTATATAACTGATCCGGATGGTCATGATGAGGCAACCAATGCATTTTTCGAGATAAATTGTTTTTAAAAGTTTTACGACGATTCTGGTTTATTGGTATATATTTAACAATTTTTCTCTGGTCTTTCGGACATTCTCTTGGACAACAGATTAACTGCCCACTGTGATCTGACTGAAGCATATTAATCAAAGATTTGTGTAATGGTTTCATACTAGTAAATATATTATCAATACAAGTACCACTTGTGGCAGTCACTCTAGTTGGTTCATAGAAATTATGACATAAATTGTATGACTTAAATAAATTTAAAAAATTGATAGTTGAAGAGCATTTTTCTAATATGTTAATATTAAAGTCTCCACAAATAGCAACCGTTTTACGACAATTACAAACTTTGCTTAGAGCATCCTCCATAATAACTAAAAAACTTTCAAATGGTGCACATGGAGGTTTGTATACGCTCATAACAATGAACTGCTCAAACTCAACACATGTAATCTCTACTACTCGCTCAACAGAGAGGCTCACAATGTCAGTCCTTTCTTTAAATTTTAGAAATTTACTTACTATGATTAACGAGCCACCATGGATAAAATTTTCTCTACTGAACGAGCTTGCAACCTGGTGGTTATTGAAATTGAATATGAACTGGTGGCTTCTTAGCCAATGTTCTGTAATGCATAAAATATCAATATTGTTACAGTTCATAAACAATTCCAATTCTAACTCCTTACCCATCAACCCTTGTATATTTTGATGCACCAGGTTGATACAATTTTTAGAAATATTTTTTGTAAGTGTGGTTGATGGAACTATATATTTGTCACTTAAATTGGGTACAGAATATGAGTCTAAACTAGTCTAAAGTAGCACTTGCTGAGCGATTCTCGCCCTTATGGTGGTCTAGCGGGAAGTTGTTCGACTGTACCTATGCATAAATCTTTAAAACTACGTAATGGATTTTAATGCGGTTTTTTTAATAGATATAATGATTCAAGGAAGGTTTATATGCATAATACATATAATTGCGGTAGGAAGTTCGTTTTCAGCTAGTTCTAGTACCTATATAAGCGATTGAAAAAAATAATATGGAATCTCTTTTCTACTTTACAGTTTTTCGCGGTTCCTACCACTGCTGGACTTAAGCCTCTCCTAATTAGCTTCACAGTAGCACTGTGAATGTGAGGATTTGGTCTTCTATACCACCTTAGTAAAACGAGTCGTACAGGGCATTAGAGGTTCGTTACATTGCGAGTTTTCCGTCTTCGCAAAGATATGTACAGTCGAACAACTTCCCTTTAGACCACCATAAGGGCGAGAATCGCTCAGCAAGACATCGTCGCTTCCAGTGCTCCGCGACGCATCGAATGGTGCGCCCCCATTTGGTCGCGGGAGATAGGGCGCGTGGCAATGCAACACCGACACGTCTCTCCTCCCGCGATCGCACCCGACTGCGAGGGACAAACAGAACTGTCCTCCGCACCCGCACCCTTGGACGCATCCTGCGCAGGCCCCTCTAAGCCCACGCGGAGCGTCCACTCCAGGGATCCCTCTTAGCTTCACCGCGGGGTTCCAAGCCACGGTTACTGAGCCCCCCCACCACGACAAGGTGGAGATCCCACGGGGGGGTCGCTTCCAGTGCTGCTTAACACACTAATTGACACTCGTATACAAAACCAGTTTCTAGTGGGCCTCGACTCTATGAGAGAGCCAAGGATTTTTTTTTCAAACTGGTCCACCGCCGACTTGTTTGATTGTACGTGCCTGTTTACGATACCTTCGGAATTATTCGGAATTCGGGGTTGTGATATTTATGCTTTCTTGATTCGACACTACACGGACCATGATAAATATGGAATATGAAGCCCAATACGCGCAGCTTTGCATATTATAGCCTTACTGTCAAAAGTACCCTAAACCGAAGAGCATGTATAAAAAATTTACGCGAGTGGATGTAACGAGAAAGATACGTCAGGATAGTTGCAAATGGTGGTCCGTAGTCTCTGCCTACCCTTTCGGGAAATAGGCATGAGTCCATCTATGTATGTAGTTACAACACTTGCTTTTGCACACGTTTTGGCCCGCGTACTATATCGATAAACCGAGATAACGAATGGGTCTGTGCCAAATATTGTAAAATACTTTTATCCCCTATTTGATCCCGTTAGGAAAAAAATGTATGTGTTTGACAGATTCAGTTTAGCAGTTCAGCACCGAAATCATAGCTGACTGGCGTGGATACTTTACTATTTATACTGTCAGTGTGAATGTAACAAATGTGAACATTTCGTAATCCACTGCTAATCATAGGCCTTTCAATAGCATTGTGTGTCTATAGGAGGACTTGGCCTCTGGCCAAAACAGGTTGCTATAGGTGTGGATGGCGATTTTTTCGTCTCCTTCTAAAGATACTATTTACTTCGTGTCTTCTCCTTGTGCGATACTTATGAACTGAAATGAGGTAGTGACACTTTATAATATTTATTGTTCACCACACGGAGTTCGAATTAGTATGAAATTTTCTTTTCATTACGGTTTCGCAGTCCACCGTTGGATATAGGCCTCACGTCTGTATCCCCGAAGGGGTAGGCAGAGGTGTAATATTACACCCACATTTCGGCATGAATTTTTAGGTCCAACGTAATAGGGGGTGAGCCTATTGCTGCTACCGGGCACATCACCAGACTTCGCGCTGCTACTGAGAATTTGGAAAAACCCAGTAACACTTTTGCCCGACCCGGTAATAGAACCCGGGACCTTCGATCAGCAGTCGCATACGCTATGCACTGAACCGCGGAGGCAGCCTCTCCTTATTTGAGTCACAATAGCATTTTGACTTAATAGGAAGATTTGGCCCACGCTGGCCAGTTGATTTGACATACCAAACCGTCTGGCCCAAATCAAATAGGGGTTTAATTAATATTTCAGGTTTCTAACGAATAGTTCAAATGACATAAATACATACATACATAGACTCACGCCTGTTTCCCCGAAGGGGTAGGCAGAGGCATATAAAACGCCCACTTTTCGCCAGTGTTTTGATAGTTCAAATTAATAAAATATAATAAAGCCTTACATGGAGTGATGTCGAGTTTTCACACTCTTAGGAAAAGTACTAGGTATTTGCTTTCTGTATTTCTCATAGTCGTCTCTTACAGCAACCACATAATTAAATCGGGTAGTGAAACTTTGTATTCTTTATCTGCACCACACGGAGAACTTATTCTTCACTGTTTAACAAGCGATAATTAACAATTTAATACTTAATGTATTTACTTTACTGAAAATTCAACTACTGTCTAGTAGTTTTATTTCCAAGAATATTCTAGAACATTTACTTCAACTTGCGTTCCACTATTGATGTAGACATAATAAGTATGCACGTTGTTATGGTTTAATTATCGCACATATGCGGCGAGTGCGGTCGATACAGAATATGTAGGAGTAGTGGGTGATATACGGAAGATAATATGACACAGCTTTACTACAAATATCATAATTATCTGCCCTGTTTATAAACTTTTCCACCTCTGGGCGTGGACCTCTTCTCATCATTAGAAGGGTTAGGCCGTAGTTCACCATGCTAGCCAAGTGCAGGTTGACACACTTCTTATATTTTTCGAGAACATTTTGGGAATCTTCAGGCAAGATGATTACCTTGCGATAGTTTTCTTCGCCGTTTAGCAAGCAATAGGTAATTTACTTTAAAAAAAACACTGAAAAGTAGTGCGCGCCGTGCGTCTACATATCATATTTCAGTTGAACCAGTGAAAAATTAGACAAACTGCTCTTGAATTTATTCAAGAGCAGTTTTTCTAATTTTTCACTCACAAAGGGAGAACCACTTAGGTCTCCCTTGTTTGACCAAAAGGGATTTGACAAATTTTCACTTCCCAAAAAAAAATTCGGATAATTTCATTTGCCAAATTATTACTTAGCAAAAATCTATTCACAATTTTTTTTAACACAAACCTAATGTATGGAAAATGAACATTTTAACAATAACTTGTTTACCAACTAGTATTTTTAATTTCAGTTCGAATAATTTAGTTCATCCAACTAAATTATGTCTTTTAAGCTAATTTGACGGAGCCCTGCTTCGCAGGGCCCCTATTTTTGGCTACAGGGTCACAAGGAAACCTAACATAACCTACCCTAATCGAATTCTGTAAGTCTGAATACTCCGAAATAAAATTGCTAAAGTCCATTGCAAAAAATTTAAAATTGTAATGTAAAAATATTTTGCATTAAACTATTAAAATAAAATTGCATTTTTTAATTATACAATTCCCAAAAAATCTTATCTTTGCCTTAATATTTTTTGTCTTAACAAATCATTTCACCAAAGTTTATTGTCTGAAGATTGTGTGCTGTTAGGCTGGGTTGTCGTTAGCTGTAATAAATGCACTTATTAAACATCACTTCGGAACTAGACTATTAAATAGAAAGACTCGCCGAAAACTCTGATACTAGAGTAGGTAAGTCACATACATACAAAAATGCAAATACCTACGTGTTTTGGAATTCCAATAATATAAATAATTTTCAGACAGATAACCTATTTTTTACGCGCCTAAAACGTTGTTACAGATATCCTAATTAAGTAGCTACAAGAGAAACAGGATAGTTGTCTACCGAATCCAATCCTTACAACCCTATTCAACTAATTCACAACTATGATAGATACAGCCATAACGAAAAAATGTTCCAAGTCACACAAACACACCCACATCAGCAATCCCAACTTCAGCACTTTTAAACTTTAATGAGATCCGGACATTTTTCATCACGACCTCATATTTCTTCTCACAAAGTAATAAGACAGTACAATTTGCACAACAGTGTAAACCCACAACATTATTAAGTTTGAATTCTGTTTGCCAATAAATTACGAAGTTCGCGGGACTCGGCCGAGTTATTGAATATCATTAATTTTAACAAACCCGATCTTTACTTATTAATCAGTGCTGCGATCATTTTGTTTGGCGACAACATTGTGTTTTATAAAGTTTGTTTGATTAGGTTTTGCGCTTTTGGGTGTGGAGTGAGACTAAATAAAAGTGTAGTTTGGATAAAATAATATCTCATCACCACCATTGGCCCTGTATATAACCTGTCCCACAGCTGGGCTCGGGCCTCTACTCACTATGAGAAGGCTAAGATCATAGTACACCACGCTGGCCAAGTGCGGGTTGGCAAACTTCACATGTCTTTCGAGAACATTGAGGAGAACTCTCAGACATACAGGTTTCCTCACGATGTTTTCCTTCACCATTTAGCAAGCGATAATTCATAAAAAATTTAATACGTACATAACTTCGAAAAGTAAAAAAAAATTAAAAATAACGTCTCCTTTATTTTTTTCTTGATTTGATTATTGGTTCAAAATAGCTTCCATAGGAACGCAGTAGAGTCTACACAATACTAAATTAAAACTCGTACAAATACACAACGCACGTCTGTAAAGTTTCATTTACGGCCGTTTTGATCATTATGTTATTATTTATGATATAAGTTTGCTATAATGCCCCGCACCATGCCGGGGTGTGTATTGTTGGGGAATTTTGTCTGTGCGCAGCTCATGGGTGTTTATTTATCCTATGTATGTATATGCTTAGATTGAATTCATAAAAGATAAATTTGGGCGTAGACTGGTATAAAGACAACAGAGTTATAATTGAGTTTCTTCTAGGCTCGGATCTTCCGTCACGGTATACGCTGAGAGCAATCGGAGCGACGGATCATCCGCAAAGTATACCTGGTATTGGTTATTTATATACAATAACTTGTATAGTCATTGCGCAGTGGAAGATCCGCGACTTGACGGAATTTCCGCCAAGTGTGACAAAAGTGCTTGTTATAATCTGTTAGTCTCTCCACTAGTGACTCCTTGAAATTACATCAAAAACAATGCAAAAATTTTAATATCTTCACTAATAGCATGATTCAGCTTGCCGTTTATAATTGGTCGGCAAAGTTAAGCCACTCTTGGCACCCACCTGGGTAGGTGACCAGGTCTACATTTACATCCGAGCGTTACTGTGCTTTGGATGGCACTTAAAGCCTTTGGTCTCGGTTCTTATTTCAACAGAAGAAACGTAAGTCCAATTCGGAGGCTTTCGATCGATCTGACAACTCTGACACCAGAGTTGGCCAAACACTCACACGAGAAAATAAATAATACTTATTACGATTATTTACACTAGACGCTTTAGATCAGTTTACACCAGAGTTGCCCACACTCACGCGAGATAAAAAAAGAATAAATTCTTAATCCTATTTATTGCCTAATGCAGTCGATTTTTTTTAATAATATAATATTCTACCACATTTACACAACACCATCTAGTCCCAAACTAAGCAGAGCTTGTACTATGGGTACAAGACAATGGAAAAACATACATATATAAGTACTTTTTTTTGTAAATACATACATATAATACAGTAATATAAACAAAAATTTGTAGACCAGTTTTTCTAGTTTCCGACTATAACAACCTTACAAAATCTTTAAATATTTGTATTCTGATCTTCGTTCGCACTCACGCAATCCGCACAAAATGGCAAACTTTATTCTCAGTACAGAATCTACAAATTAGATTTATCACAACATACATAGGGAATGGTAAATAAACTCCAGGCCGGCTGTTCGATTCCCGTACGAGGCACGTGATCTGAATATCATTGAAGCTTCCTATAATTGTGACAGGCTGACCTAATCTCACACGTTTGATGTGAATACATGACAGGGTAAAGTTTTCTAGGTTATTTTCACAGATTAGGAAAAAAGTAAGACAGACTTATTTTGTAGTGAAGCCGTAAAATGGCAGACACGCATTTACACAGCACAGCAGCAAGGTACGGCACGTCAACAGGCATTATATACACATGGCTGCCTCCCTGGTCCAGTGGATAGGGTATGAGCCTGTTGATCGAAGGTCCCTGGTTATTTTCCCGTGTCAGGCAAAAATATTACCTACTGAGTTTTTCGAATTCTCAGTAGCAACATGGAGTCTGGCAATGTGCCCGATAACGGCAAGAGCCTTGCCCCTGATATGACGGATCTAAAAAATCGTAACAGAGGAATAAGGTTGTAATATACACTACCACTACCTACCCCTTCGGGGATACAGGCGTGATTCTATAAAAAATATACTTTACAGAAGAAATAAAACAAAAGCTTGTAAAAAGTGGAATTTAAAAAAATATATTTCTTTAAAACTATTTTTAATGTTTGCTCTGTATTGTTTATATAGTATTGATTTTATTTAACCTATATAAATCAAATTATCGTATTGATATCGTTATTCGATAAGTGTGCGAAGTTTCACTTCAATCCAACGTTATAGCTGGTGAAGATGACATAGAAAGCTTCCGTTACAAAGATACAAAGCTAATAAACCTACTATCCAGTCATTAATGAAGCCTTAAGTCAAGAAACTCCAACGGAAACTATATTGTTCCTTGAAGAATTAAAACGACAAGTCAACTTAGTATCACTGGCCCGGTTTCAGGTGATCTGCGAGAGTTGTATGAGGATCGGCCTCCCTGGAGAAATTATATTGGAGCCACTATTCGTATGTAATCTTACGTAGTACGATACTTTGATTCGTTCCGTATATTGTACCGAGACTTCAAGTTTGAAATCTTTTTAAGTCTTAACTCTTTCTTTTTCTCTTTTAATATGACAACTCCCGCATTAATAGTAAGTCCTGTGTCGCGGGAGAGTTTAAAAAGATGGAACAAACGGACACAAAGAATAACCAGACTCGAAACAACAATTTGCGGATCTCACAAAGTGTTGTCTGCTGTGGGAATCGAACTAACAACACTTAAACGCAGTGTCAGACGGCGAGGCGACTGCTAAAACCACTAGGTCAACAGCGTCTGCTGACCGGAGTTTGAATTTTGGGTCAGGTCTTACCGAGTTTTCCCGAATTCTCAGTAGCGTGGTTCTAAATAAAATCTGGCAATGTGGACCGTAATAGCAATAAGCTCGCCATCTACTACGTGGGACCTAAAAATGCATAACATGGTGAAATGTTGGTCTAATATTTCACCTCTGCCTACTGCTTTGAGGATGCCGGCGTGCGTATTTCTTAACTATATCAGAGATTTGAGGCAGCGATAGCCTAATGAGGATCCCGTGCATTCGGTTCATTTTTAATCTGCGTAAGTTCGATCACATTTCTAAATTTCGCAAGGAATTAAAATGGTTGCAGATTCGTCAGCGACGAAATTTGCGTACTCTGACGACTTTATACTCTTTTTTTCACTCTCCTAATGGTCCGTCATATCTAGTACCTTATTTTTAATATCTTTACTCCAACCATGATAAGCACTTGCGATCTACTAAAAACCTTCTTCTTCTCTGTCCATCTAACACTTCTAGTTTAGTACATCCAATCTATCCTTCTTTCTTTATTCCTCTACCTCCCGATGTTAGGGTGGCCACTAGCCGTGCCACCTTCAAATTTAGAGTTCGCCAGCTGTTGTGTAGCGAATTGTCGGAAGCTTCTCAGTAGCACTTTTTTACCTGTTAGTAGTCTATCTTTTTAAATATTTAGTTTCATGTGAATTCAACCCTTTGCATAACAGCATGCATAACTCTTTCTTTCTTTTGGAATTACATAATATTTATTGCATCGGTTTCAAAACCACAGCTCATTAAAAATGGAAATAACTTTGAAAACTCCTTGGTGCGCGCCGTAGATTTGAAACCGATTGCTTCTGCATCACAGTTTGTTGCTATTTCCATTGGGCTACCGCTGCCTAAGAAATGACCAAACATACTGTGATACAGTATATTTTACGTAATTCATTAAGTAGTTTTATATTCCGCAGCACGGCGAATCATAGACGTTGTTTTGCGTCGCCGTATGTACCGTAAACCACGAACGCGGTTATGTCGAGTCGCGAACCAATTTTCAATATCGCTGGGGTTTATAAGTATCTTGTGTTATGTGAGACAGTCTTTTTGATATAAATATATCGTCACGCCTGATTCCCGAAGGGTAGGCAGAGGTGTAATATTACACGCATATTTTGCCTTATGTATTTTAGACCCCAGGAAATAGGGGGCGAGCCTATTGCCGTTACCGGGCACACAGCCAGATTCCGTGCTGCTACTGAGAATTCGGAAAAACTCAGTAACACTTTTGCCCAACCGGGAAATCGAACCGACAGACGCATACGCTATCCGCTGGACCACGGAGGTAATGTTTTTGATAGTATTTGGAGTAAATAGAGTGTGGTGTTCCTCCAACTAGAGGGAGGATTACCAGGCTGGGTAATGTTACATACCAGTTAAGATTGAAAGAATCAAGAGACATACGCTACATGCTGTATATCTAATTCAGATTGTAAAATAATTGTTTGAAAGTTAGTTAACTAGATCTCTAATACATCTGGAAAACTTTTCATCACAACTGCTTAACGAGACTCTTCTCACTATAAGTAGTTAAGTCTACAACTTTATTATGGACAATTTTCGAGGCATGCAATATTTTCAGCCTTACAATGTTTTGCTTCATCAAAAATTCAACAACAATAGTTTTCCTTCAAATATTAGTATATTCCAAAAATAGCACCGCAACAAGTTAATATGACCTTTCCGTAAAATTAAATTAACTTTTCCTTCCAATATATCTACACGATCCTTCCAAATTGAATCTTTTTAGATCCCGAAACCTTTTGACCCACAATATGAAGTTCAAGATTGGTAAGAGGAGGCTTCTGAGAAGGACACAAGTTCATTTTTCAGATAGGAATATTATACACGTATACATGTAGTACGTGACCTCACTCCCAAGACCGCCGATCTGTACGTAGGTTCCTATATACAATTTATAAATTTTCTGTATGGCGAAAATATATTGAAAGCAAAGGTGTTGGTGAAATTTAGGAAACCAAACATCTAGATTTTTCTTCGGAGCTGAAATAAATTGTATATACATGGAAATATGTACCTACCTGTTGATGATGTTTTTGCGGATTGAATTGGCCGGACACAACGTGCAAAAATATTTTTGTGTATCTACATCTTCAGTTTAAATAGATAGAGTTATTCCTATGATTTCACAAGTATCAGAAAACTTCTAACCACTGTCAAACAGCCTCATACATTCGGAACCAAAAACTTGATTTGTTCACCAAGGCACGAAGTAACCGACAATTAACAATATACATAACTTACCAAAGTTAAGCGGGTTCAGATCCGAGACCCTTAGCAATCTATTGGTCCCTTAAGACCTTTCAATTCTCGTTAACTAAGTATATCATCATCATCATCAGCCCTTTATACTGTCCCACTGCTGGACACGGGCCTCTTCCCATTATGAGAAGGGTAAGGCCATAGTCCACCACGCTGGCCATGTGCGGGTTGGCAGACTTCACATGTCCTTCGAGAACATTATGGAGAACCCTCAGACTTGCAGGTTTCCTCACGATGTTTTCCGTCACCGTTAAGCAAGCGATAATTAACAATTTAATACGCACATAACTCTGAAAAGTCATCGGTGCGCGCCGTGGATTCGAACCCGCACCCTCTGCGTAGCAGTCTCTCGTCGGTCTCTCCACTAGGCTATCGCTGCTAACTAAGTATATACAACACAGTAAATATAATTTGTAATAAAGAGCTATTCTGTGAGTTCAATGTCACCAAAAACTTCAACTTGCCACGTTAATTAGTCACTTTGTTCTACAGAGACACCAAAATTCTGAATCACTATTTAAAGTCTTTAGGGCTCTATCAGACAGAGAGCGGTCACGCGGTCAAGCGTTCAAGCGGTCAGTTTTGCGTTCTTTATGTTATATTACGTTACATAGACCGCGTGACCGCTCTCTGTCTGATAGAGCCCTTAGAGGCGATTCCTATTATTGTAGCATTCGTCGCTTGGCGATCCGCTAGGCACGATCACCTTGCCAAATCAGAGGATCCCTCATCTATTAGAAGAAACCCTTCACCACCTCCAATGTACAAATCTCAAAATCTGTATATATCAAATGCGTTACCTCCTGACTGACAGGCAACGCACAGCTAAATCTGCTGAGCGCAAGAAGCTGCCATGTATGTTCTTTGAGGACCTTAGGGGTGCACGAAGAAGGGATTCATCATGTCAGCCTAGAGTCTACTGCTGGGTACAGGCCTCCTCCGGGATTAATTAAAATAAAATGCGCGCGTGTTCTATGTGTATGCGGGTACTCTAGTTATTTAAATATTGCAAAAATATCAAGAGGTAAGAACCAAGCTTGCGTGGTCACCCTTTGCATCTGAAACGTGACTCAGTGGCGGTATTCAATTTCCTAGAGTTTGTCGATACAACGCTAGTATTTTTAAAGTGTTTGTACTCTAAGACAATAGAAATGATGTGCGAAAGATGATCAAATGTGATTTTACACAAGACTTGAAGTTGCTGTTCCTTTATACATACAGGGGTTGAACCGTAGGCGTTCTGATCTGGCTGTAATTTTTGCAGAGGCGTGATCTGGCTATAATTTGTGAAGGATGAAGGAAGCGTTTATTTTAAAGCAAATTAACTACTGCAAGTTTCTTTACACACAAAATTTTGTCAGAATTATTTTTTATCTATTCCAGACCATCATCAGAAGATGCTGGTACATCCTATCTTTAATAGGGATTGCGGTTTGTTCCGCGAGTAATTAGCCTCTTTTTTCTGTCTTTCAATAGACTTGCAATTTGAATGTATGTCCCGAATGCATGCGCTTACCGTAGATTATATGAAAAGTGTGTATGAAAGTATTAAACAGACAAGCACCAAGTGATGTGACAATAAAGGCACCATAATAATAGGCTGAAAATAATATGATATATAAAATCCGTCAGGCTTACATATTTTGCCTGCAAAGCTTGAAAAGCAATCAATCCACAGACATTTTGACGTAACCTTGCATTTCAAAACGCGTATTTCTATCCAAAACGAAGCCTATCATATTCCAATTACTCCCACATTTCAAACGTAACTGATCCACAGAGCCGTGGCTTTAGTACGTAATATATGAAAGGCAGTCAGTCGAAACACAGCACACAAATCGAGCACAGTTACAATTAGCAAGCGAATGATTCGACCCCAAAACGTCAATCTTGGTGAATTACACGGGGAACTCTCTACATCTAACGTTACAAGGCCCTGGGGAATTGTAGTTTGGATTTTGGCCTAGGTTTATTACTGGTAGCAAAGTTTTATATGTATAGGCATTGCGGCCATCATTCTAGGTATAATGTTAGAAGGACTCGCTCAATCTAAAGCGCTGTGCGCGTGGAATTCGGTTCGCTCCTTTGAGGTTCATGCTTTTTAGTGTTCTTGGCTTATTGGGTAGGCAGTTTCATATTTATTTAATTACGAAATTGTTTGAGAAACACAGCGAGTTATTTTCGCTTTCAACCTTAATAACCGTCCTACTGCTTTGACAAATCGGTTGTCTAACGGACTGCCACTCCGAAGGTCGCGGGTTCGATTTCCGCTCAAGTCAAATATTTGTGCCTTTTGAATTAACAATAATGTTTCCATTTTTAAATGACAACTCTGCTACTTTATTATCCTTTGTCTGATAGCATATCTTATAGTATTTAATATTCAATCAACCAATTTTTTTTTAGATTTTGGATTCGTTTTTGACAACTCCACACAAAATATGTCAAACACGAATCTCGAATTTCAAAATCCATGGAAAAATGAAATATTGAAACCATGCGTAAGACAACACTGTGACAACATAATGTGATGTTCTTTACATATAACTCAAAATAATTTCATTTAGTTTATACTACGATTACGTTAATATCAAAATATCCTTAGTATTGAATATTGCGGCACTTCGAAAGACATAAACGACTGCGAGTTAATGCAGTATGGTTAGATTTATGAATCACACTGTCCGGGATACAACATAGTTCGTTTGAACGCAATGTACGGCGCGAAATAGAATATTGTGGTTATAACATTGCAAGGAATTGATTCAGGATATCGGAAATATATATTTTTTATAATTTACTAGAGGATGCCCACACATTTATTTCAATTTAGCCGTTTCTTGCCGATTCCATGGGAATTTCAGGAAATCCCTTCTCAGTGCCCTCTACAGTCCCCAAGTATACAAGTCAAATTTCAGGATTTTGCGCCCAATGTAGTATTTTAGACGACAACTTCCACAGAGTAAATCGTTCATAGTAGTGTGCTTTATAAACATTCAACCAAGGAACACTTAAAGGTGGTTCACACAATGTGTTGTATCAAAAAAGCCGGAGAAACCTGGGCTCCACTTTCTACTCAGAAAGCAGAGCCCTGGCTCCAGATTTGCCTTAATATTACCTTTTCCTCAGAGTGACTGCCGATGCGTCACTGAGACCAGTGTCAGTATGTTCAAAAACTTTACGTCCGATAACGACTAGTAACGATCTGATGACAATCGGGACAGTTTAATTGCTTTCCGAGGCACGGAGTAGCCATAATTAACAATTGGATTGGCACATTTGAACCCAATACCCACTGCATGGCAGTCTGTGGGTATATCTGCTATGCTATCTCTGTCGTATATAAAGAAAACAGTATAAACTGCAAAAACGCCTTTAATAAAAAAAAACAACTACACTGTAAGTGTGCCGAAATATGCCGCAGAAGGTAACAATTTTTAACCGCAATCGTAATCCGGAGCTCTTAAACAAAAATTACGTCAAAATCAACTATGAAGTTGCATTTATGATGCGAACGTTTCAAAATGTTTTCCAGCAAAAAGAGGTTGCAACCGACTCGCCTGATTCTCGGGGGCAATCGTGCTAAACGTCAACGTATTTACCAAAACCAAACTTCAACCGAAAACGTTACGTTATGCACATTTCGTATCGTGCTAATTATTTGAACGTAAACGATTTGGTTTTTGTAGGGCAGATACGTTCAGTGACAGCTAGGTGACAGCGTGCGAGCGAACTCTCGTTGTTGCAAGGTATCGCGCTATTATTTGACAACGTTTTAAACCAAAACCGTTACGTTCGCGAACGTCTCATACGTTGTCAAACCAAAAGTTCCTATCGACGAACTTTTCAATGATATAATATTTTAAATTTGAGAAAATTATTAATATAATTTTGTATTAATTATCAATTTAGTGGCATTTGCTTATAATACGTTTGATTGCAACTTAAATGAGTGAACAATATTCTTTCATATAAGACAATTTTTATAGATATCTCTTTAGTATTGCTTATTGTTGCGGTAGAATTCATTATTGCAAGATTGGCGTCAAGCCGAAACATATGTGGCGAAGTGTGGGTGTGTAATACACCTCTGCCTACCCCTTCGGGGATAAAAGGCGTAAAGATATGTTATGTTATGTTATGGCGTCAAGCTTGCTTGGCCCTATATTTATAACAATGTTTAGGAAGGCATCTCATCAAAAAGGCTACATGTCGACGCGATACCTTCCTAGAAATTCACTTTTGAAAGGCTAAAACAATAATATTATGTGGATATACGTATACCATACACATAATACTGTCACAGTTATAGGTTCTTTGGGTGGCTTAAGCGAAAAGACTGCCTACTCGGTCACTGCGCTCTCCGACGCCTGTATTCAGCAAGTAGACGACTGATTAACGTTCATTTATAATAATTTTTCCTAAGTACCTAGATATAGATAGGTATTGTAATTATTTAATTTAACCAAGACACAGACAAAAGCGTAGTGCTCATCATACAAAGATTTATCGTGTTGGGAATCCAACCCACTACCTCGGGTAACAGACCTAAGTCTTAGATTAGGGCTGGGTGGCAGCGAGTTGAATGTGCGTGCGGGGGAAGCGCAATGCGGTGCCGACACAGAATTGTAAATTTCATGTAATCTGTGGGTGCCTAATAGTTTAATGAGTCGGTCAGAGCCTAGTCTCCGGCCAGCCTATTTTGACTAGTTGGTTCAGGGCTCTTAAATTTGGCTTGCTTTGGCCGATCAGCGAAGGGAAGGTCACAGGAGCTATTCGCTTGGTGTAATTTTCAAAGGCATAATCGCGGGAAAACCTGCCCCGGGTCTTTGTTGCCACGAGACCCGCCATGAAGAAACATCACTGTTGCCCACTTTGCATATATAGTAAAAGTAATAAGCCTTGGAGTCTGTTAAGAGAATATCTATCTAATAAGTACGCCCATCAAGTACCACCTGCCCATACTAGTATGAGAGTGGTTAGGGTAGGTGCCGCCTTTCGCCCTTAGTGACCATTTAGACCGGGTGAATTTCTAAGTAAATTGTAAGAAAATATCCGTGAAGAAGAGAAACATAAGAATAAATTAATTCTCTGTGACACCTGGCGGTGTGATCCCAAACTAGGCACAACCTAGTGGCATGGTAGTCAGACAATTGATTAATATATATAAATAGTGCTTTTATACACATACGAGTATTATAGTTATGGTAATTTGCTCATCGCACAAAGAGTTCTCCTGAGTGGTAATCGAACCCATGACTTTCGTCTTAGCAGTCAGGGTTAGGTACCACTAGACCAATAAGCCGATCTACAAGGGAGACTAACCACTAACTCAGCAGGATGTGATACAAATGTGTGAACTAACATAAGCGTACTTTCTAATCGGGTATCGAGTCAAATATCTGATGATCCAGTGTTACCCAGACTACCCCTGGACCACTTCAATAGATAGTTAAAGGAATAGAGGTATGTATATTAAAAAGCAAGCTCCAATTTCACATTTCGATTTTATTTATTCAGTGTGTTGAGATGATGAAATCTGATATGAAATATACTTTACAGTTGAAACAATCAACATCTGTAAGGCCATTGCTAAAACGTGAACTTCACAGCATTAAATTATGTATTTGGTTTGGTTTACATTATTTTAGTATACTAATTAATAGTATATTCTTGTTTAATGTCCAAGAAGTGATGATGGTCTCGATTTGGCTCATAGCAAATTGCTCATTTTTGTTAACTTGCAATTATGTTCATGTGGTTGTGCTAACGAGCGGCTTATTATTCTGCTTACTCCTCGGCTACTGTGAACAAAATTAAAACATTAATTATTTAGTAATTATTTACTCAAATATAAGTTACACCAAAATAACTAAACCCGCTGACATTTAACTTAAGATTAATATTGTTCTCATACGTGCGCTATATCTTGTGTTTGAGTATAATATACTTACATTATTTTGTTGGGTATCTGTGCATATTATGATACATCTTCAAAATGAGAGTAAATACTGTAGGATCTTACGTAATGATAATTTTATTGAAATGCGTACCTGAAAGTTAAAAAGTCAGCCAAATTCAAATTCTCCAGCTTTTCGTCTATCGAAAGATTATAGAGAGGATGACTATTATGCCGAACGCTGACAATTCGGGGTTTGTTTAGCATCTTTCTCTGCTCTATATATTATTCCAAATCTGAAAAATAGGTGTTGTTTATTGTAACGATCATATAAAATTCGTATTGGGCTCGACAGATAGCAAAAGAAGCTGCAATTGCGGTAATGTTGTGGTGCATCATCATTTAAATTCACCTTTGTTACTCTAGTGAAATAAAAACCACTTCTACATGACCAAGTGTGATCATTAATTGATTTTTGCATAAATCACTATCATACAGTAAACAATATTTCGATACTTACCGTATATTTTAGTAAAATTATTTCATGATTTCTTAATATAATATTTATTATGACATTAATTGTCTTTTTAAAATAGTGCTTGCACATGGCGCGATGTCGCTACAACCTCTTTAGTATAAGAATAGTACTTACTATTTTCAAAAACCGGTGTCAAGCACTAAACGTTTGACGTAAGCCCAACGTAAGGGTTGCGTCTACGGTTCGAACACTCAATACAATTAGCACGATACCATGTTTGACATCAGCCAAACTAAAACCAAACGTTCACCAAATACGTTACGTTGTCAACGTTTGAACGTTTGAAAATAGCACGATTGGCCCCCTGGGTCTGTCATGACTAGGGCTGACAGTCACACGCATTTTTTCTTTAAACTAGCGGAAAACCGTGGCTTCGACTGCCGTTAGAGGTGAAATATTGAAAAAGCCTTCCTTAGTGAGAGCTTAGGTCATAAAGTACTCACTGTCCAAGATTCTTGTTTCTAGCTTCAGTTATAATTTGGGTGTGCGATAATATATTATAACAATCAGGACTAGTAATTCTATATAAAAATATTACGTTGATAACACGAAAAGCGGCAATAGCCCATTGGTGTACGTAGCGGATTGCCGACACGATGGTCTCGGGTTCGATCCCCAGGTACCCCGGGCACACACCTCTGATTTTTCGAAGTTATGTGTGTATTAAATATGTTAATTATCGCTCGCTTAATAATGTGCCCGGTAGATGGCAATAAGCTCGACCCTTATTACATTGGGACCGAAACATAACTGGCGAAAAGAGGGTGTGTAATACACCTCTGCTTACCCCTTCGGGGATAAAAGGCGAGAAGTTATGTTTATTATGTTGATAACACCAGCTCAAGGAATAGTACCCGTTTTGCAATGGTGGTTGGTGACATTGATTGCTATGCCAAAGATCTTGTTAGACCGAGTAGACTCGAAACAAATCTTTGTTAGACAAGCATAATTACTGGTACTGTATGAGTTTGATTTATTAGATCAGTTATTTTATCTGTACCTATTACGGCAAAGTTCCGTGAAAATCCGTTTAGTTAGCCGCTCTGCGAGATACTAAATTTATGTCAAGTCTCTATTATACATCAGTCTGTCTCCGTGGTCCAGTGGATAGCGTATGCGACTGCTGATCGGAGGTCCCGGGTTCGATTCCCGGGTCGGGCAAAAGTGTTACTGGGTTTTTCCGAATACTCAGTAGCAGTCCGGAATCTGGTGATGTGCCCAGTAACGGCAATAGGCTCGCCCCCTATTACGAGGGACCTAAATATCATGGCGAAATGTGGGTGTAATATTTACACCTCTGCCTACCCCTTTGGGGATTCAGGCGTGAGACTATAAATGAATAAATATTATACATATTAGTATAGAACATACAATATTATTAGCTTTATTTTCTTGAACTTTATGCACAATCAGATTATACAGAAGACAAAAATTAATTTGGTGCATTTATTTTGATATCGCTTACCAAGATCACCCAGGTAGCCCAGTTGCATCCAAGATTTTGAGTCGCATTGGAGCCGAGGTCCGCTTACTAGTCGAACAGAACAGGTATACCTCAAAAGCCTATAAGATTATGTATAAATAATTTATTAAAATTATTCCTTTACGTACAACCCTATCTATTCTCAGTATGAATGAATGCTCTAATAAGCTGGCACACGCTCTACCCGTCCCGTAAGCGCTGCCTCTTTGAAAAACCTACTAGCGTTATACCACATTTGAATTTTACAAGCACTACCATGAATATGACGATATGGGTAGTTTATCTGGGAAGTAACTGTTTTGGGTATTTTGGTTCGACTCCTAGATAATATTGCGAGACAAAATTATTTTTATATCCGCTTTGTAAGCCTGGAGAATGATGACACTACTTAATACCTTATAGGCATGTCAAGTAATATATATTTGTATTCCAAACTAAGAGCAGCGATAGCTGAGTGGAGAGACGGACAGACTGCTATGCAGAGGGTCTCGGGTTCGTATCCACGGCACGCACCAATGATTTTGCGGAGTTAAGTGCGTATTTAATTGTTAATTATCGCTTACTAGTCGGTGAAGGAAAACATCGTAAGGAAACCTGCATGTCTAAGAGTTCTCCATAATGTTCTCGAAAGACATGTGAAGTCTACCAACCCGCACTTGACCAGCGTGGTGGACTATGGCCTTACCCTTCTCATAGTGAAGAGAGGCCCGTGCCCAGCAGAGGGACAGTATAAAGAGCTGATGATGATGATGTATTCCAAAATATTGTCTTAGGTAGCTTATAAATACCTGACTTTGCACGCCGCTACACCCACTTGGGATTCTCATGTCCCTCTCCACACACAAAACTCATTCCATTGTTCCGTTGTCATCAGAGAGGAGACAAAAATTAAACAGCAAGCATTATCTTTTCTATAGGCGCCAAAGAATATTTCTACTTGTGGACTTAGGGCAACGCCCGCATTCCAATAAATCTCGTGTATTTATAAACATCCAACCAACGGACACAAATTGTAATTTGTCAGAATCGAGACAACAATTAATGGATCACAACAGTATTGTTGCGTGTGGGGATCGAAGACACAATACACGGCGCAGTATCAAGTAAAGTCTTATGCTACGGCCACACTACCTTACCGTCTACCGGGCTGTTACCGCAATAATTAAAGCATTTAATTACCGTTGAAATTATTGCGTGAAGTCGTGTGGTTACACTGGAGTTTACCCAGATATGTCAATAAATTAGGCGGTAAAAATTTCATTTTTCAAGATGGAGGTTGAAGCTGCAGCTGTGTGGTATTTTATTTATTTACTAGAGGTCGCCAGCAGCTACGCCTGCATTTTTTTATTAATTTACCCGTTTTAGCCGATCCCGTGGGAATTTCGGGAAATCCCTTCTTAGTGCACCCCTACGGTCCCCAATGAACATACATGCCAAATTTCAGCTTCCTGCGCCCAATAGTTTCGGCTGTAGCGTGTCTGTCAGTCAGTCAGTAACGCAAGGATTTTATATATTAAGATTTATTCTTCATATACACAAAGTATATAGGCGGACTTAATGCCATAGGCATTTTATGAGTGCCAATTATTTTTACATGAATCTTTTAAATTTTTACAAAGCTAAAGCAAGACTAAAAACGATTTTTATGGCCTTTCTGACGGGTATCCCAAAGAGACGGTTCGGATTGGAATAATTCCAAAAATTCCAGCGCTTTTTCATTTGACCACTCCATATCGGTAGAAACATGCGTCGTAGTCGAACTCATGTTGCACACTGGACAAACAGTAGTGTGGCCACAAACGCATTAAATACTGCGGTAATCTTTTTTGATGTGCGAAAAAAGACCGCCGCCAGAGCTATTGTCTACCGCCATATGCCATATTGATTGGAATTGTAAAATTATGGCCATAAATCGTGGTTACACCTAGGCGTTGTTGAAGTTATGGCAATACTGACACCGAGGATTAGTATCTAAAATTTTAGAACTATTGACATGTAATACAGCGATGGCGTACTGGAGATACTAAGAAAACACTGACTTTTCAAAGTTAGCTACATATTACATACATACATACATACATAGACTCACGCCTGTTTCCCCGAAGGAGTAGGCAGAGGCATATTAAACGCCCACTTTTCGCCAGTGTTTTGATCCCACGTAATAGGTGGCGAGCCTATTGCTGCTTATCGGGATGTTTTATTTCAATTTATTAAATTTTAATTATCGGTTGCTAAATGGTAAAAGAAAACATCGTGAGGAAAGCCGCAAGTCTTAGAGTTCTCTTAAAGTTTTGAAAGAGATATGCAAAATCTACCAACCCGCATGTGCGGTTTGGTAGACTTGAGATGTCTGTTTGGGTATTGGTTATGATATGAAGATGTTTGTGTCAAACATTGATTAGATCGAGTAAATCCTAGCATGATGAGAATGGGATCGCAACAGGGATAACCCTGTTGCGATCCCATTCATCACGAAGCAATGTAAATATCAAAAAGGCGATCAAAGTATTCCAAGTCACAAGAATGCATTTTCTCAAACAAGTAAAAAGGCCTTTCTCTTAAGTTCAACCTTCCCATTTTCGATAAATAAGTAAATAAGAATTATTTGTTTATTTATTCAGATGGTTTAAATATAATTTAAATATTATCTGAATTCTCAATCTACACTGTGTAACAACAGCGTCCTCGTACAGGATGCGCCGCTTATCTGCTAACAACAAATTCGCCGCGTATTTTACATGACGAAATATTAAGAGCGCTGCGCGCCACTGTCACACTTTGTCACTTTACACGTTACAGTTTAAAATGTAATAACTTTGTGTTACAGTCAGGAGACTCGTAGTGACTTTTCTGGTATAGATATATTTCTATATATGAAAGTCTAAACTACTTATGGGTTTTTTTTTTTTTCCTTCTGCAATGGAGCTACGTTATGGTATAAATTTGTGTAACTATAACTGTTTGACTCTGTGAATGGAGATAGAAAGAATGCTGGAGATACACATAGGCTACCTTTTATGGCGATAACGGACTTGTACGCGGATGAAACCGCAGACAAAGACGAATAAATATTAATAACGACAGCGTATCTTGGGTCAACTTACACCCAGCTGATCAAACTACGCAGAGCCTGTGCTATGGTAACCTGATAACTGATAAGCATGCTAAACTTCTATCCTTACCTACATAAAAATTAGACTTAGAATTATAGCAGTTTAATAGAGCCTAGACTATGACAATCAGATATCTGACAAATATGCTCATATATTCTCAAAGGATATAAAATACATAAATAACTTTTACCCAGACACAGAACAAATAATCCTTCTCATATTGGTCTTGGCCGTGCACCTAACCCACGACCTTCAGCTTAGCAGCCTAGACCACTAACCCCTAGGCTAAAAATCCGAACACACATGTTATTATAACTAGTATATGTATAATTTAGTATTATAAGAGTGCTACTGGCAGACGCAGTTCATTTTCCGTTGCCTCGGTCCATTAAACACATCCTCTTAAACCAGATTTATTAGTCTCCATATTCAACAATAGTCCTGTTCTGCGGCTAGTCCTAGGCTAAACCTCATATGGACGACACACTTGTAATTACCTTACTATACTTGCTTGCTGTCCGATTATTTGGTATTGGTAGGATAACACGGGAAATATTGTGGAGATGCCCTCGTCGTACAGGTTTTTTGTAGTCCACTGCTGGACATAAGCCTCTTGTAATTTTTGTCATAGTTAGTACTCGTAGGTAACATTGTGAGTCCAGAGCAGAATTTGCCCTACTACCTATACCACGATGTCCAGACCGGTTGGTATATTATGCCTTTACCTGATTTGGTAACTGAATTCGAAACAATTCGAATAGAAGCTTTCCAAACATTCATACTTTAAGTAAGTTATACTATCTTACTGCGCCATTGGGACATCTAATTACTATTAACAAAAATATTAAAATAGCAACGCAAAAACTTAAGTTATTTTAAGAAACATAAAATTTCATTTACGTCTAAAATCTCATAATTAGCTAAAGTACTGAACAGTTTTAAAAACGTAAGTTTATTTCGTTTGAAACTTTTTGCCAGTATTTTAATTTAAACTTAGCGAAGTATAATTCAGAAATAAGAGAATTACTCGAAAGGAAATCTTCGTTTGTACGATTCATTTTTATTTTAAACTCTCGTATATTTCTCTGTATTAAGTTTAATGTGTAACTATTTGGCCTAACTATAGAACATACAGGCCTTATTATAAAAAACAAAGGCTTTAGACATTCCTTGGTTCTCGATTTATGCTAATATAGATCTTAATGAGTATGACCTTAGTAATCTGTGTGGAGAAAGGCGGCCTATGTCCAGCAGTGGACATCTCTAGGCTGACATGATGATGATGATGAGACGAAAACATCAAATAACATAGTATTTTTTTTTATAGACTCACGCCTGTATCCCCGAAGGGGTAGGCAGAGGTGTAATATTACACCCACATTTCGCCATGAATTTTTAGGTACCACGTAATAGGGGGCGAGCCTATTGCCGTTACCGGGCACATCACCAGACTCCGTGCTGCTACTGAGAATTACGAAAAACCCAATAACAATAATGCCCGACCCGGGAATCCAACCCGGGACCTCCGATCAGCAGTCGCATACGCTATCCACTGGACCACGGAGGCAGTCATATAAAAAAGAATATAAAGCAAGTTATTATAAATAAAAACCGGTCAAGTGCGAGTCGGACTCGCGCACCGAGGATTCCGTATGTAAAGATATTTTTACTATAATTATTATGATGTAACTAAAAATTGACGGCTTTCGCAATTTGTGCTATAAACGTTGCTTCGTACCAAATTTCAAGATTTAGACTTTTGATTCCCTTGCCGGTTTTAAAAGATTGCGTTGGTTTAGAAGTTTTATTTTTGGATAGCTCCAAGGAACAGTAGACCTGAGTTTTTGATATAATTTTCAGTTTGATACCTCCACGCTTTCTTGAGAAAAGGGGTCTTGACAGACAGATGGACGAAGAACAAAGTGATCCTATAAGATTTCTGGTTTTTCCTTTCAAATTACGGAAACCGAAAATTAAACTAAAACTGCACAATTTCCAATAAACATCAGTTAGAATTATAGCAGTTTAATAGCAATAACGTTATTTATTTTAATACTAAAATAACATAGCACAGAATTTTTCAACTCGCTTAGTTGAAACATTCTTTGAATACTTAACAAAACAAAAAGGCATTTAATATTCTGCACCACTGATTTAACATGCTTTAAATAAAGACCCAGCTAGTTTTAAACAAAAGTAAACACTTAAAACTAAAACTACACGGTGGTAAATTAAGCGTACACCACACTCAAAGGATAGGAAATCTTCAAAACGAACGAAGTTATAAACGAAATAGATTACGTAGTCGATGCGGCCGTGTGGAAACGGTACGGACAAAAGGCGAGTCCAGTAGAGCTGAATGTTAAAGAGAAATGCCGAGGCCGAAACCGAAAAGTTTTGGTTTCGTAAAAACGTAAAAAATACCTTTTCTAACAGATTACGTAGTCGATGTTTGTTTCGAGTAGATTATGTAGCTGATACGTCTCGATAGAAACGGTACGGACAAAAAGCAAGACTAGTAGAGGTGGATGATAAAGAGAAACGCCGAAGCAAAAGCCTAAAAGTTTTGGTTTCGGCAAAAGTAAAGAAAGCCCTTTTAATAGATTATGTAGTCGATGCATCTATGTGTAAACGGTACGGACAATAGGCGAGACTAGAAGAGATGGATGTCAAAGCGAAACACCAGGGCCGAAACCGTAAAGTTTTGATTTCGGTAAAAAGTAAAAATACCGTTTTTAACAGAATATGACTGTAGTCGATGCATCTATATAGTAACGGTACGAACAAAAGGTGAGACTAGTAAAGGTTGATTTTACAGAGATATGCCGAAGCCGAAACCAAAAAAATTTGGTTTCGGAAACAAAATAATAATAATATATGTAATCAAGTGTGTACGTAACAGATTTCCTAGACGATGGTCTTGGGTTCGATACCCAGGTACCTTGAGAGAGATGTTCTCTCTCTTTCCGAAGTTATGAATACTTAAAAAAAAATAATTATCATTTGTTTAATTATAATGAGTCTGCTAGATGGCAATAGGCTCACCCTTCAATGTAATAACATTGGGACCGTAACATAACTGGCGAGTGTGGGTGTGGAATACACCTCTGCGTACCCCTTCGAGGATAAAGGCGTGAGGTTATGTATGTCGATGTTTGTTTTGAATAGATTATGTAGCCGATATGTCCCTGTGGGAACGATACTGTCAAAAGGCGAGATAATTAAGATGGATGCTGGATGTCGAGGCCGAAGCCGCGAAGTCAAGGTTTCAAGAAAAAGTTATTCTTTTGGGTTAAGTAAACATGGCTTACCTTACTTTTAACTACTAATTATGAACAGCCAGACTCAAAACAACAATTTATGAATCACACAAAGTGTTGTCTCGTGTGGGAATCAAACCCACAATACCCGGCGCAGTGTCAAGCGGCGAGGAAGCCGCTTAAACCATTACACCAACTGCCAACCTACAGTCATAATTTGAAACCTAATGCACTACTCCAAGTTCATAGACATTTCGATCGGACAAAATGCCATTATATGAATTTAACAACAAAGGAGACAAACGGTGAAAACGATAGAGACGAGCGGTAAAAAGAAATAGTCGAGGCCGAATCCGATAATTAGGCTGTCGCAAGTCAAAAGTGTTTCTTTTGATAATCATAAGCACATACATATATTATATCGTTTGGCCCGCCAGATGGTCAGGCGGGCCCCGAACAAAACCCCCTTGGCGGCGGATGAAGGAGGCTCCGCCGCCAAAACTCCCAGCGGCCGCAGAGGATAGGGAGGACGGCAACGCAACACCTCATCTCCTCTTCGTCCTCCCGCGACCGCGCCCGACTGCGAGGGACAGAAGAACTGTCCCTCGCACCCGCACCATTGGACGCATCCTACGCAGGTCTCCGTCAAGCCCACGCGGAGCGTCCACTCCCGGGATCTCGCTTAGCTTCACCGTGGCCGTGGGTGGACCTCACCACGGTTACTGAGATCCCCACCACGACAAGGTGGAGATCCCATGGAGGGGGGATTATATCGTTTTGGTATGGGTTACACTAGCCATCATTGTGTCTGACACGCAGTAACCTTAGTTGGTCGTGACACAAGGTCGCGTATACCGCGTATACGTTTTCCCAAAATATTTTTTTATAAGTCCGAAACCAATACCAAACACGTCGGCTTACCAAATTCAGAAACCTGAAATTGGTTTCGGCCAAACTCTAATAAGAACGAGGCGTTGTATGCACCTTTGATATATTGCTGAACACACCTAATGTAGCGAATGAAATTCAGTGTATCGCATCTGCGGCAAACCTTTGTGCTGGCCCGCTTTATAGAAACTTTTGTTATCTCTTCTAGTGGGAGGAAGAATTTAAAGGCTTTTAGTTAAAATGCCTTAGGTGTTGGAAAAAGCTGTGTAGACTCGTAAAACCGAAAGTATTCTTGATTCTGTTAAAAGATATGTGCATATATCGACGATATAATGTATGCCAGCATATACATTGGTAAGCATTAAGAAATCAATAAATTCAATAGAAATTTTTTATCAGAACGTGAGAGGATTGAGAACAAAACTACACGAATTTTATGTGGGAATCTACACCTATAACTATGATTTTTTCGCAATAACGGAAACAGGATGCAACGACTCCATTTATGATTCAGAACTCATCCCACCTGGATACAAGATACTTCGGTGTGATCGTGCAGACGGGCGCAAGCAGGGCGGAGCGTGTTTAGTGGCCACACCGCGCTACGAGCTTCGACAACTATGTACACCAAGCGATGTACGTATACAAGATCAAGCATTTGAACTAGTTAGCGCTGCGGTTTATTTACATAATAAGTTCATGTTTGTGTTATGTGTAGTATATATTCCACCAAGTTGTAAGGATAATGAATATATGTTGTTGTTTAATATAATAGAAAATTATCGTGATGACTACAATGACTTAATAGTGATAGGCGATTTTAATTTATGTTCTAGTTCAATAAATGTACGCAATTATTTTGAATACTTTAGGACATATTGCGAATTCACCCAGTACAACAATATAGTAAACTGTAATGAACGCCAATTAGATCTTGTTTTGAGTACGCGTTCGGGGGAAGACGGGTTGGAGGTGCACGCGGCGGAGCCGATCGTGCCGCCCGATCCTTATCACCCGCCGCTCGCCACTGTAGTACCACAGCGGGGGCAAGCGCCAAGCGGCGAGGAGCCCGCGCCCGCGCCGCCGCCGCCAGCTGACTCTGAGCGGAGCACGGACACGCACAGTGGATGGAACTTTTACAAGGCAGATTTTTCATTAATGTATACGTTAATAGCGGCCATAGACTGGACGCCAATGTATGAGTTAGATGCAAGTAGTAGTTTAGATTATTTTTATGAGGTTTTGAATAAGATTATGGATGACTGCGTTCCAAGAAAAAAGCGAAGACGTGTAAACTCGGAGTACAGTTACCCCGAGTGGTACACGATTGATATTATTCGCAACATAAAATTAAAGGCTAGGCTTCATAGACAGTTTAAGGGCAGTAAATCAGAGACCGATTACGAGGCGTTTACTAAATGTAGGGCGAAAGTAAAACGTTTGATAAACTCTGCATATAAAAATTACAAAAACCGAATGCAAAGTGAGTTCCAGGAAAATCCAAAGGCCTTTTGGGCTTATGTGAACTCTAAAAAAGACAGCCGAAGTCCACGTAAGATTTTAAAAGATAATAAGGAACTATCTAGTGAACAGTGTGCTACTGAGTTTGCGAAGTACTTTTATTCTGTTTTCAGCTCTAAGATACCTAAGCTAGACGTGGAGGCGGCAACGAAACAAGCTGGTGGAGAGAACGCAGCAGCTAGGGTTCACTTAGAGCAACTAAAGCTTGACGATGTACTCAATGCTTTGCAAAAACTCAAGCCAAAAAAGTCATCAGGGCCCGATGGCATACCGCCTTACATTTTCAAAGACTGCCGATTAGTACTATGTAGGCCACTTCTCTACATCTTCAATCAGTGCCTGGCGGGAGCTGTATTTCCAGAAAGATGGAAAACCACTAAGGTCGTCCCGGTACCTAAAGGAAAGTCAGCATCAAGCGTGGACCAATACAGGCCAGTTGCTGTGCTTTCGACACCAGCCAAAGTGCTAGAGACTGCAGTACACAAGAGTATACTCTCGCAGGTTTATGTGCAGCTTTCTGATGAGCAACACGGCTTTAGGCCCGCCAGAAGCACTACCAGCAACCTTATGAACTACATGAGTTACATAGTACCAGAAGTAGATGCTGGAGGACAGGTGGACGTAGCTTTTTTTGATTACAAAAAAGCGTTCGACCTTGTAAATAATGATATACTGCTCACAAAGTTGGCAAGTATAGGGTTCACCCCCCATTTGCTAACATTTTTTGCAAGCTACATGCGGGACAGACAGCAGTATGTGGAATATGCCGGATGTAGGTCAAAAAATTATTTCACTAGGTCCGGAGTAAATCAAGGCAGCAGTCTCGGTCCATTGGCTTTTATATTGATGGTAAATGACCTTCCGAAGGTTGTAAAAGATGCCCATTGCACTTTGTTTGCAGATGATCTCAAGCTGTATCTTGCGGTTAGGAACAGAGAGGATTGCCTAAAGTTGCAAGGGGATATAGATAGGGTGGTAACTTGGAGCAATAGTAATAATTTAGAATTTAACATCTCAAAGTGCTTAACAATGACATTCAGCCGTGCACTATCTCCAGTTATGTACCAATACCAAATTAACGGGGTACCAATAGCAAAAGCAACAGAAGTCAAGGATTTAGGGGTAATCTTCTCTTCTAAACTAGACTTTCGAGATCATATAACTAAAATCTGCAAAAAGGCATATAGAAATTTAGGTTTCGTGCTTCGGGTAGCTAAGGGCTTCACTAATATAAAGGCTATTATTGCCTTGTATAACTCCTTAGTGAGGAGCCAACTAGAGTTAAACGCAGTCATCTGGTCTCCACAGGAAACTAAATATAGTATCATGTTGGAGAGAGTGCAGAATAAATTTATTAGGTATTTATATAAAAAAATGTATGGAATATATCCATTTTACCCAAATAAGTATCCTACCTTATTCATTTTAGGTATGGTAGGATACCATGAGCTGAGAGTAAGAAGGAATTTAGCCCTAGTTATGTATATATTTAAGGTGATTAGGGGGAAAATAGACAATCCCAGCATATTGCAACAAGTGTGCATGTGTGTTCCGGACAGATACGTGTGGCGGCGGCGGCGGCCGCGGTTGCTCGCCGTGCCGCGGGGTCGCACGAAGCTGGTAAACGAGGCGCCGTTTACGCGCGCTCTTCGTATCTTAAATGATATAGCTAAAAACATTGATCTGTTTTGTTGTACTCTGGGTGAGTTCACAATAGGAGCTTTGTTTTTTATTAGTTATGGTCCTCCTGTGACATAGGATATGGGGTTAGTTTAAATATTAGAATAGGAAATGTTGTTATTGAAATTATTATTTTGTAAATAGTTGTCTGTTGTCTACATTATCGCATTAGGTAATAAACCTGTAATGATAATTGTACTGTGGAAATAAATAAATTAAAAAAAAAAAAAAAAAAAAAAAAATTTTGAAATAACTTCAACATTTTGCGATTTATATTCCTCATTTAAATCTTAATTGTAATATTAAAATTATAGCTGCAATATCTTGTTTTAGCTGAGAGGTTACGGTATGATACTTTGCCTAGCTGTGAGTCGTGTGTAAATCTCGTCAGTAAAATATGAAGCGTGTTATATGATTAATCTATCATCAAAAGCAATGATTTGTAAATGTTTCCCTTGTTTTGTACACGTAGTTGGTTCAAACAGTTTTTCTTTCATAAAAGAATAACACAACCCATCGCCATTCGCAAAACCTAGTCATCACCGTACTTGCAAATTCAGGAAGCAAATCTCACATATTTCTTCCAACCACATAAACAAAGCCAAAATTCATACCATTAATTACTCTCAGCGGTCAAAAATTCCACCATAAATAAATTTTCGTCAACATTTGGGTGTCCCATAAAGAGTCAAGTTCCATGGGACCCGTGGGTGCAATATCGCGACATATGAGCTGATTAGTACATTACGGAACATACAAAGCACATTCTGCTTTATGAGGAAGGGAAAATTAAATGGTGTTTTGGTGGAGAGAAAGTATTTTGTTTGCACTTCAATCTCTCAAGGCGTGTGACGTGATGTATATATAGGTCATGCGGGTTGAAGAAACAATAGGTTAAACTACATAATTATATTATGATAGAAGCATGCAGGCTAACAAAATGTCATGTTTGCTTTGCAAAAAGGTCTTGGATTGAAACTGGGAAAGCGCTAGGATGATGATTATGAAAAGAAAAAAAGAGAATATGATAACTAATTGTAGCCAGTATGACGAGTAAGAACAACTGGTTTCTATATTAGCACGATCGACCACAAGACCAATTACAAACTTACAAGCAACAATCTGGTTCCTAAATTTTGAAAGGCCTAAATGATCTTATTTTATTTTGTGCAACTATTTTAGAATAAAACAAATAGCGAATGACTACCATTTGAATGTGCCATAAAAAATGTGACTACGTGGAAAACTAGATACGTGGAGAACTACTCTTGCTCCAGGTCCTAATCTTCGCGAAAAACTAGAAGAAAGAATAAAAAATTTAAGAATTAAAGCTCTAGCTACCTATAAAGTAGGTTGCCTATTTGTAAGTTTTGTTCTTCTTGCACTTGCCACAGATCACACCGCATAGCATTAAAAAGCAATGGTAAAATTTGTTGCGTCATCAAATTCCGTTTCTTTAATAATCCTTATAAAGAGAAAGGTCAAATAACACCTGAAGACTTAGCCCGCCCTTTTATTAACAAAATACAATTCAAATATCGTCCTCTTAATTTGAAACTCGCAACTGTAAACTCGTAAATCATAACAAAGTTATATACAATAACAAGAAAATAAAATAACCAAATTATATCACTTTTAATACTGAAAGTGTTAGCAAAGTACGAAGCTTAGAAAATTTACTGTTTTGTCTCCAAAATTGTGCTTATCATTTTATGGGATGACAGTCCGCGAGAGAAATAAAACCCTACTACAGGTGTTTTAAAAGTGACTTTTAAGTGAGATGCATACTTGTTTTGAACTTTTCAAAAAGGATTACAAAAATAAGATGAATAACGGTTTCAGTTTCGTTTGCAGACGTTTAATTGCAATCGTTGCCTATCTTTGTTGGATAATATAGGCACTAATGTTGTTGGACTGTAATTACGAAGTAATAGTCCAATTTGCTCCTTTTTAAAATAATGTATTTACAAAAGACATCTCTAAAGAGTCTGGAAATATACCGTATGAAAAAGATTGATTAATTAAATATGACAAGATATCACTAAAATCATCAGCGCATGCCTTAATACATTTTGTATTGATTTCCTCGGATGTTTGTGAAAATATCATATATGTCAAAAGTTGATTTACTTTAAATAAATAATTTTCTTCAGTCATTCCCTTGTTACTAAGGAAAGTAACTTCTGTCAATGTGCATATTATTGTTATCTGTTATTTAATAGAATAAAAATGTGATAATATTTACGAACTTACGACACCTGAACCATAAAATTGTGGCATGCCACCACTTAGCGAACCTTCCTACGAAACGCAACAACAATATGAGCTGAGCCTAAAACTGAGAACCAACTCCTAAGCTAATCATCAAAATCGATGAGAAGAAGAGAAAAAATCACAACTGAATTCTTCTGCGGTCAGGCAATTTTCAGTGACACTATTTAAAAGGCACAGCGCAGTTATAACGATTTCCCTCTTTTTAAGTCTTACATAAATCGAATCCTTCAGCCAGACTTTGCGTATTTTCGTTAGTAACTGCTAGTGAGCTATTTCGAAAGGAACGGTTATCTGTATATATAAAATCCTTGCGTTACTGACTAACTGACAGACAAGCTACAACCAAATCTATTAGGCGTAGGAATCTGAAATTTGGCACGATTTTTCCTTGGGGACCGAAGGGGTGCACGAAGACGGGATTTCCCGAAATTCCCACGGGCAGAAACGGTTAAATTAAAAAATGTGCGGGCGTAGCTGCGGGCGTCATCTAGTATTTAGATAAAGCTGCACTTAACTATGTTAATATTAACTACTTCGTATGAAGGTATCTTATTTTTCTCTTTATAAGCTCACACCTGTATCCCCGAAGGCAGAGGTGTAACACACCCACATTTCGCCATGAATGTTTAGGTTTTTATAAAATAAAAAAAATAAAAATATGAAAGTACTATGTAGCTGCCTAGTGCCAAAAAAATCAATGAAAATACAAGTTTCTCACTCGAAAATTACATCCATGGTACGGCCTTCTCATAGCTTTATCACCCGTGAGAACCTTTCAGGTGGCAGTAGAAATTAAACTCAGCAGAACAATAGAATTATTATCTTACGTAAAACACCGCCCCTTAAGAGGGAGGCTTTCTTTCACGAATAAATGTTGTTTTACTTTTGATGCGTGTAATATAGTGTAATGTACATTGAGACAAATATTTTGCGTTGCGAGTTTAAATGATGTTGTGATATGCCGACGGCGGTCGGTAAAAGACATGTTGTTTTGCAGCGATGTTTGACGTTGTTTGTTGGTATAATAATGCTCGCGATTTTAAACTTTCTTTCGGCAGAAATTTACTTTATGCTACATATCATATAGAAGTAACATTACCATGCAGGGTTATGATATCCACCAATTATGTTCCTTGGTCCATATAGCTTAGCCCTAGCGGAAACGGGTTCAACTTAGCTTTATATTTTATATACCAACAAAGAGGGGTGCTTTGGATATGCGCGATGGAAATGTGCCATAGATGCGTGCTTTGGAACGACCCAGTTGACATCGCAAAGCCCGTACTGCGTATCTTCGAAGCAAACTATCTCGTAGCGGTGCATCTTAATAGCATGTCTTACTCGCTTGCCCGCTACAAAATTAAACATGACTGGTAACGGTTACATAGTTTCATAGCTGAGCTTTCACATCCTCGCGGCATAGCTGTATAGCACAGATATGTAAGCACCCTTACTCTATTGTTTATCAAAACTGTTGCAATTTTTGAACAAGTCTTGAAGTCTGGATATTGTTTAACTGTTTTTAAATTTGAATCCACAATGCAAATTGAGCCGTAAATCATACAGGAGAAACCACAACACATTCAATAGATACCGACCATAATAATCATTTAAGTTTTAAAGGACATGCCAACTAATAAAAGCATCGTCCCAAGGTAATAAACGGTTTTAATAACCTCATTCTAAAGGCCGAAAACGCGATCAATAAACAATAACACAGCCCAATATAAACGAAATTTACATACAATTACAATAAAACAACTAAGCACAGCTCTAACAGCAACATAATTCATAAATAAATAAATTACCAACGATTTTAAAGTGTCAGTGTTACGGGTTTGCGTGTCAGTTTTAGTGAGCCGCGAGTTATTATGGCGGCGGCGCGGCGTTATTAATTGTACGGGACGGAAACGTTTACGTAACGCGGAATCTATATTGTATTACGAAATAGCTGTGATATTCTATTTGTGTTTTATTTTTAGCTACCTATATAAATGGACTGACAACAATGAAATTAAATACTTAATCAAGTTTATTATTGTTATTACCTTCTTTATATTAATTAATTAACGGCTAGACTATAGCTGACTTTTATATTATTAAAAGGCAGCGATAGCCTAGTGGACATACCAACGGACTGCCATGCACAGGGGCTCGAATCCACGGCGCGCACCTTTGACTTTTTGGAGTTATGTGCTCGGAGTACACATTAAGCCGTCGGTCTTGGCTGTCATGAAGACCTTTGACAGTCGTTATAGGGAGTCAGTACCTATAAAAAAACTGACACTAATTTATGGAATATAGCTAGCCCTTTGGGTTGCGGAGGTCAGATAGGCAGTCGCTCTGTGGTAAAGCTAATATTCAGTCAAATCCGGTTAGACTAGAAAGGGGACCACGGGTTCTAACTGGGATAAACGCTAGGAGGATGATGATGATCTTCTTTATAATAATAATAATAATAATATTTATTTGTTTAAACATGTGTTGTGTACAGGTGTTCTTAGTTATAGAGAATCATCATGTTTTGCCTTAATAGGCATACAAATATTAATGTCAATAACAAAAAAATAATTTGTTATAAAAAAATCAAGTTTGCATTATGTCAAGTAATTATATGTATAATAATAGCATTTAGTATAGATCATGTCAGAGTTGTAATATAGAACAATATCATAAATTAAATCTTATCAAAGTCACAATTATAAAGTCATCATCATCAATGTCGCAAATGAAGTACAAATAAATAATGTCAAAAATCAAATGTCAAAACAAGTAAAATAAAAAAGTCAAAAATTTGGTTACTATGTCAGAAAAGTATATAATAATCGGCCGATAATTAATTTTAAAATGAGTCTTTTAAAAAGTCTGCAATACTGTAATAACATTTGGATGTCAACATATTCTTTATAGCGTTACCAAAGTTTATTATATATAATCTTTATATGTCTTAGGCAGTTTATTAAATATTTTAGGACCCATGCAAAATACACTCTTGCTCAATAAAGACGTTTTGGCATAGTGAACACAGAGCCTACTGTAATCACGTCTGCTGCGACTAGACCCATCCGATAATCGTGGAAACAACTGAGGGTTTTTTTTGACAAACATTGCCACTTCGTATTTATATAATGACGGAAATGTTATAATTTTGTATTGGATAAAATAAGGCCTGCAACTTTCTATTGTTTTGAGACCAAACATTGCTCTGACACATCGTTTTTGGCTTTTAAATATCAGCTCCCTATCTGTGGCATTACCCCAAAATATAAAGCCGTATCTTAGCCTTGATGCCACCAAACCATGATACGCAGCAAGTAGGGCTCCAGTGTTAACAATAGGAGCAAGTTTGTATAAGGCGTAGGCAGAACTACTTACTTTTTTACTTGTTTCATTTATATGTTTTCCAATTAAGTTTATTATCTATAAACAGTCCCAGAAACATAGCCGATGTAACATTGTTTATAGATTGATGTCTGTATCGAACATCAATGTCATGTATCGAGGTTGAGGTTACCCTTTGACTAAAATGCATAACTTGAGTTTTAGAGAGATTTATTTTTAAATTATTATTATCTAACCAAGATATAATGGATGTCAGTGAATTGTTTATGTCAATTTCGTAGGAGTCAGGTTCATTGCATGGTATTGTTATAGTGCTGTCATCGGCAAAAAGGGTCATTGGTTGTTTGGTAGTCTTAGGTAAGTCATTTATGTAAATATTAAAAAGCAGAGGTCCTAAGATGCTACCTTGTGGCACTCCAAATTTGACTAGACGTTCTTTCGATAAATAAGTCACCTCTTTCTTTAAATAATTGATCCTGGTAATGGCCGTTACTTGTTTTCTTTGGTTCAAATAAGATTTAAATAATTTAAGTACATTACCACAATTATTAAGTTTGTCTAGCAAAATTTTGTGGTCAACAGAATCGAACGCCTGCGTCATATCACAGTAAATGGCGCACACCGGATTTCTTTTATCCATGTTGGCCATTACTATGACTAGGAAATCATAAATAGCCATATTAATCGACCTATTTCTCCTGGATCCTTTTTGCTCATTACATAGTATGTTAAATTTATCAAAAAATGTGTGTGTTTGATTATAGAGATATTTTTCAATTATTTGTGCAAAAACGGGTATAAGTGCAATTGGTCTATAATTACTGATTTCGTCTCTATTTTCTTTCTTATAAATGGCTTGACTATCGGTTTTTTCAATCCTTCAGGAAAATATTACATCCTCATTACAGATCCTTATAATGTAATCACTGCAGTTGGCGATTGAAAATAATTATATTGAATCTTCTTACTTGTTTACAGCATTTCGCAGTAGGTACCACTGTAAACTTTAGCCTCTCCTAATTTCCTTCACAGTAGCTCTGTGAGACAAAAAGAGGATTTGTCCTTTTATACCACGCTAGCAAGATGGGTTCATTGTGTGCTGTGAGTGTGTTGCCAACTCTGGTGTCGGAGTTTGCAGGCCGGCCGCGTCAAGGCCTCCGACATGGCCTAATGATCCTTGTCTTGAGACAAGAACCGGGAAGGACAGAATAAATGGACTTGTGACACTTTGCATACTGAATATGTCACCACACGGACCATATGGAATATGTAGCACAATATGTGAAGTGTTACATATATGTTATATATGTATATTGTTAGAAATGCCCTAAACGGCAGCATGCCGGAGGCCCTATCCCCTATTCCTTCTCCCTGATCCCACTCCTTATCCTATTCCTTTTCCCAACTCCAAGGGGCGGCAACGCACTTGTGACTCCTGTGGTGTTGTTTGTGTCCATGGGCGGCGGTAATTGCTTACCATCAGGTGATCCGTCTGCTCGTTTGCCGCCTTATACTATAAAAAAAAACGAAAAGCATGCATGAAAAATTTGATGAAAGTGAATGAAGCAAGAGAAATAAATCAGGATTGCTGCAAATGGTGATCCGAAGTCTCGGCCTACCCCTTGGAGTACCAGGCGACAGTCTATGTATGTATGTAATTACAACACTTGTTTTTGTTCACTTTTTGACCCGCGTACTATATCAATAAAACGAGATAACGAATGTGGGTGTTTGCCAAATATTGTAAAATACTTTCATACACTATTTCATTCCGTGGGGAAAAAAAATGTATGTGTTTGACAGGTTCAGTTTAGCGGTTTAGCACCGAAAGCAAAGCAGACTGGCGTGAATACTTTACCATTTATACTGTCAGTGTGAATGTAACAAATTTATGTGAACATTTCGTAATCGAGTCATGCAAATCAACTTATAATACCACAACAGCACGGCTTCATTAAAGGTAGGTCTACGATTACAAACCTAATGCTGTATCATAACTATCTAACTGATGCTCTGGACAACCGTGTACCTATAGACGCAATATACACTGACTTCACTAAGGCGTTTGATATGGTAGATCATAAGCTTCTGCTGATGAAGTTATCTGACATCGGGTTTGGCGGCAGCCTACTTCAGTGGTGTGCCTCGTATCTCAACGGTCGTAGCGCCTCGGTGGTTGTTAACGGTCATTCATCGGATCCATTCCTGACCAGTTCTGGTGTTCCACAAGGTTCATATTTAGCGCTCTTTCTCTTCAATATCTTCATAAATGACATCGTACAATGCTTCAAACATACTAATTTCTTCTTATATGTAGATGACCTTAAAATAATTAAAGCGATACAATCGCTATAACTCAATTTCCAAACAATGCCCGATTGACATAATGTCTGATAAACTCAATCAATTTAAAAAAACTGTTTTAAAATGTCTTGAAGAATCAGAGAAAGCATAAAGGACGTTATTATTCTGTGTACTATTCTGTATATGAATTAAACACATTTTTATGAAACTAACTATAGATTGCTTAAAAGGTAAATATTTAATATTTTTTAACTATCTTTAATACCCATTTTATAATTGTTTTAATTATGTTTTAAATATTTTATTACGTATTTTATAATTGTATTGATTATTTTTTAAATATTGTTATTGCCTATTTTATAATTGTTATGATTATTTTTAAATATTTTATTGCCTATTTTATAATTATTTAATTTTGTGACTATTTTTAATTTATATTAGTTTTTAATTTAAATTTTAATTTAATTTTTGTGAGTGTAACTTGAAACACGATGTGGTTGTCTGTAAATATTACAGCACTAGAAATGAAAAAAATTACTATTTTGTTATGTGTATTAGTGTATGTAATGTAGACAATCCTTAAATAATTAAACCACTGCTAATCATAGGCCTTTCAATAGCATTGTGAATCTATAGGAGGCTTACTATATCACTTTGGCAAAACAGGTGCTATAAGGATGAATGACAAGTTTTTCGTCTCCTTCTAAAGATACTATTTACTTCGTGTCTTCTCCTTGTGCGATACTCACGGACTGAAATGAGGTAGTCTAGTGACACTTTAAATTATTTATTGTTCACCACTCGGAGTTTGAATTAGTATGATTTTTTCTTTTCATTACGGTTTCGCAGTCCACCGTTGGATATAGGCCTCACGTCTGTATCCCCGAAGGGGTAGGTAGAGGTGTAATATTACACCCACATTTTGGCATGAATTTTTAGGTCCCACGTAATAGGGGGCGAACCTATTGCCGCTACCGGGCGCATCACCAGACTTCGTGCTGCTACTGAGAATTCGGAAAAATCCAGTAACACTTTTGCCCAACCCGGGAATAGAACCCGGGACCTCCGATCAACGGTGGAACCGTTGGATATAGGCCTCACGTCTGTATCCCCGAAGGGATAGGTAGGTTTTCAGGCCGCCTAAAGGCCTCCGTCATGACCTAACGATCCTTGTCTTGAGACAAGAACCGGGAACGACAGAATAAATGGAGTTATGACACTTTGTATTCTGAATCCGTCACCACAAGGACCATATGGAATATGTAGCCCAATATCTGAAGTGTTTCATATGTGTATATTGTTAGAATCATCAGGAATGCTGCAAAATTAAATGGTGATCCGAAGTCTCGGCCTACCCCTTGGTGAAACAGGCGACAGTCTTTGTATGTATGTAATTACAACACTTGCTTTGCACACGTTTTGGCCCGCGTACTATATCGATAAAACGAGATAACGAATGGGTGTGTGCCAAATATTGTAAAATACTTTCATACCCTAAGGCAGCGATAGCCTAGTGGAGATACCAACAGACTGCCATGCAGAGGGTATCAGGTTCGAATCCACGGCGCGCACCAATGACTTTTCGGAGTTATGTGCGTATTGAATTATTAATTATCGCTTGTCCCGTGCCTCGGAGAGCACGTTAAGCCGTCGGTCCCGGTTGTCATGAAGATCTTTGACAGTTGTTACAGGGCGTTAGTACCTTCTAAATAAACTGACACTAGTCTAAACCATGGAATATCGCTATCCCTTCGGGTTGCGGAGGTCAGACAGGCAGTCGCTCTGTGGAAAAGCTAATATTCAGCCAAATCTGGTTAGACTACTAAGCGGACCCCAGATTGAAAACTGGGATAACGCTAGGAGGATGATGATGACTTTCATACCCTATTTCATCCCGTGAGGAAAAAATTGCATGTGTTTGACAGGTTCAGTTTCGCGGCTTAGCACCGAAAGCAAAGCAGACTGGCGTGAATACTTCACCATTTATACTGTCAGTGTGAATGTAACAAATGTGAACCTTTCGTAATCCAATGCTGATAATAGGCCTTTCAATAGCATTGTGAGGAGGACTTGGCCTATTATACCACCCTGGCCAAAACAGGTGCTATAAGGATGAATGACGAGTTTTTCGTCTCCTTTTAAAGATACTATTCACTTCGTGTCTTTTCCTTGTGCGATACTCACGAACTGAAATGAGATAGTGACACTTAATATTATTTATTGTTCACCACACGGAGTTTGAATTAGTATGAAATTTGGTTAAAGTTTAGAAACGTGCTGCCTCGATAGACGAAAAGTGAGGATATTAGGAGGTTCTAGGGGGTCTTCTCATACCTATGCAACACGATTTTCTTGCCGGAAACGCCGTTTTATAAAAAAAAATACGACAAAGTTCTTAATTTTTAGGTTAGGTTAGTGTAGTAGGCACTTTTTTTAGGTACTGTGTGTGTTTTGTACTGTGAACTGAGTCTGACTCCGGGTGTGCTCCCGCCAAAAGCTCTCTTTCACCCCTGAGTGTCGCTACACCACACTCAACCTTCGCATCGCTACGGAGGTCGGCGACTCGCTTCGCTCGCCACTTCCCCCCTTCGCTCTGCTCGGCCTCGTGTGGCTTGCTCCACTCAGGACCTCCCGCATTTATAAAAAACACTCTAGGGGAAGGGACCACAACACTACGTGGGGTCGGGGTGCCCCGTGTCGGTTCTGAGACTAAGTCCTGTCTGCATAATAGGTCACATTATAAATAATAAGGGTATATTTACCTTTGTTATATTTCCTTTTTCCAAATTTGCGTTAAAAAAACTGTCCTACTACACTAACCTAACCTAAAAATTAAGAATTTAGTCGTATTTTTTTTTATAAAACGGCATTTCCGGCAAGAAAATCGTGTTGCATAGGTATGAGAAGACCCCCTAGAACCTCCTAATATCCTCACTTTTCGTCTATCGAGGCAGCACGTTTCTAAACCCAACCCTAAAATTTTCTTTTCATTACGGTTTCGCAGTCCACCGTTGGATATAGGCCTCACGTCTGTATCCCCGAAGGGGTAGGCAGAGGTGTAATATTACACCCACATTTTGGCATGAATTTTTAGGTCCCACGTAATAGGGGGCGAGCCTATTGCCGCTACCGGGCGCATCACCTGACTTCGTGCTGCTTCTGAGAATTCGGAAAAATCAAGTAACACTTTTGCCCAACCCGGGAATAGAACCCGGGACCTCCGATCAGCAGTCGCATACGCTATCGACTGAACCACGGAGGCAGCCTCTCCTTATTTGAGTCACAATAGCATTGTGACTTACCTAATAGGAAGATTTGGCTCACGCTGGCCAGTTGATTTGACATACCAAACCGTCTGGCCCAAGTCCAATAGGGGTTTAATTAATATTTCAGGTTTCTAACGAATAGTTCAAATTATTTTTTAATTTTCCAAACAAAATCAACAATTACATAAAAAGCAGCTTAATTATGTCCTAAAATTAAAATAAGCCTATTTAATATATACAATACGAAAAATAAAATGAATTAAAATTAAATTTAGAAGGCGTCATGGAAGTCATCCGCATCGCAGTCAATCGGAAGCGTGCCCAGAAGACTGGCGGCATTGCCTCGTTGTATAGCAATGCTTATCTTTTGTGCTAAATACGTGCCAGCCCTTTGGTCACCCGAGGCGTCGATCAGTCTCTTTGCGAGATCCCTAAAAAGGGATCTCGCACTTGGACCCCATGGCCCTAAGGTTTCGACCCCAAACGGCTCAAATACATAATCTCCTACAAGATTTACGTATTTGCGCCGTTTGAGGATCTCTGCTGAAGCAGCAGCAGCGCCCGCACAACCTGCTGTGCTGGAAAGATGGGATGGCGCAAGGGTATCGACACATGTCGCGTCCCATACCAAAGGCCTACCCAGCTTCCACGGCAGTAAAGACATCCCGTCCGGTCTCTTGCCATCGTCGCGTGCCATGCCCTGAGGTTCAAGTTGGGCTGGAACGCCAGCGGTGACAAGAGCACGGCGCAGAATGTCGTTGAGGTTGGCGTGTCGTGAAATACGACCCGCGCTCCTGCTGCATGACAGACCATGGTAAACAAGGCTATCGACAACCTCTCCGCAGTGACAGCGATGCGGAGAGACACATGACGCGCCTAAACGGAGGCAAGTAGCGAAGCGGAAGGTTGTATCGTCCAACATGGTACCTATATTGGACGATGGCAGTGCCTGAAGCCAGAGGCCCGATTCCCATTTTCCCACAGCCAACAGGCGAGCACGCTCCGCAGCGCTGGCCGATGTATTGAGGAGTTTTTCTCGTACCACGCTGTAAAGCGGCCCATCCCATTGCCTCTGGGAGAACAAGTTTCGGGGTAACTCAGTTCCTGGACAAGAATTTCTCCAAGCGTTCATGGCATCGGCCTTACACGGCACCTCAGAATCAACCAGTGTAGGTGCTAAGATTTTCCTGGTCAATTCTGCAGTGCTGTGGACCGATGAGAAGAACGCTGGCAGGCTTACGTCAGAAATTTTGCGAACGCCGAGGCCGCCTAAGCGCACAGGTAAGGACGCCTGTTGCCACACTCGGTCGTTCAGAGCCACATTCAAAATTTTACTCAGGGTATCCTGTATAATTTTGTCAATTTGAATGATTTTTCCAAAAAGGTGAAGACCGTAACGCGTGTGTAAATTTAGGGACAAAAAGACAATATCGAATAATAGTAAAAGCCGAATGTATATTAATTTTGAGTAGCCTGTCTGAAACATCATTAAAATTTTGATTTTTTTCCTGTATAAAGGAATCAAAACCGTCGTCTAAAATTGGGGACCCCAGGAGGCGAAGATAACTTTTTTCAACTTGGGTGATATTGGGTGCCAGATATTGGAATTTTGAAAGAATAGAGGATTTATCTAAATTGTCATTAATAAAAAGCAGAAAGACCAAATACGGCCTGTAGCGGCCAGAAAGTTGTGAATCGTTGAAATTAAACATATAAATTTTAAAAATTTTACATCGTTTTCGTTTCTTGATAGAGTATCGGTGAAAGAATTTAGTTTTTAAAGATTAATTATTTTGAATAAGCTATGGTAATAGCGGATGAATGTCTTATGTTGTCAGCATTAAAAATAAAATGAAGTATGGTAGGCAGAAATTGTTTTAAGGAAATAATATTTTTATTACTATATAATTAGAAAACAATATATTTTATTTACTTTATAAGTATATTTGTAAAGAGAATCAAGAAATATATAATTTATTATACATTCCATAATTATTAATCGGTAAAAATCGTTTTGTTTTTTAATCGATAGTAGAAATATTTTTCAAACCATTTGCAACACTTTTTTTGTCTGTTATGTCATTCGTGTTGCTACTGTGTATCGTAAATATTTTGTTCTGATTTATTGGTGTTTTCGTACGGTTTTAATGTAATGTAATTGAATATAAATTCAATAATAATGATCAGTACCTTCTACCCATGCTAAGAATATGCAGCGGTGTTTGTGATTGTGGTAAGCTTTTTTGGACGAGTATACATAGTACGAGGTTCCCTAGTACACAGGTGATTATTCATTATTATTGGCCACTCTTTATGTAGTTTTTGTTCTTTAAGACGCAAAGACATACTTTTATTTACATCTAGGTATTATATTTATGTTAAAATTCAATTTTGAGGTATATTTAGTTGCGGAATAATTTCCATTTCAAATATCTCGTATCTTATTTCCACCAAAAGTTATTTAAAAAGAAATTATACAGGTTAATAGAGTAGTCATTTATCTTCAAAACACACATGGTGTTGTGTTTGGCCGTACCAGGCCCATAATGTATGGCCAAATGGTACATCTCCTTTCGCATTTGCTTGTATTCAACTCTAAGCCTATGGATAAAAATTTCGATTTCAGGAATGCCAGATCTTGATATACAGTGTTTACGTCACCTCCCAGGGTTCCATCATCGAGGTACCAGATGTTTAATTTTGAATTTAGTTGGTTTATAACTGGATGGAGGGCCAAACTAAAAATTAGTGGTCCAAGAGGGTCACCTTGTTGACAACCGACGGCAGATTCTAAAAGATGTTCCTTGTATATTAATTTAGAAGGGAAGTTAAAATAGGTTAGGATAGTTCAAATTACATAAATACCTACATACATAGACTCACACCTGTTTGCCCGAAGGAGTAGGCAGAGGCATATTAAACGCCCACTTTTCGCCAGTGTTTTGATAGTTCAGATTAATAAATTATAATAAAGCCTTACAGGGAGTGATATCGAGTTTTCACACTCTTAGCAAAAGTACTATTATTTGCTTTCTGTATTTCTCATAGTCGTCTCTTACAACAACCACATAATGACGTCGGTTAGTGAAACTTTGTATTCTTTATCTGCACCACACGGAGAACTTATTCTTCACTGTTTAACAAGCGATAATTGCAATTCAATACTTGTATTTACTTTACTGAAATTCAACTACTGTCTAGTAGTTTTATTTCCAAGAATATTCCAGAACATTTACTTCAACTTGCGCTCCACTATTGATGTAGACATAATAAGTATGCACGTTGTTATGGTTTAATTATCGCACATATGCGGCGAGTGCGGTCGATACAGAATATGTAGGAGAAGTGGGTGATATAGGGGAGATAATATGACACAGCTTTACTACAAAAAGCTGTCCTAATGCGGGAGTTGTAAATGAAATGAAATGCCTTTATTTACGAGAAATGTTACATAGTGCTGGTACAGTAATAGTGGTCCTCACATTCTACCATAACAATGGTACGCAAATATGTCAACTTATACAATAATATAAAACAAAGAAATTCTATTTATATTGTATTGATTTATCAGTTAATTAATGTCAAAATGTTAGTCATGTATAATTGAAAAAATATAATATTAAATTTATAATTGCATAGAAGTATCAAATTAAAATAAATTTAAATGTCCAGATAATATTGCTATTGTTATCATACGTGACTTTTTTACATTAATTAATTTAAACATTTTTTTATATGTCATAAAATCATTTAAAGTGTAGAAACATTTTTCCGCCAGCCACGCTGTAACATCTATATATTAAAAGAATTTGTGTTTTATAATACGAGTCGGCCAGCCCGTTCTACGCAACAGATTCGCATGATTTTTATTTTAAATGAAAGCTTTCGCTGCATAGATTTGTCATCAAGCATTAGAAATTACCTAACTTGCACATTCATGAAGTTATATGCAAAAACAGTTTTCTCCCATACATTTTTTACGTTTTCGTAGCCGTAGTCAATGACTTTCTGCTTCTATATATCTGGTTCTCATTGAGGTAGGCGTTTCGTTATAGGCCTAAAACACGCAACATGCTCATTTAAATTGGGTAAGTTTGAAGGAAGATAGGTGTGGACATTGAACTTATTTTTCAATATTTTCCTATTTTCTTAAGATTCCATTGCTTTCTCTCTACATGGACGATTCTAAATTCAAAAATATTTTTATGGCATCTAATAAGTTCCTTGCGGTAACTGCCAGGAAAAACGTTATGCCTCCTTAAGGTGACCTTGCCTTACTTTCATACCGGTGTGAGTGTGGTGGGGTGTAAAGTTATACCCGATGTTAGTCAATTTATCACTATAGTGAATTATCGCTGATGGCAGGTAATATATCCCGAATGTTACCAGTTAACCCTTAATGTTGGGTGAACTGATCTCTGATGATGAGGAATTTTCCTTACGTTTTATGTTAGGAAATTATTTGTGTTTTTAAATTACGGACTTTCTTCGGGCATCTTAATATTTTTAATGTGGAACATATTAGAGCGGTTCATAGTACTATTGTCATATAATTATATTATTACAAGTGGTAGTTATGGTAGAATTTGTAGCTTTGGTAAGAATAGTAGTTTTGATAGAAAATGTACTTTAGACAGCACCGGCGGTTTTGGTAGAAATGGTAGTTTTGAAAATATGGTAGATATGATAGTGTTAGTACGAATAATAGTTTTGGTACAAATAGTAGTTTTGATAGGAATGGTATTTTCGGTAGGAATAGTAGTTTTGGTAGAAATTGTATTTATGGCATATATCGTAGTTTTGGTAGCAATGTTACTTACGATTGCTACCAAAGCTACCATTCCTACCAAAACTACAATTTCGACCAAAACTATATACGTCATTATTACATTTCTAAATTATGATGGATTAATCACACCCATACACAAAACAAAATAAATAGTGCTTCTCACAGAAATATTTAGCTGAATAACAGAAATAAAACCTATTTTCTTACTTATAAAAAAAGTTGTTTATCTTGATTTTGATAGTAAAATATTGACAGATAAAGAAAAAATGAAGTTAGCGTAAGTTAGTTACATAAGTTTCTGATTTAATAACGTATTTTTTGTGAGTTGTTGTGTTTTCAATTATAATGATGGTTCTTGGAAGGAAATTTAAAAATGCTCAGAGAAAGTTTGAACAAAGAATCTTGGTCAATGACGGCCCTGTTGGAGATTTGGTACCGGATGGTCCTCCTACTGCTAAAAAAATACGGGTGGAAACGGATTCAGATTTGATGAATTCTACCATCAACAATTTTCAAGTGATTTCCATTCTTGGTGACGGTAATTGCTTATTCGGCGCAATTTCTTATTGTTTATATGCAAGTGAGAATAAACATTATGAAATTCGTTTGGCCACTGTTGATAACATTGTCAATAAGTGGGATGTATATAGTAACTTTGTTTTTTGTTGTTGGGGACGAAGCATATAGCCAGACCATTACAAATGCAACAGATTACAAACGTTAGATGGGTGCCAATGGACAGTACGCAGGGCATGCTGAACTTCAGAGTGTAAGTGAGCTATATCCCGAGTGTCAATTCAGAGTTCACCTGAAAACAGTAATACGATTACTGACGATGGTACTGGCGAAATTGTTCATAACTTGCTATTTTCTGGGCACCTGGATGAAGGACATTACAGTGTCCTAATGGAAAGAATGATAGGGCAGCACACTCATATTGAAGAACTTTCTTTCGTCAATGTTCAGTTATACATATTATATATATCCCTATTGCGCAGCAAACCATTCAGTAACGCCAAGGTGGAAATTTCACGATACCTAAGGTGCAACGCAAAGCCAATGTTGTGAGAAAAGAAGTTTTGTGATATAGGTATATATTTTTGGTAAGAATATCATCTTTTACTTATTAGATAAGGTTACAATGTACTCATCATGCCTATATGTAAGAGCTTTTTTATAATATTAAAATATGCTGTGGAGCAGCACGGGTCCTCTAGTTTCTTTTAAATACAGTATACGGTAGTTCTTTAAACGTGTCTGGTAACTTATTTTACACTTCTATAGTCTTCACATAGACATTCTTCTTAAAAAAAATATCATCATCGGCCCATGCTGGGCATGCTGGGCATGGGCCTCTTTTTATCATAAAAAGGACTGAGTCCATCACGCTGCAAGTGCAGGTTGGTACAACGTTAAACCCAGCAGTGTTGGCATTTCCACTGTAACTATCGCTATCGTTCCATCAGTAATTTTTACTAAATCGTTCATGACTACACAATAAGGGAAAAGTACTGTATATGTTTAGTCCTACACCGACACCTTGTGATACTCCTGTAGATAAAATGTCTAAATTAGAACTGTTACCATAAACAATCAAATAGAAAGAGCATGCAGTTAAGCATGATCATAATCCAGACTAAAACAGATCCTTCTCTTCCAAATGCTAACCGTTTTGTGAGGAGCAAATTTATAGTTTATCCTATCAAATGCCTTATGTCTGTAGGGTGTATAATTGTATATTGCAATAAGACCTAATATAATATTTTTCTGGAATTGCTTAAATAAAAACCTAACTTTAAGCAGGACAGCACATTTTGGCATCACCTGTATCTTCAATTACACCTGCAATGCCGCAGTATTTTTGACAGCCCATTAATTTACCTTTTTCCTGTTCTGTAAAAGTGGCTTAATTTAGTTATAGCATTTAGTTTGTCCTTTTCTTTAGTGAGGAGTATATTCACCAATATATAACATTATTCAACAAGGTTCATGTTATACTATTCTCATAAATTCACTTAGTCTGTCCTGTCTTTCAAGTCGAAAAGTTCAGCTATAAAAAGTCTGATAATATAACTTGCACAAACACGTTATAAAATAGTACCTAATGAGTTTATATAACTGACGGACAATATAATACATTGAATTAACTTGATAGACCAGTAATTTAAACATTAGGTTATATAAAAAAATTGCTCCAGCCCGACGGACTGACTCAAGTTGTGAAGATTTTATCCGATTTATGAGTTTAAATTAACTTTTCTTAGCTACAAACCCGGTGGCCGGATTTCTTTTGTTCCGAAAATCTTAGGTCTGGGCGACCTAAGAGTTTATGTTTAGAGTTAATGAGTTTACTTACTGAATGTATATGTATATAGATAACGTGTATAAGTTATAACAATGAGCACTTGTCTCTCTGTGTGTATTGTTGTCTTTGTTTTTAAGTTTTTGACCAATTTTGAGACTTTTATGGAGAGTAATAAATATAACTATATACTTCTGTATGAAGCTACCTATTTTAGAGCAGGTTGAAAGATTCATAGTTCGTTGACAAAGATGCGATGTAATAGCTAGTATTTTATATGTCATCTGTGAATTTAATTGAACTTCACAATGACACCAGATATAGAGATAGGATGTCTCGCGCATTAGTAAAACACAATCTCAATCTTTCAACTTGCCAAAAGTTCAAAAGATGTTTAACAATCTATCACAGATAAACCACTAACAGTATTTGACTTCTATTTCAGGAAGAAGATTTTTCACGAATAGGTAAAACACTATCTCAACACTAGCTCACCAGAAGCTCGCAATATTTTGAACAATCTATCACACATGAAACACTAACAATATTTGACCTCCAGCAAGCATCCCGTAACCTCTTCCCCTATGTTTCCAACGTAACTAGCTGTCGTAACCATGTTGTACGTTTAATTAACCGCCGTGTTATTGTATGACACATTGATAACACAGCCTCTGTTCGCATAATTTGACTGTACATTACGTTGCCAGCCCGGTAGTGGTACATTAAAGATGGATATGACTACGGTATGGGAGAAGAATAGTTGCTCTAATTCTGTGTCTGGAAAACATCATCCTCTTAGCGTTATCTCAGTTGCAACCAGAGGTCCACTTACTAGTCTAACCGGATTCGATCGAATATTAGCTTTTTCCATAGAGCGACTGCCGTCTGACCTACGTAAACCAAAGGGATAGCGATATTCTATGGCTTAGACCAGTACCTATCAGTTTATTTGAGGGTACTGACTCCTCGTACCGACTTTCAAAGATCTGACGTGCTCTCTGAGAAACGGAGCGATAATGAACAATTTGATACGCACGTAACTTCGAAAAGCCATTGGTGCGCGCCGTGGATTAGAACCCGATACCCTCTGCATGGCAGTCCGTTGGTTTCTCCACTAGGATATCGCTGCCTGACCTGTCGCTGACTGCTAATCTAAATATGGGACTAAAAACAGTTTATGGGATTCTTCCCATCTTGCTTCTGCAAAGATGGCCTGTCTTAGAACCTACAGATTACTTTAAGCTCTGTGATTAGAACCGGATCCTTGTTAAAATAGTACCCGTTTAGATAAAGAATGGGATCAGAATGGCGGCAAAATTATAAATCATCCTCATCCTCCTAGCGTTATCCTAGTTAGAACCCGGGATCCGTTTTCTATTCTAACCGGATTGAATATTGACTTTTCCACAGAGCGCCTGCCTGCCTGACTTCTGCAACCCAAAGATATAGCTATATTCCATGGTTTAAACTAGTATCAGTATATTCATAGGTACTGACTTCCTATGGCAACTGTCAAAGCTCTTCTTGACAGCCAGGACCGAGGGCTTAACGTGCTCTCCGAGGCAAGGGACAAGCGATAATTTACAATACAATACGCACATAACTTCGAAAAGCCATTGGTGCGCGCCGTGCATTCGATACCGCCTGCATGGCAGTCTGCTGCTTTGCTGGGTCACTGGATCTTGAAATATGGGAATCAAAACGCTTTATGGGGAGAAGCAAAGATGGCTTGTCTTGTGGAGTTGGTCTTTGTGCACAAGAAAGCATTTATAGGTTTATCTGATGACGGGCTTACGCTGACCAAATTGGTGACTTACTGTGAAAGGGCCAAATCATAAGTACCCATAACCGACGAGCATGCATAACGAGGTTAATGATTGTCGCTGAAGCGAAAGAGGTATGTTTGAACCGGCGCATTTGACGTTCCACGGTCTCTGCCCACCCCAACACAGAGGCGTGATGTTTAGATAGATCAAATGAGGGTTTTCTGAAATGTCACCCACTAGACAACAGCACTGAAATGTCAGATCTGGATACTCGTCAAAAGTGTCAGGGCGCCTATATTTTTGTGCGTGTGTTCTTTTGTACGAGTCAGTACATCTGTACATACCAGACAGCTGTATGGACCATGGACGCATGCGAAACGCCGTCGTGTGGCAGAAAAAGTATTGAACACCTTCGTTGCCTGAATCCTGGGATGCCTAGAGTTAAGCTGCTTCACATTTCAGTTAAACCTGTTGAAAATTAAACAAACTGTTCTTGATAAATAAATAATAGAAATACTAAGAAGAGTGATCACTTGAAGACTAAAATCTATCTAAACTCATCATTCTCTTAGCGTTATCCCAGTTTTTCAATCTGGGGTCCGCTTCCTAGTCTAATCGGATTTGGCTGAATATTAGCTATTCCACAGAGCGACTGCCTGCCGGACCTCTGCATCCCGAAGGGGTAGCGATATTCCATGGTTTAGACTAGTGTCAGTTTATTTAGAAGGTACTGACGCCCTGTAACAACTGTCAAAGATCTTCGTGACAACCGGGACGGACGGCTTAACGTGCTCTCTGAGGCACGGGACAAGCGATAATAATTAACAATTCAATACGCACATAACTCCGAAAAGTCATTGGTGCGCGCCGTGAATTCGACCCTCTGCATGGCAGTCTGTTGGTATCTCCACTAGGCTATCGCTGCCTAAAATAACTGTTCTTGAATAAATAATAGGAGTGATCACAGGATAAATTTTCCTTATTATCGACATCTGAACTCGGCCGCAAGAATGCTAGCCAGCTGCAGTAATGTAGTCGTAAACCTTATTTTGCAAACGCTCGGAGGATTGACTAGCATTGGGCGATGCAAAATAAACCCTCCCCATACAATATGGTTTCCGATGTGCTTACCAATGCCTTAAAGTCAATGTGTAACCAAGCAGTGTGTTATCGTATAATGCACCATTGTGCATTATACTATGAGATTCTTGGAAGAACCGAGTGAAAACGCCGTTGTCTAATGTGTTTGCGTTCATCGCCGCTAGGAAATATATTTTGTAAAGCGGGTAACCTCGTAACATGTTTAAAAAAGCCAGCAATGATGACGAAAGTTTCAATTCAGGTCACATTTCATACTTGGACTGGATACCATTTAAATGATTCTGCGGTAAATAATTATAATAATCCACCACATACCTACTCGTACACCCAGCAGCATCTAGTCCCAAACTTAGCAGAACTTGAACGATGGGTACTAGACATTTAATTATTTCTTTGTTCTTTGAACGCAGTGCGAGTTCCAAAAACTAACCATGAAACTGGTATTTTGGCCATAAAGCCCATATTATATAAGTAGCCAAGATACCAATTTCGTGACTAGTGTTTTGTTTCTTTCCCAAACAAGTGCCATAACAGTTACGTCATAAGGTGTGGTTTTTAATCGCCGACAGCCTCGCGCTTAACTGCTACCTCACAAAAGTCGAGTTGCAAAAAATGTATTAAGATCTGGAATCTTCACTTTTTGTGGAATATGGAGCCGTAAGATTATTGAGCCAGTTTTGACAGGGACAGAGGCCTCACAAAGCTGGTGCAAGAACTGCAAGGCTAGTAAGCAGTAGTGTTGCCGTAGCGCTCATAGCGTGACTTGGCTTGCTGTCAGTAATGTGTAGGCAAGTTAAGCAACGGTTGGACAGGTCGTAAAAGCAATAAAAATGTACAGTGCCACCTATACCTCACTTTCTGAACTACGTTAAGCTGCCGTAACACTGCCATCACCGTCGATAATAGTTAGTTAAGTTTTACAAACTAACAAGACCTGTTTCCTAAATACTTCCCAATATTTTCAATAGATGGCGCCTATACCGTAATGGATTATTTGACTGTGGTAATAGTTAAACATCTTGCACGTTTTACGTGCTTGCTATTATTTTTTATTTTTGGTATCAAACCATTATTAGCAAATAAAAATATCTTTATCTCTTTATCTTTATCTTTAAACTTTATATTTTGTTTAGAATGCAAGAGGCCATATTTTTGTATTGATTATTTCTATTAGTTTTCTTAGTGCTGAAACACCAAACTTGGAAATTGTAGGATAAAGTAGATTTTACAAACTCATTTGCTTTGTAGAAGTTGCTTAGTGACTGATTTTGTTATATTAGGTATTTTAAAAATATTGTTAAACAAAGTTAAAAGTGCCTATCCTAAATATCAAAGGAACAAAGGCATATAGCGGAAACCTAGAGGAAATACCAGAAGACTACCATGCAGTGTAGAGGTTACCGGGTTTGAACCCACGGTGCGCACCATTGACATTTATTTATTAAATTGATTTGGACAACTAGGTAACAAAACATACACTAGTATAAAATTCACAAACATGTTTTACAATTGCATGCTAAGTGTTGTTTTTTTTTTTAAAGACAGCTCCCGCACTAGTACTAAATCCTGTGTCGCGGGGGACTCTACAAACATACAACTAACGGACACAATGAAAACCCAGACTCGAAACAACAATTTATGAATCACACAAAGTGTTTGTCTCGTGTGGGGATCGAACCCAAAACACTCGGCGCAATGTCAAGCGGCGAGGCGGCCGCTTAAACCACTACGCCAACCGTGCAGTTTCACTTAAAGGTTGCCACAGCTTGGTAAGGGAATGTTTAAATTAAGATACCTAATGAAACTTAAAATTGATAAAATATTTTACATGTAGGTAGAAAGAAAAGTGAATTTACTTGCGAATATACTTTAATTTAATTTCGAAGTAATGTGCGTAAAATTGATAATTATCGCTTGCTCCTTGCCTCGGAGAGCACCCTAAGTCGTTGATGCCGGCTGTCATGAAGATCTTTGATAATCGTCAAGGGGATTGGGAAGTCAGTACCTCTGAATAAACTGACACTAGTCTTAACCATGGAATGCATAGGGCTCCCACCAAGATCTTAGGGTTAGGTACTCATGTGTCTTAGGGTCCCAAGCCAACCTCACCTGCAAGTGGTGCACCTACCAATCAACCGACGAGGCTCTGGCAAACTAAATATCCCAATAAGCGGCAATAGGCTCGCCGCCTATTACGCGGAGTCAAAACACTGGCGAAAATTGGGCGTTTAATATGTCTCTACCTACCCCTTCGGGGAAACAGGCGTGAGTCTATGTATGTATGTACATATGTATGTCACTATCCCTTTGGGTTGTGGAGGACAGTCAGGCAATCGCTCTTTGGAAAAGCTAATATTTTGTCAAATCGGATTAGACTTGTAAGAGGACCCAGGTTGCAACTGGGATAACGCTAGGTCCTAGGAGGATCTTAGTAGTAGAGGTATTCTTAGCATTTAGTCCCATCCAAGTTGGTCAATACATACATAGACTCACACCTGTTTCCCGGAGGGGTAGGCAGAGACTACGGAACGCCATTTGCAACGGTCCTGACATACCTCTCTTGCTTCATTCACTTCCATCAAGTTTCTCATGTATGCTCTTCTGTTTAGGATACTTCTGACCTGTCCTTTTTTAGGATGTCTCCAATCTGGTCAGAGAACGTCCGCGAACGTTGGTCAATACCCTTGAATATAGGTTCTTATGGATTTGCCACTGAACCTCTTCATTACATTTTAATGGTTTGGACACACTCTACAGTAATGCCTGATAAGTTAATCACAGACCATACTGTTACGGTCTTTTCCAATATTTTATCTATACATTCACGTGGCTAAACCAGAGATACATATTTGATATACTAAGTATATTTTGTATGGAGCTTACGTCAAATATCTAGTAGCAAAATCCCGAATCCCGATCGAATAATAGGAACGGCCGCTAGTTAACTTGTAAATAAAATATTATTTAGCGGGTCTTAGTCGCGATAATTTACTTATTTCAAGGCATAAATACCTCTGTTATTCTCTTACGTTTCTACCGGCTTGCAACGGTCGTGGTCGCGGAGGGAGGAGTTTAAAATCGATTATTGGAAATAAAAGCTAATTAAGAAATTCATCTAATCAACCTGTCTTATAAATTGACATATATTATACCAATTTAATTCTGACATAACATTTACAAAAGCATGTCTAGATTAAAATATCTATGCAAAATATGTAAACATAATGCGACAAAGCCCGTATGTGTTGCAATTTTATGTTAATTATGTAAAAATAAGATATTTCTGGCGTCAGTGTGTATGCAATGTGTTGTTCAAGAATTCAGGCCTTGTGCAACATATTTAGCTGTCCACAAATTAAAGCCATGTTATTATCAGCCATGTATATGCATATATAAACTACCCCACAGCTGAGGATTGCCGTGCTCTTTTTAGGTACTTTGATCTTTTAAGCGGGACGTGAAAAGGCTTCTCTCTTGGCCTTCAACCTTCAAGGTATGGCGCATCATGTTGTATGGTTATGTTATTGGGCCAGTGGCCTTCACTATGGGTATTCACTGACGATATACCTAATTGGCAATAATAAAAAATATACTAGATGTAAACCCGGCTTTGCTCGGTTTAAATGTGACTCATATTACACATGTAGGTACAAAATGTTGGTAGATATTACTCAACATGTCATCCGGTGTCTGAAGTTTCGCTAGAGCGGCCAATATGGCGACTGCGATTTGTCTGTCAGGACCATTAGAATTTAATAAAATACTCGGCAATCCAAATTTTGCGGCTATATGTTGTCGACTCGAAATCTTTATTTTTTATGTTTTATTATTCAGGGAAGGTTTCGATCGAGTCTACCGTCTCCTTGACGAAATTATTAACATGGATAAAAGGATAGAGCCCTGCACATTCACACGTCTATACCGCCCGCAACTATCCATAGCACGCAGCCACAGCACATATCCAGAGTATCTATTTAAAAATACATACCATTGTTGAACCTAAACCCAAAAAATAATTACGCGACATAATATATTTGTTACATAAACATTACTGTTTAATTTTGTTTCTACCAATGTTAAAGGTATTTGGCCAAATGGATGTAATCGGTCAACCGCATCCACAATAATGTAACATAGCATTTCTTTGGTGAAAAAAGACGCAAAATTGGAAGGATTGGTGGGTGTATCACAGGGCACAACTAGATGATGAAGGAAAATATCCGAAAAAAAAAGTAAAAAATTACTTCACCCACAAAATTCCCGCCGATTAAAGCAAAACTTTCGCTAAGCTTGACCTTGATTTCTTAAATACAATGTCGTTTTACAAATTAGAATAACTTAGATATTATCATCTACTTTTTTAAATAAATTAACGTTAACCCTCACCCGTAACCTTAACATGTGATACGAGTTTAAAACTATTAGTAACTGTCAACAATGTCGAAAGTGGGATTTGTGAGCTGTCGAAAGTGCAATATTAAACACAAGAACAGTTTTAGTTTATAATATATATATATATATATATTATTTCACTTTTTTGGTTTACAATTTTAACACAAAAAGATATAAACTATTTTAGGGTTCATAGCTAGGTATAATGTATCGTTGACATCTGTACTAATTAGAGATAGATAGATACGAGAAACATTGTATCACAGATGCCAGAGCCTTCCGTTGATTTAAACAAATAATGATAGTGTAGTTAGGAACGATAGATTTAAAAATCACACCATAAAAATAATAAAAAATATTAAAAATATAAAATGAAGCATGCTAAAGTAAAATAGTTGAAATAAAATTATTTCCGACACATGAAGTATTTCTAGATAGAAGCAATGGTGATACCATACAGAGGATACCTGTCGGGTTTAAGGCGACGGCGCGCACCACTGACTTTTTGAAATAACGTGTGTATTATTTGCCTCGGCAAGCACGTTAAGCCATTGGTCCCAGCAGTCTTGAAGAAAAATTATATAGAAAATATTTTGCTCCTTACACAAAACCACCTACGCACATACTTCTATACATATTATGTTATGTATAGACAAATCTCCACATTGATACATGACTGAACTTACCTATCCATAAAATAAAAACGACTGAATGTTTATAAAATCTCGCCTTCTTTGATGAACTGATTTGGTTCTTTTAATTAACTTGCCAAATGATACAGTAGGAATCATAAAATAGCCTTAATTTGTCAACTGCCATACATAAATCAGACTAATGAATATAATCTGGTATTAATTGATTCCAAAATAGCTTCTTCATTAAAAACCACATCCCACATTTGAATATTCCTTTAAAGTGTTCTAGGAGATGTTGTCGGTTCTAAGTTTAGCACAAAAGTTGGACTATTAAACGTTTATCACTTAATTACATTTATTGTGTATCTTACACACATACAAAATTATTATAAAGCATTTGCTCGGTTACTAGAATATATAGAATTTCGCACCGGTGCAAAAAGCCTAATTACGGGATTACAGATTGATACGCTTAAAGGCCACAATCTTCATCGTAATCAGCCGTGAATATAGGTATATATAAGGTTCCACTGCTGAGCCCGACCTTTTCACTATACTAGATAAAGCCATCACCAACCAATCTAGCACGCCGGCCAACTGAGGGTTGGCAGACTTCACATGTATTTCGAGAACATTATGGACAACATGTTTTCCTTCGAAAACTTATTGGTGCCCACCTAGATTCGAACACGAGATCTTCTGCGAAACAATTTCATTCTGTTCTGTTATGTCCACTAGGCTATCGCTGCCTTCAAGGCCATATTATTGAAGAACTCTCTATGCAAGCTATTGAATGCACCGAACACTATTCGAATTGGGGTGAGATCATACTAATGTCATTGTTAATAGCGTAGTTAGATCGGAAGTGGTCTTAATTCCGTTTGCAAGATTTGACACATACAAAAAAAAAAAACCTTCGGTGAGACATAACTCGATGAGCTAGCTGTCAATTCATTGAAGGGAACTATTTTATGGCAGGTTTTTATGATCCTCCCCCCCGTGGGATCTCCACCTTGTCGTGGTGGGGGGGCTTAGTAACCGTGGATTTGATTTTCTCCCACGGTGAAGCTAAGGGGGATCCCGGGAGGGGACGCTCCACGTGGGCTTGCGTGAGGCCTGCGTAGGATGCGTCCATAGGTGCGGGTGCGGGGGACAGTTCTGTATGTCCCTCGCAGTCGGGCGCGGTAGCGGGAGGAGAGGCGTGTCGGTGTTGCGTTGCCGCGCGCCCTATCTCCCGCGAACAAATGGGGGCGCACCATTGTTGCGTCGCGGTGAGGCCGCAGAGGAAGAGGAGATGCGGTGTTGCGTTGCCGTCCTCCCTATCCTCTGCGGCCGCTGGGTGTTTTGGCGGCGGCGCCCAACACCTTATTCCGCCGCCAAGAGGGTTTTGTTCAGGGCCCGCCTGGCCATCTAGCGGGCCAATACCCGTCGGAATACGAATGCTTATGCGATTCCCTACCCTCCGACACACGGGTAAATGAGAAAGTCGAAGTGGTTTTTAGTGGTAACACCACATACTCCGGCTCTCATTTCCCCAAGAGTCGGAGATCCGAAGGGATTTTCCACCTCGTAAAACAAACAAAAAAGAAAAAGGTTTTTATGATCAAACTGATCTCTTTATTACGTGTATTCAGTGAGAAAAGTCTAGCAAGCTAAATTGATTGTGGCTCCTATTTTCGGTTATAGGGTCACAAGAAGACCCAGTAATTATTCTATCTGATTAGCCGAGCAGACGACAATCAGGTAATTCGGTTCGTAATTCAAGGCTGTACTGTTTCCTTGGCCAGTTATCAAATGGGAAATGGTATTTTCGTTCGGCAGATGAACTGCCGGTTGGATTGTGATGTCCGGTACGGGACTGTTTCTTTTAGGATTTAATGGCCCTATGTGAGCTGAGGTCTCCTAGAAAATATGAACTTGGATTTGGAACGCCGCGATTTCGTTGCGACCATTGGTATGGTCAACCTCTCGCTCCCGACCCAGGCTCTATCTATAATCTGGATCGGGAAGACTAGGTACGCCGCCATCTCTTTTTGTGAAGCATTCATGCTTATTAAGGAGAAGGTGGAGCAAGTAAAGATGTTTCACCACTATTCCCCAAACTTACCGACTTGTGTTGCTACTGCGAAAACAAAAATAAATATAATTATAAATGTAGACGTGCCTCCTTTGTCACATAAAACAGTTGACAGTCTAAACCTAAAGTCTTTATATTCTCGTATTTTACGTATGGAGTGCTAACACAATAAAAAGGTAATTCTTCTATAAATCTACTAGTTATACATCTTTAAATAAGGAAATTCATTCACAGAAGAACGTAGGCACAGAGAAACTGCCATTAAGTACGTGATTTAAAGACATCGCTCAAACAATCATGATGAAGCATAATGTATTCTGTTTATTACTACATCATATTCATTGGCTGTACAATTAATAGTCGTTTTAATGATTTGTTTATGCATGTTTCCTAGTCTGTAGGCTTATAGTTTTATGTCCGATACTTCGTTTATGCAGCGGAACACAGAGCGTTTAAAAGCCAAATTTAATATTGCTCAAATAAATATTATAAACGTCATACAAATTTATGTCGATGTTTGTCAAAGTATGTCTCATAAATCCATTAAAACAAATCAAATTGAAATAGATGTTATCGTACCTCTTCTAATAGATGAGCCTGTTTCATTATTTATAAATATTTGTGTACTTGTTTTGTAAAAAAAACCTCATGAAAGAGACAAAATGTACGCAAAGATAAACGCCTAGATTTAAATTTAAATGTTAAAATCAACAAAGTTACACTTACGAGTATGAAAACCAAAACAAATATATCTGGATTCATTATTTTCGTATCCTTTACAGAGTAACACTTATAAATGTTAAGTTTCTGATACCCAGAAGAACCTGCCAGGAATTCTTTATCTGACTATCTATACCACATCTTAAACGTTATCATGATATATATATATATTTTTATTCAGCCTATCAAAGTGCTGCCGGATAATGGCCTCTCCCTTGGACCACCATGAATCCCTGTCCTGTACTATGTCTGGCCAGTCGCTGTCGAATGCATCCGTCATCGTCGTTTAGGTTTGCCGCGTCGCGGCGTCGTCTTCAACTATCCCGAGGCCCAACTGGTAACTAAATAAGCCCACCTATCTGGGTTGACGTGTCCAGCCCAGTACCACTTTAGTCTGGCAGATTTTAAGCCAATGTCGGCTTTGCCGGTTTTGGTACGTAGTGTAGTGTTTCGGACATGGTCTGTTCTTTTTACACCGAGAATACTACGTTCCACAGCACGTTGACAAATCTTCAAGTTGGACCCTAACCTTGATATACGTGACCTTAATTGAATCAACAATTTGCCCGAGTAGTCATAATCACATTACAATCGGGTATACCCGATTTAACTCCGTGTTTGCTACTGGGTTTTTTAGGACTTACTTGTGACTCAGGGGTAACCCAGGTCATTGAGTGGTTGAACAACTGTGTCTAGGTCAAATCCAGTAACTGTTTTGCGACATTTCACACTTATTCACGTATCTTTTGACAGATGTTATGTATCAAGTACATAAGTTAACCATTCGAAATGACTTCGCATGAACTGTTCGACGGATGTGGTCGATATTTTTTTAGTCATCCCGTGATTAAGGCTTTTGTAACAAATGCCAAATCGTCATATATAGGTTCAATCTAATATATATAAGTTTGAAAGTATTTCTGATATTTTTCGTCTACGAGGTCACCTAAGTATGCTTGAGCTGGCAAACATATCAAAAGAAAAATAAAGCTGCTTTACCATAAATCAATTTGGTATTGTCTTTTTTCTGGAGTCGCTAAAGGGTTTTTAATCAAAATCGGCCACAATGAACATTCAGGCTAGAACCAACTACTTATTTGTGAACGACGCAAAAGGTGTTAATCTCTGAACACACGACACGTGACGTATTAGAGATTGCTGACGTTACCACTTAAACCACTACCAGAAACCACATCATTTACGATCTGGTTTCGGGTATATTTCCGGTATATCAGATATACCTACCTATATGTCACGCCCAATATTTCTATTTTCAGTTGACCTCATTTTCATAAAAAATGCTCAATTTCTTATTACAAACTTTCAGCCTGCCAGCATTTCTCATTCTGACCTCTACGTAATTTATACGAAGCGAGAATGACACCGTAGCCATACACTCGTATTCCTACATAAGTAGGTTTACCAAAACCAACTACAATTCTAGATACCCACAATAGTAGGCTTCTAGACACATCCAGTCACATCAATCACATGCCACACACGAAACAAATTACATCAATAGGTACAAACAATCACCATGACTGTATAGAACCTTGGACTCGCCTTTATTCCGGGTACAATTATCAGCTTAAACGGTACATACGGGTTATTCTAGTGTTTTACGAAATAGTCGCTGTTGATTTGTTTATGCAGCATATTGGTTGTGCGGTAAATCTGTATATATACCATTCTTGTGTTACTGACTGACTGACTGACAGACAAGCCATAGCCAAAACTATTGGGTGCAACCAGCTAAAATTTGGCATGTATGCTCCTTAAGGACCGCGGAGGTGCAGTAAGAAGGGATATCCCGAAATAACCACGAAATCGGCTAAAAAAGGTTAAATTTAAATAAATGTGTGGGCGTAGTTGCGGGCATCCGCTAGTTGGTCAATTAACATGAAGAATTCTGAGCAGTTTTCTAAGAATATGGCAATAGGCCCGCCCCCTATTACATTGGGACCGAAACATAACTGGCGAAGTGAGGGCGTGTAATACACCTCTTTACGCCTTTTATCCCCGAAGGTTCGGCACCCCTAAAAGGCGTGAAGTTATGTTATGTTATGTTTTCTAAGAAGAATAAAATTATATCCTATAGCGAAAACAATATCGTTATCACCTTCATAATTTTCCTCCAGAGCGAATTTTACGCCACAGCGGCCAGTCTTATTGGGGACTAGGCAATTGCAGGAGATATTTTAGTGAACAAGTGCCCTTTCTATTCCCTCACTCTCATAGTCCGATAGAACGATATATAAGACACTACCGGAGAGAGATTGGGTGCAGGACCAAAGACTTAACGTGTATGCCGACGCACGGGGATGTACCAAAACTGCAATTGCGTGAAGCCGAACTACTTTTGGACACAAAAAAAGAACAACCTCACCTATTTGCTTGATCTGAGAATCAAAACTGAGACCTCACAATTCCCACTACGTCAAGACCAAGATACAAACGTTTTGTAAATTATTTGTTAATCAGACAAAGATGGCTAAAGCGGACAATGATGTCACCTTTTGCATAATAGTTTGCAGATATTTCACTGTTACACATTTTTAGGCTAGAAACTATCGCTAAGCTTCATTGGCAATCAGCAAGTCTTAAAGTTATCACAGGGTGTTTCACAAATATTCACACAATGGACTCAAACAAAAGTCTCATCATCAGCTCCTAACAGTCCACTGCTAGACTAGGCCTCTCCTTTGACAGGAGGACTACTATACCACGCTGGCCAAACGGGTATAGGGTTTGTTTCCTTCTCTTACAGTGCTGTTCCCTACATAATATGGTATTTCTGTCGGCTCTTAGTATACCTATGTTATGATATGGGGTGGTGAAATTCCGTATTCTTAATCTTTCACCACACCTACCCAGATACAACACAATAAAGTTTCGCACAATTTTCGTCGTATACAGAAATCGAATCACACTCCTGGCGTGACAATATGACCACCAAAACCGTTGCATAAACATGTGTAAGCTGTGATCAACTCAATAACATAATATCCTTGATTACTTAAGTTCAGAGTATCGACTTATGTGAAAGGAACTGACGCCCACAATATAATTAAGAAAGACGATGACGTTAAATCTATTTGTGTTTTGTAGACATAATATGTTGACAGAATACTGTTGCAAAACAGAAGCCTTGCCAAACTAAATTGGTCAAACGTATATAAAATCGACATGAACTTTGAACTGATCGGAATGTGTAAAATAAACTATATACATATATTCTGTACAGATCATTTTTTACTATCTGACTGACAGCCAACGCACAGTCAAAACTTATCTACTCATGTGGTCAAAACTATTGGGCTTGGCATGTGTGTTCCTTGGGGACCGTAGGGGTGCACTAAAAAGGGTATTTCGTCGTTAGACACCACGAGTAAAATACACCACGGTGTCAATTGCACAAAGACGTTTTTTGAATTGGCTGTTTGAGACCATTTTCATATTAATTATGTATCGTGGTGTATAACGCCGAATGTCTTTTTTGATTTCGTCGTTTGACACCGTGGTGCATAACAGCGAAGGCTCTTTTTGACTTCGTTGCTTCGGACCACTATTAAAAATTTGAAAGTCTAGTGCGATTTGTGTACTGACGGGTAGAAAACGGTAATTAAAACAAACAATTACAATCAATCTACAATGTTTAATGGAATCTTGGTAACTATATATTACATTAATAATTTCAAATAATATAATATAGTGTAAATAAAGGAAAATTCAAACAATAACAAGATAATTACGAAAATCACAAGTACGAGTGTTTACATATCAGTATAAAAAGGCATTGTAATGAAAGAAATCAAATACTGGTGGTAGATTACCCTGTTAGTAATAATTAATGATGTACTAAAATCATGTACATATATTAGTCATCTTAATTTTGATATAATAAATATAGATATGATATATAATAAGTATAAAAAAAAACAATAAAAACATAGACTGAGGGTAGATTACCTTTTTACTAATTACAAACTAAAAAAAGCATCTATACTTATCATCGTAACGTAAATATAAAAAGGTTGATATACAATATAAGACAATAAATAATCATAATTTTAGGGTAAATATCCTTCTCCTTATAACTAAAAATTAAAGATCACAAGTCATTAGGCATAGCGCTGTAAACTAAAGTTTTCATAAACATATAAAAAAGTCATCACAGGCTGAATTGTAAATATTTTTTGTATATTTTTGTATACATGTACATATTTGGTAATTTCTTACTTGGAAAAATTAAGATGAAAATTGGAAATAGTAAAATTTTCATTTTCATCTTAATTTTTCCAAGAAATGGCCAATACTTATTTTGGTCAGTCAATAATTCCTGTACGATATTATTAATTCTATAATTGATTTGTATGCTCTCTTGTTTTCTTTTTGAAATTTGAATTTGGCCCGGTTGGTAAATTTTATTGTAATAAAATTTGGCGTCTTTTTCTATTTCATTAAGAAACTGGTCAATATTTGATTTAATGCCATTATTTTTTTTTATACTTCCATTCCATGACTCGACCATATTGTTAGTTCTATGACTTTTATTCAAGGATGATAATAATCATGATTCTTTTAAAAAATCAAATAAATCGGATTTATTTGATTTAAATCGGATTAATTTGATTTAAATCGGATTTTTGTTTTTTTACATTCTGTTCTTTTTTTAATGTGGAAGTCAGTTATTAATTAAATAACAATATAATTTATATAACACAATATAATTTATATATTTCTTTTCTAATTAAGTACAACACAACACACTTTAAAAAAAACAGTAATTTTAATGCAGAAGGAAGGAAAATAGAGTAGTTTATTAGGAGTTTAGTTTTTTCAAAGGAAGACTAATTTGGGTGTCTTCTTGGTGCCTACTTAATCTATATCTTATTTTGCTGTGCACTAAATTGAATACCGAAAATATTATATCGACCCCGGTGGAAGAAGCAACTGTACCTATGTACAGTTGCTTGATTACATCCAATTCTTCTTCAGTTATACATGTTTTCATATGGTGTATTGCTACCCACCATTCAGTAGTGGTAGTAGGGTTAATGGTCGCAGTAAAAAAAGTATTGATTTAAATCATTGATGTTTATAAAATAAATCACTTGATTTTAATCGCGATTTAAATCACTGATTTAAATCAAATGAATTAAATCATGTCAACCCTGCTTTCATTAATAGTGTTCCAAATTTTAGAGAGAACAGGGTGTTGGAGCCATGATTGGACAAAATAATCATTAAATTTTGCACTCATTGCAGCGGTATCTGGGCTTTCTAACATCACATACAGCCAGCCGTCATCTAATAAATTCAACGGCAAATGTGACAAAGCTGTGCATAATTTTACATGAATCCTGCCCAGTTTAGATTTTGATACACCAAGTTGCTTGGCTTTACGCCACAAGCTGCGGCAGAAGTGGCACTTCATAAATATATTCTTTTCCTAAAATTATTGTAAGGATTAAACAGTGTTTCCTCCCAAGCACAGTCTATAAGTAAAATTTGTGTAAGCACTTTTGTGCATGACTGTTAAGTAATAATAAAATTGCAGTAAAATTACCAAACCAACGGTGCCATAAAGAGTCCCTCACTGTTTCACATCATGGTGTATATCGATGAAGGCAAATAAGACATTCGTCGATTGAGACCATGGGCCCAAACAGCCAATTCACAAAACGTTGTTGTGCGATTGACACCGTGGTGTATTCTACTCGTGGTGTCGAACGACTAAGTACCCACTAAAAAAGCATTTCCCGAAATGCGCACGGGATCAGGCGGAAATAATCATCTTTTTTTTTTTTTTGTGTGTGGACTAGTTGTTGGCCGCTGATGGCCTTGACAACTTTACGCGGACTATGGGTGAGCGCAGAAGGCTCCCAACCCGTTAAAGTATACTAGACAGCGTTTTGACTCCCCAAGGGTGGACTCCCACGGACCTCGGCTTGGGGCGCTGCCGGCAATGCGGGATTAAGGTGTCCCGCGGTATTAACGTTAGCGCGTCGCGTATTCCGGCCTCGTCGGCGAGTACGGAACCGCGGTCGAAGTTGTATGGCTCTAGTTGAAATCCTAGATGGTGTATAGTTTAACGCCGCAACCAATAGTGGGTTGGGGTGTGTCGAAGCAGAGTCAAAGTAGCTACGGGAGCACTGTTTCATGAATTGCCTGATGGTCGGCAGTTGTAAGTCTACATGTAACTCCTCGTTACGTACGTACCACGGTGCGCCCGTAGCTCGCCGCATGAACTTATTCTGAAGTGTTTGTAGCCTATGGATCCTGTGTGGCCTAGTGTGTGCGAAAACTACACTAGCGTATGTCATTATAGGCCTAATACACGATGTGTATAACCTAATCTTGTTCTTAAGCGATAGTTTAGACTTAGCGTTGACTAAGCTATGTAAGCGCCCAAGCACAAAGGAGGCTCTATTGCGAGCCTTCGTAATGTGTGAGCGGAACGATAGTTGATCATCAAGAATCACACCTAGATATTTGGCTTCCCTAGTCCATTAAATAGGGGACCCAAACATCCTTATTTGTGGGGTCGCACCCGGAGGGTACAGGTGAGGGGCTCTCCGATGGAAAAGCACCGCCTGACTCTTCTTGGGATTGACCTCTATCCGCCATCTCCGGAACCACGCGCCTAGGGCGTTGGCTGCGGATTGGAGCTTCCTACTGACTGCGCCAGGGTCTGCGCCTGCGTAATAGATGGCTGTGTCGTCTGCAAAAAGTGCTGTCTGCACTAGCCGATGCATCGGTATATCAGCGGTAAACAATGAATACAAGAGAGGCGAGAGCACTGACCCCTGAGGGACACCGGCGCGGATGGCGTGACTCGAAGAGAGCGTGCCTTCAACGCGGTACCGAAAGCTTCTATCCGACAGATAGTCTCGTATGATGAGCACGAGCTTGTGAGGCACTCCCATAGTGAAAAGCTTGTAAATCAAGCCGTTGTGCCACACTTTGTCGAAAGCTTTCGCTACGTCGAAGAAAACAACGCCGGTGAATAAATTACGCTGCAACCGCACGCTGATATACTCAACGATACGGTGAACCTGTTGTACGCACGAGTGGCGGGTTCGGAACCCAAACTGTTCGTGAGGGACCAAGAGCGATGCATCAGCGTATGCTTTCAGCCTAACATATAAAAGCCGCTCGTAAACTTTCCCTAAACCTTTAAGCAGACTGATAGGACGATAACTACTAGGCTCGGACCTAGGCTTGCCGGGTTTGTGGATTCCTATTACCACGGCTTCTTTCCACTGATGTGGAAATATATTGTTGTTAATTGCGGCGTTATATATAGTAGTCAAAATGACTATGAAAGCTAAGGGGAACATTTTAATGACCCTGTTTGTTATGCCGTACGAGCCGGGAGCTTAACGGGGGTGTAAACCCTTAATGATCATCCTAACCTCATCGGGGGTGGCTAGGGGTATGTGTTGCTCGTCATCATCGTCTCCTATTACGTCATGTCTGTCTGTCAGGGGACGAGGTGGCGACGTGAGAGAGGCTCGACGCTCCACCTCGCTATCTACCTCTATTAGGTGGTCTGTGTCTATGTGTGACGTGCTCGGCGTACATTGTTGCTCCAGGCTGTCTGCCAGGCATTCTGTCTTGTCCCCGTCCTCGAAAGCCGGTGGACCATTAGGCCTGTTTAGAGGTGGTAAACAGGTCTTGGTGACATCTTTAGAGAGCGAACGAGATAGCTGCCAGAAGGCGAGGTGAGTGGGTTCTAGCTCGCTAAGTGTAGTTTCCCATCGAGAGTTACGCATCTCTTTAATACGCGACTTGACGTCACGCTGTAGAGAGCGCATAGTGAAGCGATTGGACTCAGTCGGGTATCGGTCGTAGGCACGAATCGCTGCGTTCTTACGCCGCAACAAGTCACGTACGTCAGCGGGCAGGCTCCATCGACGGTCGCCCGTCTCGGGTACCTGCCGTGAGCAATCGTTAATTAACGATTGCACGTGACTCGTGAAGCTATCGACCGCTTGTAGTGTGTCATTGACCCCCATTTGATTGGCGTCTAGTGGTATCTGCTCTCTGAGCACTGGCGAGGACGACACGAGTTCTTTCCCGAGTCGTGCCCAGTCAGTGACCAGCTTAGTCGGCCTGTGCCCTGTGTCTATGGGCCCTATTCTGGGTGCAAAGTCTAACAGGACCGGTCTATGGTCGGAGTCTAACTCGTGTAACACTTCTACCGAACACAAGCGTAAACTTATGTTCTTTAAAAGGGCCACGTCTAGTATGTCAGGTCTGTGCGTCACGTTATCAGGATAATGTGTCGCCTCAAGCGGCGTTATAATGTCATAGTTAAGCGACTCAGAGAGTGACTCGAGTATCGTGCCGCGTGGGTTAGTCACTTGACACCCCCAGCGGGCGTTCTTGGCGTTCAGATCGCCCGCCACGATAACCGAGTCGCCTAGCCCCAGGAGGGCCTGAAGGTCTTTTTTCAGGAGCCTCTTAGGGTTGTGTGAAGTGCTAGACAATGGTGGAAGGTAAGCAGATACCAGGGTAATAGATGGGATGGGATGTCATGGCGAGTTGACAGACCGAGGCCTCAATGAACTCCAAGGTTGGCGGATCCATAGGTATACAATGCAGAGACTTCTTAAAGTATATCAGAGTGCCCCCACCGGGCGAGTTCAGCCTATCATTACGCACTAAACAATAGTTTGCAATGTTAGGGTTTCTGTGTGCTGGCTTTAAGAAAGTCTCTTACACGAGTAGTATATCTGTCTGAGGAAATAATCATCATCATCAGCCCTATATATAAACTGTCCCACTGCTGGGCACGGGCCTCTTCTCACTATGAGAAGGGTAAGACCATAGTCCACCACGCTGGCCAAGTGCGGGTTGGCAAACTTCACATGTCTTTCGAGAACATTATAGAGAACTCCCAGACATGCAGGTTTCCTCACGATGTTTTCCTTCACCGTTTAGCAAGCGATAATTAACAATTTTTATTTGGTCAGAAATGGTTAAATTCAAATAATGAGCTAGCGTAGCTGCAGGCATCCTGTAATCTTAATATATAAAATCCTTGCGTTACTGACTGACTGACAGACACGCTACAGCCGAAACTATTGGGCCCAGGAAGCTGAAATTTGGCATGTGTGTTCCTTGGGGACCGTAAGTGTGCACTAAGAAGGGATTTCCCGAAATTCCCACGGGATCGGCCAAAATGGGTAAATCTAAAAAAATGCAGGCGTAGCTGCTGGCGTCCTCTAGTATACATATAAAAACTGCTGTAACACGCACTTTCATGGAACTTGGTTCAAAATTAGCGCATTTGCAAAAAAATAAATATACAATAGTTATTTAACAGAAATCAATCAACTCTCATTACTCTCCTGACACATTCAGACAAAACACCAGTTGGTGTTTTTAAATTTAATACTTTTAAATTTAAAATATTTTACAGGCAAATTTACCACCTACCTTTATTTCAAGTATTCAAACCATTTAAACCATTTATTTTTGATACACACACAATATATTATATACAATGAAATAAACGTATAAACTTATAATTATAATTTATAAGTTATGTGTGTACAGCAAAGGGTACCAGCTCAGTACTTGGTTTGCTAGATTGCACTATAGCTGATATTCAACTGGCCCCTGACATGTGTGTGAAAATTTTAAAATTAGTATGCGCACTCTAGCTCATTTTCAATGCTTCACCATGTTGCAGGCGCAATGATCACGAATATACGGATACTCAAAACAAAGGAACGTGGCAAATGTCCAGATAATTATTCCGAAAGACAATTTAAAACTAATGTTAACTAGAGTTCGCACGCGGCTCCTTCCGGAAACCTTCTTAAACCCTCCTCAGGAATCACTTTATCTGTTGGTGTAAACCGTACAAAATCCGTTTGGATTATTTTCAGCTTTTCATAGTCATACATACAGGGAGAAAGAAACTTCATTTTATATTGATTTAGGAACTTAATGCTAAAGACCACCTAGTCTAAAATTCCCATGCGAACACCAGTAGTCAACAAACAGTAATTAATTTGATTAATGAAACAAGAAATAAATGAATCATTCTAATACGTCCGGTGGATAGACGTGCTAAGAATATTTACCTTGCAGGAAAAAGGTTTACGGGAAATAAGTAATAAATGATGTGCAGGAAGAATCCTTGGTGTGACAATGACTCTGTGACCTAGAATATGGCTTCAGAAGAGGCAACGTAATTTGATGAGTTTATCGCTTAGAATTCTACAACAATCTAAGCTCGAACCAATGGTAAAATAAACTTTCTGACTTACGTTGATCATCATCATCATCATCATCCTGAGGTTGCGATCCAAAACCTACGCCTTGGAGCCCAGGGTCCGCTTTCCGGCTGTCTCCTCCACTTCGCACGGTCTTCAGCATCCCTGGTGGTTAGTCGATTGGCACGCATATGATCCCTTACGACGTCAAGCCAGTATTTCTTTGGCCTTCCCCGTTTACCGGGGCCCGGAGGTAGCATGGCAAGACATTTGTTACCCACGTAAGATGCCGGTTGGCGTAAGACGTGGCCGCACCAGCGTAGCCAACACTTTTGCAGTTTGTCAGCAATGTCACGAATGTGAAGGCTACCTCGGATGCGAGAGTTCCTAATGAGGTCCGTCCGGCTGTACTTATTAGTAAAGTAAAGTTATACCCACTTTCTTACTTTTAAAATGACAACTATCACACTATAGATAAATCCTGTGTCTCGGGGGACTTTATTTAACATACCCATACTTGTAAGAACAATTTGTGGATCCGGCAAAGCGTCGTCTCTTGTGGTAATCGAACCCACGACGTGCAGCAATCCATACAATCAAATGGCACTATAAATGAAGTAGACTTAACATGTACGATACCAAAAAAGATCACAAGAATGAGAAGGCGAGTATTTTTGGCACACAACTTTACTGCTCGCAGCATATTTTTCCGTTAAGACAATTATCTATTTTTAGCCCATACATAATCTGTTTTAACAACAGTACTAAACATTTTATTACATGACTTTAATTTAGGAAGTTCCGTTTACCTAAAAGTCAGGTCCGTGACATACAAACAGTGTGATGACATTATAAGTTCCCCTTTCTACGGTGAACCTTGGTCGTCAAACGTTCACCGATCGACACTTAGCGAGAGAAATACCACGATATTACAGTAGCTCTTCTTAGGCGTTAAGGTCTTAGCCTACATAAACGACTCGCCTCACACCCAACCAAAAGAATATCATTCAAATATGGGCTTTAAATGTTGCTCTTTAGGTATTCTTTAGGTACATGGGCACATAAATTAGCAGACGCTGTCGCCACGCAAACCGCATACCTAAAGAGCAATACTTAAAGCCCATATTTGAATGATATTCTTATGGTTGGGTGTGAGGCGAGTCGTTAATGTGGGCTAAGACCTTTACACTCTTGGCAGAGTGGTCGTGGTCGTCACATCTACAGCTGTGGCCTGCTTCACAATTCGACGCCACTCGTCACGTAACGTTCCGCTCTTCTTGTGCATTCGTGTAGTGTGCAGTTGGCGGCGATCTTAATGATATTCTAATAGATTAATATGATCTTATAGTAGCTACTGCGGTCTTTATTCGCTCCGCACCAAGAATGACTCGAACCGTTTAAGTACTTACCGTTTCTGTATGGGACTATTGACACTGCAGGTGGTAGAACGGTGATAATTACGTATCTTTGTACTAGAATCTAAGGTACGCGGTGTAGTATATATCCCGGAATAAAATTAAAAGTAATGTATTCATTTTAATTTCTAGCAATGAATGCTGTTACCCAATGATCTTCGTTACTTTTCAAGCCTTTGATTTTAAGATAAATCTGTTAAACCTTTTAAATTTTTTATCGCTATAAGGAAATCTGTTACAGACAAAATTGAACTATCCTGAATTAAAGAAAAATTAACAAATGATTTCTTCGTTATTTCGCCGACATTCCAGAACAAAATTTGGTCATAATTCATAATAACGAGTATAATCAGCCTTTAAAAGATTTACGCTATACCAAACTAATTCTATACAAACAGTCTGGAATCATGACAAAGAGGTCACCATATAATCGTGGTATTACATTTGCTACGTTCAATTTTAAACCGACAACATTTAGTTTTTAGCTAACCTCAATCGCTTTCAAGTGATCTGAACTTCGTTACATGACTTGTTGTCAAGGAAACATTGTGCTAAAATGATGAGGTCACTCATGATAGCATTTTAGTCAGCGGTTCCAATCAAGAAATTGGCAACATGAATATATTCTTCGGTTAATATTTCTCATCACTGCATGCCATAGGGCTGTGGTTTTGGCGGTCAACTGGCCCAGAAATATTTTTATTGTATTTAACAACAATGGCCTTACCCTTCAGAAGAGGTCCGTGCCCAGCAGTGGGACAGTTTAAAGGGCTGATGATGATGATTTAACAACAATAAAAAGTTCAACATACATACATAGTCTCACGCCTATAACCCCGAAGAGGTAGGCAGAGGTGTATTTCTACACCCACTTTTCGCCAGATATACTTTAGTCCCACGTAATAAGGGGCAAAAAGTTCAAGAGCGCTTCAAAATACAGGGTGCCACAAGACCCATCACCAAGCCGAAGTCTACTCGTTATGTACATCATGCCAAATCATACTAAGCAAAAATAATACTTGGGAAACTTTTTTTTTAAGTTTACACATTTTTCAAGCCGCAATTAAAAGCGCGCACGCATAATGCTCGAAATACCTACTTAGCCATGGGGTCATAGGACATCTGTAGAACATATTGGCGGAATAATTGCATCGATTTTGTACCAGATTAGAAAAGTTCCATAGTCATTTTGAACCTCAATATCTCCTGAACCAGTAATTTCCCAGCTATGGTGCCGAAGAAAAATGTTTGTAGTGATTGGTACAACACGGGATTTCAGTTTTCGTTATGAGTCTTTTTACACCCTATATATAACCATAAAAATGCATTATGTAGGATAAGTCAAACAGTACTAGTCAGATCTTGATTTTTAACTGGGAGGACCAGTTTTCAAATAAAAAAATTATCATCAAAATCGGTCCACCTAGAGAAAAGGTCTGAGGGTGACTAGCACAAATAAAAAAAACAGTCGAACTTATAATCTCCTCCATTTTAGAGTCGGTAATAAACAACATATCCTCAAGAGTATTCCATTATAAAACAAGACAAGTCTAGCCGGTCCCATTCTTGTTCCTGGGTCATCTGATCAGTATGTAGTGTTACTGACATTCAAGAGTGTGCGATAACTGGAAAACCAGCTGTCGTCATTTTAAATGAACACAGTTCCGTATTGCTTTAGAGTTCCTTCATAAATAAATGGTGCCTTTCCAATAAATTCTGAATTATTTAGATATTGTTTTTCAGAATAAATATTACAAAACGAGAACTAATTAATATAAAAACTATGTGAGTGTATGGTTTAGATCCCTCAAAGATACTTTTTTCAAAATTGTTTAGAAGATCGGTTTTATTTCAATTGGAATTTGAATTTATTGGAATGAACTTTATCAATGAAGTTCATGATAAATACTATCTTAATATATAAAATCCTTGCGTTACTGACTGACTGACAGACACGCTACAACCGAAACTATAAGGCGCAGGAAGCTGAAATTTGGCATGTGTATTCCTTGGGGACCGTAGGGGTGCACTAACAAGGGATTTCCCTAAATTCCCACGGGATCGGCCAAAACGGGAAAATTTTAAAAAATGTGCAGGCGTAGCTGCTGGCGTCCTCTAGTAAAATAATAAACACTACTAAATACGTAATTATATTTACGCCTTATTCCGGGTTAACATTATCAGTTATTTTAATGTCAAATCCGAACTACTGAATCGCTTTTCATCAAAATTATGGGCGTTCGTAGTATTGACATTTCCATAAACAAAAATAACTTATACAGAACCGCTTATTCCATTAAAAATTCGCCTCGCAACCTTTTTTTAAATGGAAAAAGGCTTGGGTCTTATTTTTATACCCGCACGACTTACTCGTATAGTTTATAGTTTAATTGGCGTGATAAAAAATAAATATTGATACCTACAACAAAATATATTTAAATATGATCATATGTATATTCATATTTATTTCTACGCGCGTCTTCGTTTGCTTCAATAATTGTTATTATACCCTAAATTCATATGAATGATCGAATTGTTATCATCATCAGCCCCGTATATAAACTTTCCTACTAATTCGCCTTTTCTTATTATGAGAAGGGTAAACCTTGTGTGTCATACTTCGGTTTACACACTGTGTAATCCGAAATTTGACACTAGGTATGTCATCATCATCAGCTCTTTAAACTGTCCCACTGCTGGGCACGGGCCTCTTTTCACAATGAGTAGGATAAGGCCCTAGTCCACCACGCTGGTCTAGTGCGGGTTGGCAGACTTCTCATGTCTTTCGAGAACATTATGGAGAACTCTCAAATATGCAGATTTCCTCACGATGTTTGCCTTCACCGTTTAGTAATTGATAATTAACAATTTAATGCGCACTTAACCTCGAAAAGTCATTGGTGCGAGCCGAGGATTTGAACCTCAGACCCTCTGCGTAGCAGTCTGTCGGTCTCTCCATTTGGCTGTCGCTGCTTTAAATTGAAATTTGGCACTATGTATTAACATTATATTTGCAAAAGTAGGAACCGTAGATAGAGTAGATTTTATTCCATCTACAGCAATATTTTAGTCCCATAATCTCAGTTAATCATCAGTATTATCTAAGCTGCGAACCAAAAACTGTGACCTGGGCTTGCAGTCCTATATTATATCAAATATGCCAAAAAGCTAAACTGCACCATATACCGAGCAATTGATACTTTCAATCATCATGTATCATTCTGTACCAATAAACGGCAAATGACAGAACAGAAGTCATCGTCTTGTGCAGAAAAAAACAAACAACGGAATCCTAACTAGAACTATTACGTAAAATCGGAAGCGAAAATGCAAATATGCGGTTAGAACCAGTTGTTTTCTAAATCAATAATTAAACAATTAGGTATTTGATCAGCCGTTAAATTAGGTAAATGTTTATTTTGAAGTTGAATGACACTCCGCAAGTATTACATACATATCTGTGTTAATTATCCGTATTTTAATATTTTTTTAGCTAATACAAAAGTCTCTCTTTTTATGTTTTAGGACATAGCTACATGATGATGAAGGACATGTAGCTATGTCCGCTACATATCCTTTATCAACATATGTAATCTGAACAACACGAGATGGACCAAATATTTAATATTATAATATTCGGCTGAATTTTGAGGCTAACAACAGATTTATTCAAAAGCATATTTCTAACAACTCGTCGGGCAAATTAGCTTTGGAAATTATGATTAAAAATAGTTGTAAGATAAAATAAAATTATTCAAAATTACGATATTTTGAATAAGTAGGTGAACCTTTTTACTGCCATAATCAACCTATTGAAAATCAGGCCTAAATCTGCGACTCGTTCTGTCGCGGAAAGTTTTGTCTCGATCTTGCCCCTTAAGGATAGAATATTAAAATCTTTCTTAGTGATTGCCACCGTCATTACGGAATTCTCATTGGCCAAATTATTTTTTTGTAGTTATCAGTTAGGGCATGTGGTTTTAAATAAGTAGGTACGTAAATTACACTAATTACAGTTACAGCGGCGACAGCCCAGTGGTGTACGTAACGGACTGCCGAGACGATGGTCTCGGGTGCGAACCCCATGTACCCCGGGCACACACCTCTGACTTTTCGAAGTTATGTGTGTATTAAATACGTTAATTATCGCCCGCTTAATAATGTGCCTGGTAAATGGCAATAGGCTCGTCCCCTATTACATTGGAACCCAAATATAACTGGCGAAGAGTGGGCGTGTAATACACCTCTGCCTACCCCTTAGGGGATAAAAGAGCTGAAGTTATGTTGTGTTATGTTATGTTGTAAATTATTGTGATATCATGTAGCAAGGCGTAGGTATACTTGCCAGCGTCCATACCACAAAAACTGTTATTAAATAGTTTCATCACAACCAGACAAACAAACATACCTATTATATTATTGAAAAATAACTTAATCAATACATTTCGTCAAAGCAAAAAATGTTTGAATTCACCAATAGTTAATAAATAATAGGATCCGCTCATCTCTATTATATGTAATCAAAACAATTTATTAATCGTTTAGTTTTTACCTACCTGGGCGATTTTATGGGTGGATCCGGGTATTAAAGATTCCAGCGGTCAAGGACAAAGAGCTATGATACTTAAAATATTATATTATAATAGTAATAGACTGCATCCGTGGTCCAGTGGATAGCGCATGCACCTGCTGATCGGAGGTCCCGGGTCGGGCAAAATTGTTACTGAGTTTTTCTGAATTCTCAGTAGCAGCACTGAGTCTGGTAATGTGCCCGATGGCAATAAGCTCGGCCCCTATTACGTGGGACCTAAAAATTCATAAGCCCAAATGTGGGTATAATGTTACATCTCTGCCTACCCCTTCGGGGATCCGGGCGTGAGTATATAAAAAAATAAAGTTGAGTCGCTGGCAAATAGCTTGGGCCATTCATGGATACGCTTAAAATAGTTTCTTGGCGTCGCTTAGCAACTGTATATCTATCCATCCATATTCATCTATCCATATCCATGTATAAAAATAGTATAGGCAGGTCATTTTATCTTTTATCATTGTATCACGCGGACGAAGCCGCCGGCAAAAGCAAGTATGTTATAACGCTATTGAATGTAGATTTTCACATGTTGACACATTATAATATACACTTAGGTATTACGCAGGGAATGCATATAATACATACATTTATCCATAAATACCTATATGTATGCATTATACGAAGTTATTGGAAAACCCCTATTATTTCGTTGCTTAAAAAGCACTTACTTAGAAAATCATTTTGACACACCACTTAGGTACTTCAAATATCAATTTTCTATATAAGATGGGCGCAGACAAGAAGTAGGTAGGTATATCCTTCCAAAATAAGAAAAATAACCTGAATCGGTTGATAAATGATAAAGTTCTGAAAAAATACAGTTAAATTGAGAACCTACTCCTTATTTCGAAGTTGGTTTTAAAAGTATTTATTGTTTCATCACTTAATTGTACACTTGTATTGAAATCGAACCCCATACTCTACGCGTAAGTGTCCACTTGTCTCACCATTTTATTTATAAAAACAACACCATACCAACTAAATGAACTTATAATAATATTCAAACGAGTATAAAAACGCTTGCGTGATAAAATTATCAGTAGCCGGTTTTGGTTTTACTAAAAAAAAATGTCAACAGTTACGACCTTGGCCTTGATTTGTGTTAGCAAACAAATACAAGCAAATCAAGATGAGCTACTAGTGTTGAATTCTTAGTTGTTTATAGGTCCCATTATCGTCCTAGCGTGACCTCTAGTTAACTTCGTTGTAAAAAAAATTAGGTCCCATAATTGTTCTAGCGTTATCCCGGTTACATCCAAGACCTTCCACCTTGGAACTCAGAGCCCTCTCACTAGTCTTATCAAATTTATTTATTTATTTTTTTATTTATAGACTCACGCCTGTATCCCCGAAGGGGTAGGCAGAGGTGTAATATTACACCCACATTTCGCCATGAATTTTTAGGTCCCACGTAATAGGGGGCGAGCCTATTGCCCTACCGGGCACATTACCAGACTCCATGCTGCTACTGAGAATTTCCTAACGGGAAAACCCAATAACACTTTGCCCGACCCGGGAATCGAACCCGAGACCTCCCAATCCCACGCGCACATTTATACCGCGAGACGAACAAGGCAGTCTTTTAACCAAATTTGAGATTATATTAGTTTTTCCAAAGAGCGACTACCGTCTGACTTTTGCAAGCTGAAGGGATAGCGATATTACATGGCTTAGACCAGTGTCAGTATATTTAAGGGCACTAAATTAGGTAGGCATCGAATCCACTATCTCAATCTTCGCAGTCAAGGTCATTACCTACTTAAGTATAGAATTCAATAGTCGGTACTACGTGATGAAACTCAATCGTAATACAAATATCAAAGGTAACGCGAATTAGTTTGATAAGTGCAAACCTTTAATTCAGCATCAATGCAATACAACGTCATATTGAATGTAAATCCACGCTCCAAACACGTCCATATACTCACATACAGCACACACAACATCAAAGAAGTACGTGCAATCTACGCCAACCGCATCTCTCACTTATATACCTAAACACAAGCATTACTTAACCAGTCAAATTATATACATCGCGGAGAACGCACGTGGAAAACGCGAGTGCAGTGTGCCGTAAAGATCGAACAATGTTAGCCTTTCGGATACTGGCTCTTGTAGCCGTGGTTTCATCCCGATCGTCCCCATCTATAGACTTTACACCAGTGAACCAATTCAGCTTCCAACTCTTAGAAAACATACATGCGTATGAAGAAAATTTCGGGAATAAAAACATCGCCTTCTCACCTGTTTCAATCTGGAGTATTTTTGCGTTACTGGCAGAAGGGTCATCCGGTGACACCTTTGCTGAGCTAGTGACTGCTCTAAGATTACCAAAGGATTTAAGGAAGACCCAGTGCCTCCATACAGCAGCTAAAAGTGTTATAAAATCACCAAACCAAGATGTTATCATCAAAGGACAATCGTACATGTTCACCGAATGCGCGACCAAAGTTCACGACGATTTCTGCCAGTCAGCATTGATGTATGATATGACTATTTATTCTTCAGAGACTACTAATACTACAGAATTAGCTCACGATATTAATTTACATATATGTTACGCTACTGACGGAAGAATATTGAATGCGGTAAAGCCTTCGGATCTAGAGAATCTTCGCATGGTGTTAGTCGACGCATTGTATTTCAAAGCGAATTGGACCCATTCTTTCGATTCAACCCAGACTAAGGTCGAATCATTTTACAACTCTCAAGGAAAGACAATCGGAAAAGTGAATATGATGTTTCACAAAGCCCCACATTTTTCAGGGGATTCAGACGAAATCGGTGCTCAAATTCTGGAGATGACTTACGGTAATAACGAAGCATTTTCGATGATAATCCTAGTCCCATACGAAGGTATATCTATTAAGCAATTGTTGAACAATTTGGCGACGAAATCTCAGAATTGGATGACAGAGTTCAGAATAGAAGGAAATTTGCCTACAATAGACACATACATCCCTCGGTTTAGATTATCATCCAGATTAGACTTGATACCGCCTTTGCGTTATACTGGAATACATTCTATATTTGACAAGGAGAAGGCTAAATTGCCTGGAGTTGCAGATAATCCCTTATTCGTGTCTTCTTCGACACAAAATGTTGAAGTAGAAGTTACGGAAGAAGGAACTGTGGCAGCAGCTGCGACTGTTGTTGGTCTAGAAGATAGAATACTTGGTCAGAGATTTGAAGCAAATAAGGAGTTTGTATTCCTGATTGTCCAAAGAAGTTGTAACCTCATTTTATTCGGCGGTGTCTACGGTGAACCTTCCGTGATATAAAATATTAATAAGAAGGTAAAAATTGAAGGACTTTTATTCAAGTTGGCAGTGACAAAAAATGTATGTGATTTTTTCGTATTTTACACAGCATCCCATTAGATGTTTAACGTCCGGAACGTTTTTAAAAACATGTTTCGTCTTTGCATTGAAATTTAAACTTTGTTTTGTAACAGTTAAAGTAGGATTTGTTGTGCTATACACCAGTTCCCAGGCTGATTATAACAGATGCAAGATAGTATAGAGATAAGTATCTCGACAGTTAAAGTATTAATTTATTCTTAAAGAATATTCAATCATTCCAAATGTATGATTATCGTATATGTGATATAATGTAAAATATGAAGTAAATTCGAACTCACTTAGAATAACCAAAATGTGAATCACTGTATATGTCAACACCAATATTTTATATTAGTTTTAAGTTATTTCGTAGATTATAATATTTAATTCATATATCTCGTTTTAATTTCAATTCAATCCAAAGTAATTTCCTTAGGTGTTCACATATCTACACAATTAAATCGAATCATACTAACAAAAAATTGGAGATTTTTGTATGTTTGTACGCTCCAATCTCTGGAACTACCAATCGGATATTATTTTTTCAGTAACAGCCCATTTATTGGCTGGCCTGTTGGTCTTGTGGTATGATCCTGAATACTAAGCCGGAGATCGTAGGTTCGATGTGCACCCAAGGCAAGTAAATGTGTGAAGGTAAGATTATTCGTTATGTGAGGTGTTATAAAAGTATGTTTGTAAATTAGCTTAATAAAAAGGAAAAATCATGTTTAGGTCGTAATAGGATATTATTATCATTAACCTAGCAACAGCTATAATTGCGTTTTATTCTATATTATGCTGGTTAATCATTAGTTTACATGAAACATTCAAAGCTTAGGTAATTTTCAAGAGATTTTAAACTTTAGCTCTGGACTCCAACATTTTATAATCTATATAATCGTCTATTTGATTTATACATACTTACATACATACATAGACTCACGCTTGTTTCCCGGAGGTAGATACAGAGACTACGGAACGCTATTTGCAAAGATCCTGACATACCTCTCTTGCTTCATTCACTCCCATCAAGTTTCTCATGCATGCTCTTCTGTTTAGGGTTCTTCTGACCTGTCCTTTTTTTAGGATGTCTATAATCGGTCAGAGAACGTCCGCCTAGGTCTTCCTCTTTGTCCTGTCCCATTCACACTTGCCTTATATATCTTCTTTGTCAGTCTTTTTTGTGTATATATTAAATTAGCTAACTGATGTCTACTGCTGGACATAGGCCGCCCCAAGGAATAACTTCATCTTGATCCACCCGCATCCACGCACTGCCCGCAATTCCAACAAGAAACTTCCATCGGTTCACGACTGCCTGCGATTGTGATAGATTGAATTTAATGTACCTAATGGGGATTAATCCAAATCACTGCACATAGTTAAGACCCATTGCGAAAGCCAAATCATTACAGTATCCATGCAGTCATTAATTTTTCATCAGCACGTTACGACCTTTTTTATAATTGCTTTGTAAATTAGCAACTTTTTATTATTTGGTGGCTTCTAAGACTTTTTGTCCTCATGGGCTTGACCTTGTAGTAATGCAATTTTGTATTAGATTGTGAAAAAGTTCCGTAATTACTTATTTATATCTATATATACATAGTTGAAGAAGCTATTTCTAAATAACTATATGTATGTTCGTGTCCTAAGCTAACCCCATTTCATTCCGCGGCCGTAAGATGCGACTAAGATAACTATAGATGCGGCTGGTTGGCGTAGCGGGAGTGTTAACGACTGCTACGTCGAAGGTCGCGGGTTCGATTCCCGCTCAAGTCAAACATTTGTGTTCATGAACATGGATGTTTGTCTTGTTCTGGGTGTTTCTATGTATAATATGTATGTATTTACAAAAAAAAGTATATATTATGTATGTTTATCCATTATCTAGTACCCATAGTACAAGCTCTGCTTAGTTTGGGACTAGATGGTGTTGTGTGAATGTGGTAGAATATTATTATTATTATCTTTGGGAATTTACAGAAAAGTCGACGTCAAACTAGTCTGGCTAAAGTGAAACAAAAAAAACGAGTAAATCCTTATATTGCCTAACAATTCTATTGTGAAGCAAATAAAATTTCAGCACTGGACTGCAAAAGACTGTTTAAAGAATGTTTACGTTATTTAAATGTGCGTTAATAAATCTTAAAAAATCATAAACACAAAAAAAATATTGTGTCTATCGGACTGTAGTCACTTATTTCTTTTCAGTTTATCAAGGTTATCTTTGGAACGGATTAACCGGTTTAAATGACACTTTCGCCGTAATGTAAAAGTTTTTATAGAATTAAGGTGTAGGCGTAATATTACACCCACATTTCGCCATGAGTTTTTAGGCTTTATTTTTTATAAAAAAAATAAGTTACAATTAAACTGTGATATATTTAATCCAATGTGAAAATTCCTTAAAACTACAGCAATTTCACGACGCTAAGATTTTTTTATATCTTTTTCAACCACAGAGCAGATACAAAGAGGAGATGGCCTAAACAACTGTGCACTGTGATTTTCAACTAGGTCCTGACGTCATCACGTGGGCGTGGCCTAAGTCAGTTTGTTGTTGGCGTTCGCCCTGTGCACATCGTAAACGTTCCTTTTAAACAGCATTACATTCGCGCTAAAAGAAAAAAAAGATGAAGTGTTGTGTTTTGTCATGTAAAAACTACTCGGATAGACGTTCTGGTGCTACGGATGGCATCACATTTCATTCATAAGTAATTTTATGCGTGATTTATTGAAATAGTTCTAGAAAAATCTCTTAGCTTCGGCGTTTTCAAGTATAATTCTGCCCGACATTAGATGGCGACACTTTCTGCTACATGAACTTAGAATATTTAGGTTTGTAGAGCTCATCATTAATGTATTTTAATAATCATATGTACTGAAATTTGTTAAACTTTAATTTCTAAAGATTCTTTAATTGCCAAAATATTGCTTTTTTTAGTTTTTATATCATTTTTTAAACAGGCCGCCATCTTTCGTCAATTATGAACACTAAACATGTAATGTCAAAAAGACAGGGCCGGAATTAGAATCCAATCCGATTGTCCCGCGGCTGTATCATACATGGAAAGTACTTAAAACATTAATTACGCTAGACATAAAAATACAATCTATACAAATCTATACATCTATACGAATAAATAAAATTGAAGTGTCTGTTTGTAATATTAAAATAACCGATTTTAACTAAGTGGTTATGGTTGTATATTATACGGTACATATACCAAAACAAGTTTTTTACCATTTCTGTCTGTCTGTCTGTTTGTTCCAACTAATCTCTGAAACGGCTGGACCGATTTTGACGGGACTTTTACTGGCAGGTAGCTGATGTAACAGGGAGTAACTTAGGCTTTAAATTTAGGAAAAAAATAGGATCTCACAAAAAAAACTAATGAAAATACCACGCGGACGAAGTCGCGGGTAACAGCTAGTCTCCTATAAACTAAATATTTTATCAACAATAATTTATTTAAATAAAGTACTTTCCCTCCGTGAGACAACTGGTATGGTAGTTGTTATTTAATTAATTACGGGTGAGGCTAAATGAACGTCATTTTGGGAGTCGCTTAAAATGAGTCGGCGGAATTCGGCTGCATACTAAAGTCCAACTCACTTTGCGTCGCCGTGTAGTACAAACACCCTGAAGTTGCGAGTGTATTCTACTCCATATCACCTAAGGACTTACGTTATTCCCGAACCCGAACTAAGAATGAATTCTAATAGGTGATACGGAGTAGGATACGCCGAATGCAGCGTAAATTCCGCCGACTCATTTTACGCGACTCACAACTCACAAAATAACGCTCGTTGGGCCTTACTCTTAAAGCACTTAATGTCCACCTAGTTTATTTAGTTAAATTTCAAATGATGTACCTATGTTCTAGATTTTCATCCGAAGATGATCTAAGACAGCAGTGGATTACAAAAATTAACAGACACGATTGGTCTCCGACTAAATATACAAAAAGTTCTTGCCATTTTAATGATGAAGACTTCATAGTGACAAAAAAAGGTCTTAGAAAATTAAAGAAGGGAACTATTTCGTCATTCATCAAAAATCATTTTATTCAAACATGTTTTTTTGTTTTCATTTCAATAAAAAATACGTATCAAGATGGCCTACTAAAAGCCTGAGTACGACCCTGTTGCATCCTGCACTTTTAGTGATACCTAGTGTGAGATAGTTGCGTAACTACAAAGTAAAATCAACAGAGTTAGCGAGTAGTTTTGCTATTGAACGGTAGATGGAAAATAAAGAAATGGGCGGGATCTAACACCCCCTCACCCCGCAAATTGTCACGCGTTTTTTCCTAGGGAAATTATATTACAACATCTCCTCTTTGTATCTGCTCTGTGTTTTCAACTGTCAGAATATGATAGTATAAAAAGTCAATAGTGTCGCCCTGCCATAGGTAAAAGGGGAGTAAAAATGGCAGATTAAGTGAGAGATATATATAGAAGAATATGTAGTGACAAAGATTGAGAAAGAAATGTTGCGACAGTGTGGACATTTGGAACGGGTGGATAAAAGAAGGAATACGAAAGAAGTGTATTATGTAAGAATTAATGGAGATGTCGGTAAGGGACGCCCAAGACGGACTTACGCTGACCGAATTGGTGACGTAAGGGCCAAATTAACAGTACGGCCTATAACCGACGAGCATGCATGATAAGGTTAATGATTGTCGAGGAAGCGAAAGAGGTATGTCTGAACTGGAGCATCTGGCGTTCCATAGTCTCTACTTACACTAATGGGAGACAAGCGTAACGTTTTGATAGATAAACAGACGATATTGTTTATTTGTTTTTCGTGTGAGTGTGTGGCCAACTCTAGTGTCGGAGTTTTCAGACCGCCAAAAGGCCGCCGACATGGCCAAACGATCCTTATCCTTATCCTTAGACAAGGACGGGGACCGACAGCTTTCTGTGCCCTCCGAAGCACGGTAACGCTCAGATGTAAATGCCACATACGGTCACCCATCCAAGTGGTGACCTGTGCAAGCATTGCTTAACTTTGCCGATCTGTTACGAACGACAAGTCCAGTCTCGCTATGAGCGCTACAACAGATGATGAATAACAGATGATATTTTAAGTGAATGATGATGTAGATCCACAGCAGGAGCCGATTGGTGATATCAAGATATAAAAAATAACGTTGGTAAAACCTCTAGAACTGGGTAATTTGTTGGGTCTAGTTTTTATCGAACTTATGAATTATTCAAATAAAAAAGTAAATCTTGTAATACATTTCAACCTATTTACAGTAATTAGCGATTGTGCAAGTCATTAGAAGCATGATACTCGTATTGTAAAGAAGTTTGTGGTTAGGTAGGTACTAATCGAATGAATTTAGCATTCGTTTTTAGAGGTTTAATTAATTTGCAGACACATCAAAGATAATATGGGTTGATTGTATTTGCATGATACATTTAATTTGAGCCATACCTAATAATAATATGTCAAAAATATCGAGGTTGCGGCAAAGTAACCGCGATTCGCGTGGCGCGTATAAGATGTTCACCGACATAATTATATTTTTGAAAATGCAATATTTGATATAAAATACTCTTCATCCATTACACAGTTGCGTAAGGTCTTTCTTCTACGTATCTTAGACTAGCTTTGTTTTAACAAGGGGGGTAAGCAGAGGTGTATTACACACCCACACTTTTCCAGTTATGTTTTGGTCCCAATGTAATAGGGTGCGAGCCTATTTCCATCTACAGGGCACATTGTTAAGCGAGCGATAATTAACATTTTTAATACACACACAACTTCGAAAAGTCAGAGGTGTGTGCCCGGGGTACCTGTGGATCCAACCCGAGACCATCATCTCGGCAGTCTGTTACCTACACCGCTGGGCGATCGCTGCTCTATTAGCTTTGTTTTAGTATGCAAGGACCGAAGCGGAGACTCTCCGCCGGAGAGTCTCACTGCCCTTTGTCTGTCCCACGACGAGAAAGACAAGCCCATAACAAAGACAAAAACATAAATTGTATTTTTTAAGTCGTCAGCTTTGTCGTAATATTAAATCGAAGATAATATAATTACAATAATTTTAAATAATAGTTTTTTCTGGAGACAAAATTGTCTAAATTCGCAAATTCTATCAACAAAAGCATTATTTTGTTTCTTTTCTTTCTTTTTCTCTCTCCGAATCAGCCGGTCTATCTAATTTTAAGTTTCTACCAAATTCTTATCATAGCCCATTATGATATCGACACATACATACATACATATCGTCACGCCTTTTATCCCCGAAGGGGTAGGCAGAGGTGTATTTCTACACCCACTTTTCGCCAGATATACTTTAGTCCCACGTAATAAGGGGCGAGCCTATTGCCGTACCGGACACATTTCCAGACTCCGTGCTGCTACTGAGAATTTCGTGACAGAAGAACCCAATAACACTGCCCGACCCAGGAATCGAACCCGGGACCTCCCGATACCACCTGAATATCGACCTGAATACAAGAATTCGAATTTGCAGTCTTTAGTCAACAAAGTCATAGTTTCTATCGTAGGAGTTGCCATAATAAATAAAATACTTTCAATGTCACACACAATTTATAAACATTAACCAATGTTAATATGCTGTTAAGTTAAATGTTACGAGTTTCACACTTCATCTTAATATTCAAAGGCTTGACTCTGTCTCACCATAAACCTTAATTTGCATACGTATAATTTATAACTAGTTGACTAGCTTTTACTCGCAGCTTTACCTGCAGTAAAGGTGACAAGACGTGCAAGAAAACATAGTTAGACTTAGGGAATGCAATCTAGTTTCTTGGCCTTTTTTAGCGAGATTAATCTCGGTCGAAAAAGGGCGAGATCTCGCGACATTTACGAGATTGCACTCGAGCATAGCAACGTCCTTTTGGAAGCGCGAACTGACACCGACGGATCGCAATCTGTCGGTATTCTATTATTAAAAAAATAAAAGAATTTATACGAGTCCGGGGGGTCAAAAGGCAAATTTTTGCAGTTCGTGGATGTCTCCCTAAGAACTGCGATTTCAATTAGCGTTGAATCCGAAAGGGCCTTCTCAGCAGCTGGTTATCTGGCCAACAGAAAAGGAAGCCGTTTAGCAGACGATTCTTTGGACATTTGGTGCTTCTGAAGGAGCTACTTTGAAAATAATTCGTAATAATGGCTTGTGATTTGAACTGAACCAATCTTTCCTTTGATTGGTATATTTTGTTGATTAGGATCTGTAATTTCTAATAGTCTGCCTTATTGGTATATTTTGTTAATTAATATGTAATATCTAAAAGGTCTACTGAGTAGATATAAATAGTTTTATTTACCTACCTAATTGATAATAATACCTCAGTTTAGTAACATAGATGTTACCTATTATGTAAGTTTATTTTTTTTACCTCTCGTTGTTTTGTTTATTATAAAAGAAATGTTTTATTACTTAAAGATTTTTGTTTGATATTAAAAGCGAAGACTGGTTAATTCTTTCATTTCTTATTTGATAGATCCGTCCGTAAAAGTTAACTTCATAAAAGTTTATTAAAAATTATAGACAGATAGGTACGTCAAACAATGTTTGAAGCATAAAAGTCTATTGAAAATTCGGGAAAAACAATTTTTATCTTATAATACCTACTTAAAATGGTTATTATTTTTGTCCTAATTTATTCAAATATTGCGATTATTTACAAAAATACATACAAACCCGCCAATCTCGGATCAATCAAACATTGGCTTCATAAACCCGCGAGATCTCGCTTGAGCCCAAATCTCGTGAGATTTGCTTTCCCTAGTTAGACTGATGCATGGCGAAGTGGTTGAGTCTGTCGCCCCGCTGTTCAGCATTGCGCTGAGTGTCGTGAATTCGATAGGCACACCAGACAACACTTTGTGAAAAAAAAAGTTTTTGTTTAAAGTCGAGTAAACCTTGTGTCCGTTGGATTAATGTTTATAAAAATCTTAATTTGCTAGAAAGAGAAAAGAAACAAGAAACAAATTTTGACATTGGAACCTAATTTCGATACCGACTTTTTTAATTTTAAAACTTCCAATGATATTATCTGGCACCTAAATTATGAGGCTTATCAACAGTTTTTTTAATATACGGTTTGCAGACATGCAATTATATTTTGTTAAATCCTTTAAGGCTCTAATTTTACTACTATTTTAAATGTAAAAGTTTGTAGGTATGTTTGTGTCTCTTTAAAGCAAATACTTTTAATGAAACTTTGCAGTAATATAGCTTACTTGATTAGCCAGCGGTTACACCCGCGTTATTTAAAGCTACTGCTCCGCTCCCGTACCATAGCGTGATGTTATGTAGCCTATAGCCTTTCCCAATAAATGGGCTATCTCACACTGAAATAATTTTTCAAATCGGACCAGTAGTTCCTGAGATTAGCGCGTTCAAGCAAACAAACAAACAAACTTTTCAGCTTTATATATTAGGATTAGAGTATTAGCACAGTTTAAAGACATACAGTAGTTTGACGCCTTTGATCTCGTAGAAAAAGTCGACAATGTCTAGACAAGGGTAAGGAGACTAGGGCTGCCACATGTAGAAAATACCTACTTATTCAAACACCGTCTATTTATTTTAGAAAATTATTACAGTTGCTGAGCTACATGAATATTATAGTGTAAATCACTTATTTCGTCATCATCATCATCAGCCTTTAACAGTCCACTGCTGGACTAGGCCTTTCCTTTGAAAGGAGGAATTGGCCTACTATACCACGCTGGCCAAACGGGGTGGTACAGGGTTTGTATCCAGTTTTCCTTCTCTTACAGTGCTGTTCTCTGCATAATATGCTCCCTCTGTCGGCTCTTACGACACCCATGGGATGATATGGGGTGGTGACATTCCGTATTCTTAATCTGTCACCACACGGACGCTTCTTCACTTATTTATTATTTTACAATACCTAATTAACGATAAATAATTATTATAAAACAGTTTGTATTTTTTCGTGCGGTGACAGCTTTGCATACAAAGTGTCAGTCAGTACCTATTTCATCCCGCAGGTGTCGTGGGAGGCGGTTAAGGATATGAAGCATATGTCAGATATCGTTATCGTAAGTACCAAGTTAAAATAAAGCGATTGACATAGCGGTCGTTTAATGGATGGGAAACCTTGGTATCAGCTTGCAAAGCCTATGTTATCGATATGAAGTATTTTGCAGATTTTGTTTCGTGCATACTACGTTAAGGTAAAGCAATAGACATCACGGTCATTTTATGGATGGGTGATCGGGTTATGAGATTACGGAGAAGATCTGTGGGGGTTTATCAAAGGGGGCCAAATATATGGTTACCTATTTTTGATGTGTTAATGTGTGATAGGTACTTACTTACCTAATACGAAGGTACTAGACTAGGTACTTATTGGTAGGTTGATAGGTACGCATGAAATTAAAATCACCCTTGAATCGAATATTACCTTGCAACGCATATTTTCTTACGTCTGCCATGTTGTTTACGTACAGTAATTACTACTTTATTCTGTGATTTGGCCAGACATGAGATATTGTAAAAAGTTAGTAGAATTAGGCACGTGCACATTATTTTAAGTGGTTATAGGTACATACATTTCAAAATAATATAAATAATTATAATGCATGAAATTTTATTTTTTGGCATAAGTAAATTGATGAAATCGTAGATTTTTTAAATCCTTAGATATTTATTAAATACTAGAGGACGCCAGCAGCTACGCCTGCATTTTTTTTCAATTTACCCGTTTTGGCCGATCCCGTGGGAATTTCGGGAAATCCCTTCTTAGTGCACCCTTACGGTCCCCAAATGTATGTTACATGCCAAATTTCAGCTTCCTGCGCCCAATAGTTTCGGCTGTAGCGTGTCTGTCATTCAGTCAGTAACGCAAGGATTTTATATATTAAGATTAAGCAGCATAAAGCAATGTCTCACAGTAGAAGTCGTAGGCACCATTTTAATTAATATTCATAAGCAAATAAATAAGTAACGAACAAAAAACAAGCACGCGCCAGCCCCCAAAAACATGTACCTAGTTACGAACTAAGGCGGCATACGTTTACTAGGTACCACTCTTCCCGCGTCTCACCTCTTGCCTCCCGCACGATTGACCTGTCTGCGTTCGTCAAATGACTGTATGGATTATTAGACTGTGGTATTAGATACATTAGAATAGAACACAGGCTAGCTTTTGATTGTGATAACCTATACCCAGGCGGGCAAAGACGCGGACAACAATTAGCGAACTTATAAAAAGCGATTCTTTTTGCTAAGCAAAATGTTTATTATCGCTCGTTTAATAATGTGCCCGGTAGTTGCCAATAGGTTCGCCTCCTATTACATTGGGACCGAAATATAACCGGCAAAGTGTGGGTGTGTAATGCACATCTGCCTACCCCTTCGGGGATAAAAGGCGTGAAGTTATGTTAAGCTATTGCTATGCCAACAAGCGATATCTCAGGCAATCCGATCAAGATAATTAATCATAGATAAACAACAAGTAATTATAACTTTAAGATAAACGTTCGTAGTTAAGTTATTAAATATTTTGTTGTGAAATGGTATATAATTATTATTTTCTTTGCTTTTAATTGTATTTTTTGTTAATTTATTGATTGGCTTAGTTTGGTGAAATACTGTGATAGATATGACCTTCGCAAGGAAGGCATTTAAATGTAAGCAAATATACGATTCTTTCAACCAATATTGCTAACAACCAAAATATATGTATAGTTATGAAAAGTCGTAAAAATGTTTCTAAATTTGTCGACATTGAGGTCTGACCCGTTGGTCAAATGATTAGTGATGCTGATTATTAAAAAGGAGGTCGTGGATTTGATACCCATACTGGACAATTCTTTGAGTCGTGACCAAAATAGTCCTTCTGTGCCATAAAGACACGACACTTTTATTTTTTCATGTTGGTTGTTTACAACACTTATACTAATCAATACCTTTTTCTAGATGACGACGCATGACAGTATTTTCGTACGTCGGTAGTACGGTCAAAGAACTCACATTTACATAGAATCACAGAATTTTAGAATTTCGTGTGCCGATTCCAAGTGGGCTCTGCCCCCAGTTTAGTTCGTAGTTGTCAGCGCTGCCGTCGTTTCTCCGTCTGTCTTGCTCTCGTTTAAGATACACTGGGGAACGTCCGTCTCTCTTGCTCTTATACTGGGGGAACGACTACCATAGGAGATGTGCTTTATCAACGACAACCCAACCTACTAGACGCCGCACGTAAGGCGAACACTTTCGGACAACACAGTAGACTTATACGTCTTATGTAAGACCAATCCCAAAACTAGATATGAATTATGACGTTCCGCAAATTTGAACCGGCCAATAAGAATGCATTTTTGTCGCCCCCCCCTTGCCCCGCATACCTCACCGCTTTAACAGAATTTTTTGTTTGTAGAAATGAATTCTTTGTATAAATCTGAGCTCTTTGGTACGGTTCTCAAGTTTGAAAAATTTAAATGACGTCACAGATCGACTGTCAAAAAGACAATCCTACATGTCACAGCAAAAATATTTTGTCAGCTCTAACAATTTGCAAAGCTGTGACAGGAAATAAGATAATCAATTCAGAAGGTTGTGAAACACTGAATAAAAAGAATGAAGAAAAATTCTCTGTTGACAGCATCCATTATCAAATTAAAATTGTATTGTCAACGGTAAGGGAGTGACTACAGCTTCAAGCTGAGCGATGTGCGATAAGATGTTCAAGGTGCATCTAAACTGATATTATAAAGCTAAAGAGTTTGTAGTAGTCCTCTACTACAAACTCTTTAGCTTTATAATCCTATATAAGCCCATGAAAGGATTTCGAGATTTACTTGAGCGCGTCAGATATTGATAGCATCCATGTCCTACGCCATTTTTAATAAAGTAGGAATGTTAATCTGATCGTTTGCATAGTGGAGGTAAAATTTCAAAATACAAAGAAAGAAAATCAATCGAGCGTGTCAGATTTTCTAAGGGGATGTTAAAGTGAACTTAAAAAAGGCCTCTTATTGAATAATCTGACGGTTTAGGGGTCATGCGAACTCGTGGCCATTATTAGAAAGTTGCAAATGCGAATGAGTGAATTCGCCGTTTTGAAATACTGAAGCGCGTCAGATTAAGATATATATGCTATATCCTAACGTCCCAGACGTGTTTACTCATAATCGGACGATTATCTGGAGGGACTTACGCAACAGCTCTTTTTAAAAATTTTGAATGTCTATAGCCGCTCCGCCACTGATGAAAATTATACATTATTAACATTTTTATCTTTTTATCATCTAAGCTTTGCAACCCAATAGGTCTCTATGACGCTCGAGTAAATCCCAATTTAGTATCGTGGACTCCCCTACTATCGGTTGTTGTAACGCGCTAAGCTCAGGAACTACAGATCTGATTTGAATTTGGATAGCCTATTTTTGTGTTGGATAGCCCAGTTATCGAGGAAGGCTATATAATAATTATAAAACATCACGCTATGCGCTACCAGTGTGAAGCAGTAGCCCTAAATAACGCGCGTGTAACCGAGGGCTCAGCTAGTTCTATTATAAAATGTCATATCTTTTCCTGCAACTAATGTGATATTTCATTTCTAGCGGGTATCATCTGGTAGGTATGTTTTATTACCCGTGCGAAGCCGGGGTGGGTAAACAATAAAAATATTAAGACGCTGACAACAGCCAAATGGCAAAAAAGGCTTGTCTCAATCAATTTTTTTGCTAAATCTATAAAGTTTGTGACGGCGGAAAAAATATAATGTTAATCTTGAACATATTTCTGAGAACCTTGTTGTATTCAAAACACGTTTTTGAAAAGTTTTCTCGGTACAAAAAAAAATGTAAACTAACCTCTGGAAGGTATTTAATTAAACTTAACTTAAATTTTAAAATACTATCCTACGAAATATGCATACAAATCAAACAAAAGGAAAAAGAAAATAATTTAGAGGGCGTCATAAGAGTCCTCCACATCGCCGTCGACCGGGAGCGTGCCCAGATCGCTGGCAGCATTGCCACGTTGTATGGCAATGCTAAGCTTTTGGGCCAAGTACACCCCAGCCTTCTGGTCACACGAGGCGTCGACCAGTGTCTTTGCGAGATTTCTAAAAAGAGATCTTGCACTTGAACCCCATGGCCCTAACGTTTCGACCCCAAACGGCTCAAATACGTAAACCCTTACTAGGTTTGCGTATTTGCGCCATTTGAAGGTCTCCGCTGTAGCAGCAGCAGCGCCCGCACCACCCACTGTGCCAGGAAGATGTGATGGTGCGAGGGTATCGACACACGTTGCGTCCCACACCAAAGGCCTACCCAACTTCCATGGGAGTAAAGACATACCATCTGGTCTCCTGCCATCGTCACCTGCCAGCCCTTGAGGTTCAAGTTGGGCTGGAACGCCAGCGGTGACAAAATCCCGGCGAAGTATGTCATTGAGATTGCCGTGTTGTGATATACGACCTGCGCTTCTGCTGCATGATAAGCCATGGTGACCAAGGCTGTCGACAGCCTCTTAAAATTATCTTCCAACAAAAATATCTGTATTACTTCCTTCGAACTCGATATCTTCTGCATGGCAGTCTGTTGGTATCTACACTAGGCTATCGCTGCCTCAATCTTAGCGGATAGCGATATTGCTGTTGAATGCCACTTGTTTTGGCCCTCTACATCGTGTTTGTTTGAAAAAGATATATTGCCTATAATAATTAGTATAAACGAGAATATCAGTTCGTAACATATTTTGGTAATTATTTTTTTACTCTAGTCACATTATTAACTGACAAGTCATTGGTTCCGGAAAACTTTGATTGAGAACACACCATTTTGCATGTCGTGTGAATTTGTATAATGAAGTAAAGGTAAAACTCTTGTAAATTGCCCCTATTTGATTTGACCGGCAAGGCTTCAGTGAGCCATTGATAGATTTGTGATATTATATTGAACATTGACATTTTGTAAATTGTGAATCCCGTGTCAACGTGCCTTGTGCCGTCATTTCCTGAAGACATCAAGTTTGGAGGAAAGCTAAGTACCTAGATATCTCACTCAATCTTTGTGGCCACATTGGTTTTGCGTGTGTTTATCTAGCTAGCTCCAGGCTGTATCAGTGAAGATCGCTCCAGGTAATTGTATTTTGATTCTTAGCGCCGAAAAATCTCGGCCATATGTCAGACATTCTTGTGTTGATCTAGATAAGTGGATGTAATCCAAGCTTCCACTGCCGTCTGCAAGCTATTCCCACTGTCTAGAGTCTAGGCCAATCTCTGAACAGTGTTTTTTGTCGCTTTCGCTTCGCTCGTCTCTAAAGCCGTGGCCGGTCTGTAACTGTGTGTAACCTTTCCGCAGACAATGAGTGTTGCATAACACTGTCGACCTCCACAAGGGCAAATGAGCAACATTACGTGAACATACAAGTATTTTATTTATTTCTTTATGCAGCTTAGACAAAAAGTGGAGACGTTATGATTAATTTGATGTAAGTATATGTTACTGTAAAAGCCAGAAGTACGGTTAATCTTAAGATTTACCAGCATGGGTTATTAAATGTCCAAATTTTTATATGAAAGCAAACTAAGTTGACTTAGTGTTTTTCTATTTAAAATTCGGTAATTTACCAACTCATGCTGGTAATCTCAGGATTTTCTGGAAAATCTTAAATTTTACCGTACTTCTGGCTTTTACAGTAACATATACACGTCGTTTTGTATGGACATTATAATATAATTCATGTCTATGACTGCACGTATAACGCAGTATGTGTATAACGCAGACAACACTTTGTGTGATTCATAAATTGTGGTTTAGAGTCTGGGTGTCCATTGTGCCCGTTAATTGTATGTTTGTAAAGTCCCCCGCGACACAGGATTTAGTTTAGTGTGGAAGTTGTTTTTCTAAGAAATTAAAGATGCCTACACGTATTATGAAGCAGCGATAGCTTAGTGGAGCAACCGACAGACTGCCACGCAGAGGGTCTCAGGTTCGAATCCACGGACTTTTCGAAGTTATGTGCGTATTAAATTGTTAATTATCGCTTGCTAAACGGTGAAGGAAAACATCATGAGGGTTTCCTCATGATGTTTTCCTGCATGTCTGAGATTTCTCCATAATATTCTCGAAAAACTGAAGTCTGCCAACCCGCACTTGGCCAGCGTGGTGGACTATGGCCTTACCCTTCTTATAGTGAGAAGAGGCCCGTGCCCAGCAATGGGACAGTTTAAATATAGGGCTGATGATGATGGCACGTAATAGTAATAGGTCGCCTATATCATTTTGGAACGGAACCATAAAAATAAATAATCAACCAAAAATATTAAAATACGTAACATATTCAATCCAATGACCTTTCATATAAAATTATTAACATTTACGCAGTAGCTGTATTAATTATTTTCTAATTAATGTCAAAACTTCATCAGATTTATGATGTTATAATTGATGTGTCCTAGGATCATTATTTATTTGTTAAGGTCAGATATAATTTAAATTCTATAAAATTATGCTACGTTGCAATACTTAATTATTTTTTATTTTGGTGTAATGCCGCGAGTCCCATTTGTGTATAAAATTGACGATGTATATTTTTTTTTATTAATTTATAGACACACGGCTGAATCCCCGAAGGGGTAGGCAGAGGCCTAATATCACACCCACATTAATTTCACCATGAATTTTTAGGTCCCACGTAATAGGGGACGAGCCTATTGCCAATTATAATCAAAGGCCTTGGACAAATCACAGAAGACACCTAAAGCATCATGTGAATCCTCCCAGGCATCAAAGATATGTTTTACAAGCTCAACACCGGCATCTGTCGTGGAGCGCCCCTTTGTAAAACCAAATTGTTTAGAGTGTAGAAGCTCGTTGTTATTAAAATAATAACTTTGCAGTTGGTCTAGAATCAATTACGTACTAGGGGGCGAGCCTATTGCCGTTACCGGGCACATCACTAGACTCCGTACTGCTACTGAGAATTGGGAAAAACCCAGTAACACTTTTGCCCGACCCGGGAATCGAACCCGGGACCTCCGATCAGCAGTCGCATACGCTATCCACTGTACCACAGAGGCAGTCATGTATAAATTTATTGTAATTATATTGTATTTATACCAATAAGACTATAACTCTTCACACTTTATCATCATCAGCATTTTATAGTCCACTGCTGGACATAGGCCTCTGTTAATATGTGTCACAATACCATTGTGAATCAGTAAAAGGATTTGGCCTACTATACCACGCTAGCCATATGACATACAATATTATTTACCTCAATAACATAAGCTAAAAAAAGGCAGCGATAGCCGAGTGGAGAGACCGACAGACTGCTACGCAGACGGTCTCAGGTTCGAATCCACAGCACGCACCAATGACTTTTCGAAGTTAAGTGCGTATTAAATTGTAAATTATCGCTTGCTTATCGGTGAAGGAAAACATCGTGAGGAAACCTGCATGTCTGAGAGCTCTCCATAATGTTCTCGAAAGACATGTGAAGTCTGCCAACCCGCACTTGGCCAGCGTGGTGGACTATGGCCTTACCCTTCTCATAGATATAAAGCAGTGGGACCGTATAAAGGGCTCATAATTATTATTTAACTCTGTTATTATCCTACGTTACAACTGGCTTGCAACGGTCATGGTCGCGGAAGGACCAAATAATATTGTATGATGTATACAAATCGCGAAAGTTTAATATCGATAATTGCTAGCCATACGAGTTGGCATAGGTTTAGATGTCCAGGTTTCTATCTTTGCCGCAAGATACTATATTATTCGTTTCATGTACCTACCTAGTCGCCTCTTATGACTACGGATCCACCACGGAATAGTATTAGACTAGTTTTTTTTCTTAATCCGACACTACAACACTTAATTTTCTTAACCGTCACTAGCCAAATGGATCAAAGACTTGTTCTCAAGTCCTCGGTCTTCCATCTGTCCAGAGGGTATCCAACACTACGCTTGCAGCAGCTAACGAAAAGGAGAAAACGGGTCTTATGGCGTACCGCCCAAGTCCTCGGTCTTCCATCTGTCCGGAGGGTATCCAACACTACGCTTGCAGCAGCTAACGAAAACGAGAAAACGGGTCTTATGGCGTACCACCCAAGTCCTCGGTCTTCCATCTGTCCGAAGGGTATCTAACACTACGCTTGCAGCAGCTAACGAAAACCAGAAAACGTGTCTTATGGCGTACCACCCAAATCCTCGGTCTTCCATCTGTCCGGAGGGTATCCAACACTACACTTGCAGCAGCTAACGAAAACGAGAAAACGGGTCTTATGGCGTACCCTGAGAGAGGCCTTTGTCCAACTGTGGACCTCTACAGGCTGATGAGAAAAAAGATGGGAAATATAGGTAAATAATACTTCTTTAAAATTATATGCAGCGATGAAAATCCGTTTCTCAAGGTTCTAGGTATAATTTTATGAACTTCTTAACAATCACGAGATATTTTTTACAGGCTGACGTCATTTATAATTGCGGTGTTTGAAGTACTTTAATATCCAGTTTAATACTGTAGATCTGCAAATGTATACCCATATTCGCAGATTAATAAATGAATTATGAATGTACGTGCAGCTGTGAACATTTTGCTGGTTTTTTTTATTGAAATTCGCTATCTCTATCGCGTGCCCCATGCCTCGGAGCAAGATAAACCATCGGTCCCGACTGATATAAAGATGACTCTTTGACAGTCGTTACAGGGAGTCAGTACCCTCAAAAAAGTAATGCTAGTCTAAACCATGGAACACCGCTATCCCTTTAGGTTACGGAGGTCAGACAGTAGTCGCTCTGTGGAAAAGCTGATATTCAGTTCTATCTGGTTAGACTAGTAAGTGGACCCCGGATTCCTTTCATTGTTTCTTTCATTGAGTTTTGGAAGCAACTGAGATAACGCTAGGAAGGTAATGATGAATAAGGTGAGACTTTATACAGAAGAAAGCAATCACGCCTAATGTTACAAGTTCGGTGTAATGAGAGGTTTTGGTAGATTCAGATAGACTAAGACAAGGTACCCTATACATAGTATTTTCTTGGTTTTACGCGAATGTTACACATTGAAATCAAACTGCGATTTACGGATTCTACCGCGATATATTGAATCAAGACACCGTAAGCTGATTCTGCGTAAATAGTAACAGCAATATTTGGCCAATGTTTGAGTTCTTTGAGATAACTTGTAAACACAAGACAAAACCAAATGTTACCTCTGTCTTCCGCGACCGCGATTCCTGTAACGAAATTGAAACGTCGGATAGAAATTAACAAATGTACTTATTTGTATATAATTCGGTTTAATGTAATATATATTTTTTTACTTTTGATAGACTAACGTTTGACCGCGATCTCGCCTAAAGTTAAGTGATGATACGGTCGAAGATGGAGCACGCTTGCCTAGAAGGTACCTATTCACACGCGACTTGAAAACACCCAGATTGTACTCATCAGGAAACACAGACTCAGGCAAGAAGTTAAGAGAGCCATACCTTTACAGTACGCATAATAAATGAGGAAGCAAAGCGTTTCGTGCGTATGGATCTAATATCAACCATATAACGGTGACGATGATTAGTTGTCTGGTCGTCTGATGGTAAAAAGGGGATGGAAGAATCAGGTTATGTAGTTCCTCTGCACACTCTCCGAAATGTAACCTATAAAAACCGATAGACTGGCAACACTGCGACGATGCTCCAGGCTTTGGAGTTTTGTGTTAACCAATTTGGTCATCGCCAATGAGCGCCTAGCTTTCCTATAAATACATTCTTATCTTTAAAACCAATATATCACGAAAAAATCCGTAAACTGTATTTCATTTCAATATAATATTAACTTGGTTATAAAGTAGAATACAATAGAATGTTCTTTTTACTTCGTAGGACATTCGTCGACCAAACTGGTGACGTTCTGAAAAACGGGAAGGTCCGAAGTACCGGGAACCGGTGAGCATGTATGAAAAGAAAAAGAATAATTAATGTAGAGGAAGTGCGTGAGGTTTGGTTGAGCTAAGCTATGGTTGGGTCACACGTCATACTCGTGAACGAGTGCAGTTTGCAGGAACTAGTCGGGTCTGAACTGAACGGTAGCTCAATTCTATCGTTAGATTAATTGTATCCTGTTGTAGAGCATAGTCGCCTCACATCGTTCTCACATATTTGTTTACGTTTATTTTAATTTGTCTGGACTTTAAAAGAGACTATGACCTATGATTTGTTTCGGATGTTTCTTCGTATGTTCGTCAGGTAGGAAACACAGGCCGCGTCTAGCTTAAAAAAGTGACTTTTTTAAGTGTTTTATGTAAAACCTATGAACAAATAAATATTTTAACTTTGACTTTGATCAGTCTGCGTTTGATTACCATTAGAAGGTTGCCCTTCATATACGTCTTCATAGACCAGGAGCTCTTCCAGGCGTTTTCGATCAGGTCATGAATATCGCCAATTGGTAGGAGGGACGTCGTGGTCAGGGTTAATCCAGAAAGCGTTGCCGAGATGAGCTGGATACCTTCTCAAATTGGACAAAAATAGCTGAAGACAAGGAACTATGGAGAAATGTAGGGGAGACCTGTGCCCAATTGCGCTAAACGAATCAAAGTGCTGCCACCTGCTGACCGCTGGGTGACGTATCGCGGGGCGATGGTGGGGCGGCGCTCGACAAGTCGTCGTCCGAACTTGTTTGGCAAGCGAACGAGCATTCAGTCTCTAGGCGTCTAGTCGACAGTACCTCAGGAATCTGTCCTCGGTTCGTCACAAGCCTTGCAAGTGAAAGTGTTATCTTAAAGCTATACTTGTGAAGAAAGTGCCTTTTGTGTTTTAAAATAAACTCTGAGTATTGTAGTGAGTGTGTATTCATTGCACATGACCCAGATAAAGTGTTTATGTTGGCCAAAAATTAAGCTCCCCATCGCCATATAAATAAAACACAATTTTGCCTATGTTTAGGTTTTTTAATCATTATGTACATATATCAATGTGAATTCCATATTACTAGTTTGGACAGGACAACTTGGTTGTTGTGTCTCTTGGTTGTATGTTTTTAATGTCCCTCGCGACACAGGATTTATTCTTAGTGCGGGAGTTGTTTTTTTAAAGATTAGAAAAAAATATAAGACTTTGTTATACATGGCAAATTTAAAGAGATAAACATAAGTGATACATGTATCGTCATGCCAAATATAAAGAAAGTTAACCAAACCACCAGGGTCCCCTGGTCGTAGATGTAGTTTTCTTCATTTTGGGTTTCTTCTTCCTTACAGTTGGTATCGTAGGTTTCAAAGTACTTCTGGTTCTTATTTCCTCAGGCACTGGAAAGGAAAACATAGTTATTAACTAATGAATTTAATAAATCCAATAATATACGCGTTTATCGTTTATCAGCGTTTTGTAGTCTATTGCTGGACATGGCTCTCCTTATTTCCATCACAATAGCATTGTAAAGCAGTAGGAGGATTTAGCCTAATGTACCACGCTGGCCTGAAGGGTTGACAAAGGGCTTAATGTCGAATTTTCCGCCTCTTCCGAAACATGCTATTGCCTCCTTGTATTTACATTAGTCGCCTCTTTCAATACCCACGATATGAAATGGGTCATTGAGACTTGGTATTATAAAATACGTGACCACGCATTATTTTTATATTGTAAATCCCTTAGGGGTAATGGGTATACCTACCACACTAGTATGGATAGTAAACGCTATTATAAACTACTTTTCTTCAGAGACATTACCAAAATGCCTGATGAATAATCTGCTGTTCCATATAAGTACATACTTTCTCGTAAAGTTCAATTTTGTATAGAATAGCAGACTTTTTTGTAAATGAACACCGTGAAAAAATAGACGTTTCTAACAAAATCGTAAGATATTCAGATATAACACGCCTCTGAGCCGGATTTTAGGACTATACCTAATTGACCAGGTTCTGCTAAGTTTGGGGTCATATGACCGTGTGAGAGCTCATATAATCTACAACATTTGTCTACTCGCAATAAACTCAAAAGGTGCTGAAGGAAAGAGTCATTACTGATGAAAGATTAGGTATAGGTACTATTTGTAAAGGTTGTTTGTGTCCAGCTGCTGGCGTTTAATTGGAGAGGCTTACATCCAGCAGTAGACTATAGCAGGCTGATGATGATGATAGAGGTATGGCAAATATATCTTTTGGCTTAAGTATAGAGATCTAACCACTTAGTGGTCCGTAGAAAGCAAGCCTTAATCTCTCCTCAAAATGCAAAAGAACCTACTAGATAGCTTACTCTATATAATTGTAAATTTTCTATATTATGTCGGTTAAAAATTATTGCAACGAAAAGAACAGTAGTATAGAATCCTGAAACTATCAAAGCACGGCCATCTGATCGCAAACAAATAGAAGAACCTGAACTATGGTAATCAGTTAACTGACTAACATAATGAAATATTATACTAGAGGATGACGGCATCAATGTAAGCACAGTTTTTTTAATTTAATCGTTTCCAGACTTTTACAGCCAGATACCGAACAAATCATCGTGTTCATTACACAAAGGCTTGATATTACTCTTAACAGTCACTGTTACTGAACACTTGTCCAACAGGACAGGTAGACACAAGGCAGAAACTTCAATTCTTAAAATAGTACTTTTTAACTTACAGTAAGCAGGTGGATGCGTAAGCTCGGTGACATTCTCATATTCGGTAGTAGTCCACAGATCATACTCAGGTATCCACATACCAAAATCAAGTGGTTCGTAACCAAAATCTGTCATATATGCAGGACCCCGATACTCTACGCGAGTCAACGAAAAATCATCATAATAGGCACCCTCTTGCCACTTCCAAGCTTGGATGTCAAGCAAACTCAGATTCTTATGCCATCCATATGCGATCATTTCAAAAAAACAAGCATCGCCGAAGCTAAGTTCCACAGTTATATCGAAAGATGAATCTGTAAGAGGCAAAATACAGATAATTATTTTTATTATTGTCAAAATGAAAAGAGAGAAGGGAATCGTTTGGCTTGGTACGAACATGTTATGCGAAGTGATAATAAGTACATAGATAAACAAGTTATGAATATGGAGGTATGAGGTACGACCTGGGAAAAAGAGGCCACGAAAAAGATGGATGGACAGTGTGACTGAGTTTGAAGGAGAAAGGTATCAGAAAACAAATATGGAAGCAAAGGACGTACTTCGCCGACCACTAATAAATTGGGAGCAACGAAAGAGGATGATGATTTACTTTTTCTAAAAACACCCTCCCACGCTAGGAGTAAGGTGTCGCGATTGCTTTGACGTTTAGATATACAGGAATCGAACCCACAACCATCGCGTGGCAGTCACTTACACTCTCTATATGCCACCGTCCTCCAAGAAAAATAATATACCTAACAGAGAAAATATGTACATACATAACTGAAACTTTGTTTATAAAATCTTGGTACTAGAAATGAAAATCTACCGATGCCGAAAATTCACGGATCCTACGCATGTTTTGACCAGATCTAAATTTTTCGTGCCTAGATAAAGTTATCAACAAATTTTCGTTGATGTACATATTTGCTACCAAATTCTCTTAAGTAGTCTTACTTCTCCTGTACCATATGGCTGAAAGTATGGAGGTACACTAACATTTGTAGTAGTAACAGGGTGGTCCAAAATTTTCTCTGCCGCAGTAATGTTTGATGGTCATGGCTGATGCGGCCGTAGCATTGATGATTGACAATGTAAGGCATGTGAACTCGACGTGATCCAAAATTGTCATCTGTGAACATTTGACACACATGTAGGTCATAAATCACAAGCCAAAAGCAGTACAGTCACACGGAAAATGTTTGAAACCCTTATAAATTCGCCATGTCTGTCTGTCTGTCCGTATGCCACAGCCAATGTAGGCCAAAACTATTGAGACTACAGACTTGGAAGTCCGTAGGTAGATGTATTCTGTAAAACGCTTTACGATGTGTGCACAAAAATAAAAAAATATGAAATAAACAGTGGAAGTCTCCGTACATGGAAGTGATTTGTAAATTTTTATTTTTCATCTTTCATATACATGAGGGATATCTATACATAGGTATTTAAAAATTATATTGAGGTTTCAAAATGAGGAATGAGGTTAAATTTGAAAATGAGTTTGAATTTGAATTTAAAGTAGGTAAGAAAGTGACAAATCAAAAACAATATGTATTGTAGATCATAATTAAAACTTCTAACGAAAATTGGTTTGAACGATATGTAGTCAGCAGTTCTGGAAATTTAGCACATGTTCAAAAACCGCAAATATAACTTTGTCTTTAATACAAACACTATGATAAACAAAGTTATTTGTGCTGGTGGAAAAGTGAGAGTGTTATCTGATTAGATGAAGGTAGTGGGTATGTTAAGTAGATAACTCTTCTACGTAACCCCTCATGAGCGAATTGGACTCGCGCTTGATTTAAATAATATATTCTACGATCAGCTCGCGACTTCACTCCCTTTCAACTCCTATGTTGACCCCGTGGAATCTTGAAAAATCCCACTGTCAATCTCAAATTTTACTTAATTACTTCTCATTTAAGTATATGTTTTTCACTAGTGCTGCTTTTGGCTTGAACAATAGCAAGAGCAACTTCAAAATACACCAGTATAATTTTAAAATGTACTCATATTTGCAATAAATAAAGGTGGCAGAAGGAGATATTAAATTCATTGGATCCAACAGCGGTTTTATTATAAATGTCGTTCCCAAAGACGTCAGGCATCTTGTCTTATAGAACATTCGTCTGCGGTTGTAATCTTAATATATACTACTATAAGTTACTGACTGACTGACAGACACGCTACAGCCGGAACTATTGGGCGCAGGAAGCTGAAATTTGGCATGTATGTTCCTTGGGGACCGTAGAGGTGCACTAAGACGGGATTTCCCGAAATTCCCACGGGGTCGGCCAAAACGGATAATTTTTAAAAAATGCAGGCGTAGCTGTTGGCGTCCTCTAGTCATGAATATAGTGATATATCGTGAGGATATGTCGCTGCGACATGACGTGATGACACGTGTTCCACTGCTGATTACAGACGCGCACACCTTTTTTTTTAATAAAACAACTCGTGCGCTAGGACTAAATCCTGTCTCGCGGGGGACTTCACAAACATACAACTAACTGATACAATGAACACCCAGACTCGAAACCACAATGTATGAATCACACAAAGTGTTGTCTCGTGTGGGGATTGAACCCACAACACTGCATGCAGTGTCAAGCAGCGAGGCGGCCGCTTAAGCCACTGCGCCAAACATATATATTTTTTTATTTATTTATAGACTCACGCCTGTATCCCCGATGGGGTAGGCAGTGGTGTAATACACCCACATTTTGCCACGTTTTTTTCTTTTTTTTTACAAAGATATAAATACAAACAAAACTGTAAACTAACGTTATAAATCATAGTCTGTCGCTGGTTATTATCAGTTACAAGGCGAATACTTTCTCTATACAGAATCTGCTGCATTTCTTCAGTGTCACAGTCACCAAACCTTTGCATTGCTGAATCCGCACCGGCTGAAATCAAACAATATTTTGTAAGTCATGTAGACATCGTTTTTATATGGCTGAGGGTCTCGGTTTCAAACAAACTGCATGCACGGCTGACGTTTAGAAGATATAGACACACGCCTTAATCCCCGAAGGGGTAGGCCGAGGTGTAATATTACACCCACATTTTGCCATAAATTGTTAGGTCCCACGTAATAGGGGGCGAGCCTATTGCCGTTACCGGGCACTACATCAGACTTCGTGCTGCTACTGAGAATTCGGAAAAACCCACTTTTGCCCGACCCGGGAATCAAACCCGGGACCTCCGATCAGCAGTCGCATACACTATCCACTGGACCATGGAGGCAGTTAGAAGATATTTTAAAATCAGCCTATTGCTGTCTATTGCTGAACGTAGGTCTGCCCAAGCGTAGGCGACAAGACCTGATCACAAGATCACAAGACCCATGTAGCTACCACCAGCTACCCTCCGCAAGTCATTTGTTTGTCTGGACGATGGGCTTTAAACACTACGCTTTCGATGGTATGTAATGTATGTATGTATTCAATTAATAATAATTTATCGCTTGCTAAACAAGGCAAACATCGTGGGAAACTTGGCTGTCAGAGAGACCTTCAATAATGTTCTCGAAAGTGATATCAAATTTGCCAAGACGCGTTTGACTAGATTGGTGGAATTTGGCCAAGCCCTTTTTATTGAGAAAAAACCCGTGCCCAACAATCGGACATTTTATATACAGGCCTGATAGTAGAAGAAAGGTAATAGAAAAACAATGAAACAGTGCCTTTCAATGTTCTGAAAACTAATTTATCTACATGTTATAGGTAGTTATAAAGACCAGCGACAGCCTAGTGGAACTACCAACAGATTGCCATGCAGAGGGAATGGGTTCGAATCCACGGCGCGCACCACAGATTTTTCAGAGTATTGATTTGTTAATTGTCGCTTGGTCCGCGCGTCAGAAAGCACGTTAAGCCGTCAGTTCCGGTTGTCATGAACATCTTTGACAGTCGTTATAGACCATCAGTAGACGGGTGGTGCCGTATAATATACTTTTGCCGACACACACATATAGGTATATACGTGTGTGTGTCGGAGGAAGCTATGAGGCGAATTGATTGTTGTTTTTATGAATAATTCACAATATTATGTTATTTAAATTTTTATTAGTTTAATCTAAGTAATTTAACTATAAGTTGTGAATGCACTAGTTCAGGTAAAGACCAATCAGAGCAGGACGAACGCCTCGAGCGGGGTCGAGGCGCCATCTAATATAAAGGAGAACTGACAGCTTCTGGTGACATTATCTTTTAAGTAAAATTGGCAGATCGAGTTGGATCGGATGCGTACTCAATATATACAGGGTGTAAAAAACCCTTAACGAAAACCGAAACCCCATATTGTACCAATTATTACGATAATTTTTTACTTCGGCGGCATACCTGGGAAATTACTGGTTCAGGAGATATTGAGGCTCAAAGTCACGAATTTTTTTTTCGAATTATTCCAAAATCGTGTTTAGAATGATAAATGTACACTTTCTGCCAAATAAATATAAACAAAATTTTCAATATTTCCCTAAAGTAAACGGCTTTAAAGTTCCCGACACGTAGTGTATGCCTTCCAGTAATCAGCTGCGAGGTCATTCCCCTCGGCCGCGCGACCACGTGATCATAAACTGCCGCCACCGCGGCATAGTAAAAAAAGAATAGTAGGATAGCTTCATACAAATCGGCCGCCGCCGCCGCGCTGGTTTGAATGTATGCGTGAGTCGCCGGAGCGCGTATTTACAAAGCCATTAGAGTGAAAGTACAAACTGAACTGGCTTAGCTTTTGTTTGACAAAAACTTGACGAAACCCTAGTCTATTCTAGTACAGAAATTAACTGAAATCGCGTAGACTTTGTAAGATAAATTCATTCTAACATTGCAGCAACAAATGCTATTCAATTTGGGACTACGACTAGGTTTAGGACCACAATGTGCCTAATGCCTAGTTGGTTAGGTGCGACTGTTTGTAATTCAAGTAACTAAATAGGTTATGTTAGGTTCTATTTCGACCCTTAATCCAAAAATAGGAGCCCTGCGAAGCAGGGCTCCTATTTTTCGTCAACTTAGTTTATATTATATTATATCACAAATATAATATGTAGGTAAGTAGATATTATGTCCAATTAAATAGTTTTTAATAAACTAAGTTGACTCCTATTTTTGGGTTAAGGGTCAAAAGAGAACCTAACATAACCTATTTAGTTACTTGAATTACGTACAGTCGCACCTAAGAAACCAAAACCATGTTTGAAAATATCTCGACAAAGGCTTATCTATTTGAGTGAATATGAATCATATTGTACTAGGTTTTGTACGTGTATTTTCTTTGAAAATATCAAGGCAAAAAGCTAATCCATTTGAGTAAATTTTTTTACTGAGATAGATTAGGTATTGTCGAGTAATATGCATAAACAAAAGCTATTCTATTAGAGTCTGACTCGTGACTCAAATAGAGCGCGGCGTCAGTACAGGATGCACCGCGCGTCTGATCGCGCGCATTCATGTAGGTACTACACTGCTCGCCCGCTCGAATTGTTTATGTACATTCAGTTTTGTAATAAACGTTATTAATATTATACAATGTGTTAAACGACAGTAAATTAAACTTGTTACATTTTTCTCGCTATAAAGGGCATTTAGATAGTTATATAACGCTTAGCTAGTCAGTAGGTATTTGAAAAAATATATATGCAAGCTTAAATTCTGTAGTATTCAGCGCAATCACTTAAAAAAACGGCGAAAAGGCGCGCGCGCCGACAAAGCCGGCGCCGCGGTGTAAACAAGTGACAAGTTGACAACCCGTGCGTCAACGCAAGAGTAGGCAATTAACTCGCCGAGCGGCCTTAGCTAACCTACTAATCTTTTTTTACTATGACCGCGACGCACGGTGTAGGTAGATACGGCCGGCGTAGGTACGATGCGCGCGCTATACATTGCCTCTAATAAAATGTGTGTATTTTTTTAAGCTTAAAAAAATATTTTGTTTCCCAGGTATTATTTTCACGTAGTATGACTTGGCATGATGTGCAAAACGAGTAGACTTCGGCTTGGTGATGGGTCTTGTGACACCTTATATACTTATATAAATTATATATGTGTATAAATATATATTGAGTACGCAAAAAAGTCCACAAAAAGTTAATAAAACGTAAAAATAAGTCCAATTGAAACACCAAATTAACTTTGTAGTTCAAAAAGCAGTGTCACACACAATTACATATAGGCACTGTCGTTTATGTATTCTATTGGATCTCCCTTCCTTTCCACAACAACACGGTCCGGGCTAAGGTCTACACGGTAAACTTTTACACGGTAGAACAAATAGGTACCGTCTCACACTAAGCGATTCGGTGACTCCTATCTTTGTTGGACCATTAAGATATGGAACTCCTTACCTGCCCACGTGCTCTCTTCTTCCTATGGTTCAGCGTCCTTTAAGCGGAGCGCGAAAAAGCTATTCTATAATCATCAAAGTAGGAGCCATCATGCCGTTATTATTAATATTCTATTGACATGATGACTTTTGCTATGGGTCTCCATGTACGCTTAAGATCAGGCGCATGGAGTCATTTTGATAGGCATCAATAAAAAAAGACTGCCTCGTTGGTCTCGCGGCATAAATGTGCGCGTGGGATTGAGAGGTCTCGGGTTCTATTCCCGGGTCGGGCAAAGTGTTATTGGGTTTTTCTGTTAGGAAATTCTCAGTAACAGCACGGAATCTGGTTATGTGCCCGGTACTACAATAGGCTCACCCCCTATTACGAGGGACCTACAAATTCATGGTGAAATGTGGGTGTAATATTACACCTCTGCCTACCGTTTAGTGCGGCGTTAGTTACCGGCGTTAGTCTATAAATAAAAATAAATATAAAAAAAATCAATAAAAAAAGGAAATGTAACTGCAAATGTAAGTTTGTGATGACAAAAGTTTTATGTAGGTACTTGATACTATTTTTATATAAAGGGGCTACTGATTAACTTTTCAAATGTAAAGCAATGAAGATTGAAAGTAGAACTTACAGCGTAGAACATAATTCTGGTTATTAATTTTCGTTATGGTGATGATCTGGAATTTATCCAGGGCTTGCTCAATCCAGGGTAGGTAGCTCATCATATCCAGAAATCTGGATGGGGCACCACAACCGGGCCCTCTGACTCCAACACCAAGCTGCAAATAGTATAATTATAATGTAGACAGATGCCTTAAGCCCCGATGTGGACAATGGGCTTAAGGCAGTGATAGCATAGCGGAGATATCAAGAAACTGTTTCACAAAACGTACCATCAATGCCCGGCTGTTATGAAGATCTGTTACACTCCTTACGGATAATCAGTGCCCTGGTTTATAGAAGTCTGAGCCGTTGAATATCGCTATCATTTTTGGTTTGCTGAGATGTGATTTACTACGGAATTCAAAATTCGATCTATAGATAGATCTGTAGATTCGTTTTTGACATAAGCTCCATACAAAATATTTCAAACACGAATCTCGAATCTCAAAATCCATGTATGGATCGGATATTGAAAATGGCCGTTGGGTGGCAGTCGCTCTGTGGAAAAGCTAATATTCTGTCAATCATCGGGTTCTGGGATAACGCTAGGAGGATGATCTACTAACCAGCTGCCATCGGCCCCAAATGTCCCTTATGACAAGGGCCGCACCAGCATTCCACACACACACTTCATTTGTCTGAAGCGACACAGCGCACGCCACGTGAGGAGGTCGCATCATTCTTTCGTATAGCTAGAAAGAAACAACAATATACCAATACAAGAATGTCTATCAAATGCCTCCGTGGACCAATGGATAGCGTGTGCTGACCAGGAGATCCCAAGGTCCGGCTCCCAGGTCGGGTAAAATTGTTACTGGGTTTATTTTCGATTTCTCAGTAGCCGCACGGAGTCTGGCATAGTGACCTGTAACAGCAATAGGCTCGCCCCTATTGCGTGGGACCTATAAAGTCAGAATATGGCGATTTGTGGGTGTTATATTGCACCCCTGCCTTCCCCTTCGGGGATACAGGCGTGAACGGATAAAAAAAATATAAAATCACAGTGAATCCGGCAATCTGATATTCTTTTCACCGAGCCTAACGTCTTATATTCTTGCACTGTCCTAAAATAAATAACGCTGAAACATAAAGCTGGTTTCTGTCTAGGCAAAATGTATCGAAAGCTTCACTACTTACGTTGGCAGCAACGTAGAAATCTTTACACATCTTTCCTGGTACGTGCATCACTCTGAGCACTTCTTTGTCTAAGGTTGTAAACTCTGAAACAAATAAAATAATATTATCATTTGCCAGCAGCTTGGCCCACGTGGTATGTCTCTAAAAAGTATGTTTTGGTACCCACCATTTTGTAAAACAAGGTAAATAATTGAGTGTGCCAAATTGCATTAAAACCTTTTCTACACTTATTGCAGTGCCATATGGGAGAAGATTGCTTTCTATTTTTATAATTGGTATACATATGTTTTTTTTTTATTTGGTTATTTGATGTCCTGTTACGTCATCTTTCATCCACCTGCGATGCCGCGGAAAACGGCTTCCCTATGTATTTAGTAAAGTTGTCATAGTAAAGAGACGACCAGAGTGGAATTGTCCTATTTATGTCAGCCTAGAGACGTCCACTGCTGGACATAGGCCTCCCTCAAGGTTCTCTACACAGACCAATCTTAAGCCGCCCGCATTCAAACGCTTCCCGCAATCTTAACCAGATCGTCGGCCCACCTCGTGAGAGGAATACCCCTGCTACGTCGTCCGGTACGTGGTCGCCAATTGTCCTATATTATTATTATATTCATAATGGATGGAGATATGCTCTGTGCTCTCTCAATGATTTGGTCGGTTCCAATGACAGGTCATAACAATATATTTTAAAAAACTGAAATAATTTCTACTACTGTCGACAATGTCTTAATAAATATAACTTTTATTAATATATAAGATTCTTTCTCACCCTCTTTCATTTTGACGACGTAGAATGCAGGATTTTTCAAAATTGTATTCGGAGGTGGACATAAGGGATTCATTTTAACTGAAACAAAATCATCAATTTTAAACTTGCGCGATTTCTATACATCATACAAAATAATTTAGCGAATCTTAATCACGTAAAATTAACTTATTTTAGGTATAAATTCCTATTTGTTTCCAACGTTTCCACAGTTGCTACATATCGCAGTGGAGTTACTTATTTCTAGATACCTTAATACTTCTTATAGTGTTATAATCGCTTGTCCCTTCCCTTACGGATGGCGTTCAACGATCGGTCCTGGGATGCAACGAAGATCTTTGATAGTCGTCATCGGTCACTGGTCTATTTAATGGAATGTCGCTAATCTCTACCACTTTGTATTGCGGAGGTCAGACAAGTCAGTCGATTTGTGCAAAAGCTAAAAGGTATCAATCTGGTAAGGCTAGAAAACGGATCCAGGACTCCAAGTTGTAAGTCTTAAATACCTCAATATAATTTTGATTAGTTTAAGGACAATTTAGCTTTTTTAAGTATTATACGTCGAAGTAAGAAGTATAATCGCCACCACTGCAAAACCTACAGTTATTCAATGTTGGACACACGCTCCTAAGAGGAATAGGTACAATACCCATATAATCTGCGTAATTAAAATGAATCACCTAAATGTTTGTACGCGCAAAACTTCCAAACGATTTCACCTAATTGGATTAATTTTTATTTTATGTGTTCGTTACTAGCAGGAAAAGGTTGGTATGAAAAAAATGTCTAAAAAAATATTAATAATAAAAAAATAATAGTGTGGTACGGTTCGCCGGATCAGCCAGTATTACTGAGCGCGCCCGTCGTCAAGTGGCCGCGGGCACTTGAAATTTGTCGATGCTGAGTAAGCACTGGGCAAGCGGATAAAATAAAAACAAGTTTCTTACGGTCTCTGACGACATCCCTGAGATGCACCAACGCGATAGTATTGTATGTTTCTCCGTATTCAGGGTGTATAACGTAGTTTCTTACTCGCCGTCCATGACCAGGACTGTCCCAATCTTCGCCTAGGAGAACACGTGTCCTGCGCCTGGGAAAGTAGATTTTTGATGACCCGGTGGCGTAGCAGGAGTGTAAACGACTGCCATGCCGAAAGTCGCGGGTTCGATTCCCGCTCAAGTCAAATATTTGTGTGCGTGAACATGATGTTTGTCTTGGGCTGGGTGTTTCTTATATAATATGTATGTATTAACAATAAGAAGTAAATTTGTATGTTTATCCATTGTCTAGTACCCATAACAAGCATTTAAACATTTAAACCGAATGATCTTGAAACTACATTATACGACAAATTTCTTTACAGGAGACCACTCCTGTAAAGAAATTTGTACACTACCAAGTGACGGAAAACGAAAATTAAAGTAATAAATAATGTATTGTGGTTTCTCAATCATTCCGTATAAATGTATATCTTTTAAATTAATATATCGCGATAAAATCCGTAAACTTAGTATAAGTTCAATGTGTAACATTCGCATAAACCCAAGAAGATAGTTGAATGTTTGAAAAGCCAATGATTATAAAGATGGCAACAGTTACCTTGTGTATGTCTCTACGTATAAAATCTGGGGGCACGGCAGTGCCCCCACCAAGACGATCCAAGCAAAGCGCAAGGGCACTACCTGCCTATTCTCTTTCTGGCCTGGGCATTTCGCTACATTCACACAGGCGTAAGGTGAAAAATTAATTCATGTTCACTACTTTTCTGTTATACGCATATTACTTTTCTGTTCGCAGGTAGAAGAGCCTTGCTGATTTCAGCAGAAATGGGCCGGCTCGACCGGGGAGTACTACCATCTCACAGAAAATCGATGTAAAGTAACAGTACTTAAACTGTTGCGTTTCGATCGCTGAGTGAGAGTGTCAGCCGGAGGCCCTATCCCCTAATCCTTCTCCCTCATCCCACTTCTCATCCTATCCCTTTTCCCAACCCCAAGGGGCGGCAACGCACTTGTGAATGCTGTGATGTTGCTTGTGTCTATGGGCGGCGGTAATTGCTTACCATCAGGCGATCCGTCTGCTCGTTTGCCGCCTATTACTAAAAAAAATACAATAGTTCTTGTAGTAACGAATGGCCGAGCCACATATTTTGACTAAGGTGTAGAGTTTGTGAAGTTTGGACTTGTAGAGTAGGGCGTGTAGAGTTAGAATCTTGGCTCTACTTGACATCTGATAACTTTTTGACAGTGCCAGTCATATGGTCTCGTCTTGGCAACATTTTACATGAAAATGTTATTTTGTGCGATCAATATATTCATAAGTAAACGCTTTATTTTACCTGAAGTCATATTTCGGCATGGGTCCAATATCCGCAGCCGCCCCAATCACAAACTCCCTGTGTATCAGAGCAACGGTAGTCACAGATCTCGCCTCTGCCCCCATGTCTCCTGTTAACCAATGATAATAATAAAGCTTTCTAAATTAATTCCATGCAAAATTACAATATTGATGAGTTGGTTAGTACTTAATAAAAGAAATACTTTCTAGATCATTTGGTTTAAATGTACTATATTTGACGCCAATATATCGTGATAGATTCCGAAACCGTAGTTTGATTTCAATTACATTTTGAAGAAATTAAATTAAATAGCAAATATATTACATTGAAATAAAATGACTTTGACATACGGACAGACAGACAGAATATATAGACAGACATGGCGAATCTATAAGGGTTCTTTTTTTGCCATTTTTGGCTACGGAACCCTAAAAAGAAATAATGTCTAGAATAATGGTAAAAGCCTCCACTAACTCGTCAGTCTCCTGTTTATCAATACGCAAATATATTCAACAGATGAAACAACATAGAAAACATATTTTGATTACCGTTCTTATATGTGTGTAGTTTTTTATATTGTTTTCAATGCAGCAGTTTACAAAACCTTTTTTTACTTTCTAAAGCGTTATTTTCTTTCGTTGCTTGAAAACTTTTGAAAATGTCTAACTTCTTCTTCGTGTCAATGGTTTCTTTCAACTATATGACACCTGCATAATACTCGACCACTTTAATCACGTTAGGAGTGGCCTCCCAAAGCTTAGCCACAGTGCAGCTCGGGCAAGATGGACATATGACTTACTGTATGAATAGTAGAGTATACCCAGCCATGGGTACTGGGTGATTTTAACGTCTCCCTCAGCAACGGATAAAGACTCGTCCAAGCCGCAGTCGATAAAGTCCAAATCCACAGATGCTGTTATACATACTGAAATAAAAGAGGAAAGGAAAATAAAAATATTTTTCTTGTGTGCGTGTTACATAAATAAAAATCACAATAAAAATCAACATAAGTGATCCGTTTGCCTACCACATTAAAAATCTTTCACATGTTTAATAAATTCTTTAATAGACAAAATTTAGTTTATAAAAATAACAATAAAAAACAACATAAGTGATCCGTTTGCCTACCATATTAAAAATCTTTCACATGTTTAATAAATTCATTAGGTACTTAATAGACAAAATTTAGTTTATAAAAATAACAATAAAAACCAACATAACTGATCCGTTTGCCTACCACCAAAGAGGTTGGACGTTTAGACTAGAGAGAACATGCCCTATAAATTTCCTTATACCGAACGTGCAACATGTAATGTCAGTTGGTCTTAGTTGGTTAATCATAACGTCAAATTACGCGTCTCATTTAAAGAGGCATATACTCTTTACATACTCATATCTTTGACTACATTCTCTAAATAGCCGTGCTGTGATCTGTCAACAGTGTAAAATTTGTTGGATGTTTGTGTTTACATTTTTAATAACTTTTTTGCATTTAAATAGTAAGTAAGCTTATAATAATTAAATAGTGTACTCATTAATTAATACATATCGTGTATGTGATATCGGGATGTGGATTCCGCTATTCTCGGAACGGAAATAACAGGAGAAACTTTATCTTCTAGCAGTAAGTCGGAATTTTCCTACAAATGTATTTACTTTTCTCGTATTAATGCTATAATGAGTGTTAAGTTTACACAATATCATTGTATTGCAAATCAAAGGAACAGCTTGCATACGTATGTGTTATGAATTTTACTCACAAATTGTTATTTTGTACATTTATTGATTTAATAGCCTTAGTGATGGGATTTGACAGTGAAAGGAGATATCGATGTTTTTTGAATGAGGGATAAATACGGAAACTAACTATCGGACATGAATGTAAAACTGTAGCTGGAAGCGACAGCGGGTAGCCGCGTTTGCTAAGTTGACAATAAACAAAGACATCCAGCGGTCTAATTTTCTATCGCGCGTTTGATAGTAAGCGCAGTTTAATGTACATAATTTACTTAGATACCTACCTTAAAAGTAGCGTCTATTAACCTAAAGCCAAGTGTTCCAGTGTAAGCGCTGCATCTATAAAATAGTAGATGGATTAGGGATGCGAGTAGCACTTTTTCATTATTAAGAAGGTGTTTTTTATTACAGGTTGCCTATTAATGACGTCACCAGAAAACTTTGGATAAATGCCGTTGGACGGCCTAGTTTGATTTAGCAGAAGTACCATCATATTTGTTCACGTCATTTTGAGAAAGACTGTTTTTTAAAGACAGAAAGCACCTGGCGTCGTTTAATACCGAAAGCTGTGCTTACATTACATTTATGCCCGGACATTGCACACCCGGTAGAATTATTTATCCAAAGCTAAACAAAAAGTGTGTAATTTTAGTTTGAACATATTAATAAAATATAATAATTACAACGATTTTAATTAATCTATCTACTTCTATATTATTTATCATATTAGTGCTATCCTGACTGATCAAAGACGTCTTGCCTTGTAGTCCGCTACATAATATTCTACCATAAAATATAATATTCTTTCACATTCACACAACATTATCTGGTCCCAAACTAAGCATATCTTGTACTACGGGTACTAGACAATCGATAAACATGCATATATACTTTTCTGTAAATATATTACATATTACACATAGTACCATCCAGACCAAGACAAACATCCATATTCATGCACACAAATGTTTGACTTGAGCGGGAATCAAACCCGCAAGCTTCGGCGTGGCAGTCGGATTACCTACAACTCTAAAAAAATCAACGTGATATGATGCGACGCAAACAAATTGCCAAAGCCTGCCGTTCCGCATTAGCCAATCTGGTATAATTCGTACAATACATAATCTAAGTGACAGTTTCTTAGCATCGCATCGCAACGCATCGCTCATTAGTTTATTAATACTTTTTGTCAATAGATTTTATGGCTAAAACGAACAATGAAGGCGCACGCTAACTGTTCGGACGCGACTTACTGTCGCGACAGTAAGTCGCGACACATAGTGTGCACACCCTTTCGGACGCGGCTTTCTGTCGCGTCCGCGTCCGATACAACAATAGACACGCCATGCTGTCTATGCAATACACTAAGGCTAGGTAGGAGCATATTTTTCTTAATTCAGGGCACTAGCAGTTAGCACTATTAAATTATATTATTGGTATACCTTGAAGTAAAGCAGAACTGTTGAATTGAAAGTGAATTTATCATTTTTGACTATATTCGGTATAAAATCAATATTAAGGCCGTACCATGGACAATATACGGATGACAGTAAACGTCCGCAGACGCTTACTGTCATTTTTCCAGATTGCTATCGGACGTCTGAACGCTCAAGGTCACGTCCGCGACAGACGTCCGATATTGTGCACACTTGAATGGATCTTCCTTGTCCAGATACAGGCCTTGCCACACGGCACAATTTTACGTCCAACTTGACTAAATCACTTGACGAAATCGTGACGTGTAGACGCCAGTCGTCCAACTCAAGTTCATCGGGTGGGCGGTACCACCAGATTTTAACCAATCGGGTGGGCGGAATGCAAATCAGTGATTTGATTGTGTCGTGTAGACGGGCAAAGCCAATTCGATTGAAAATTTGATCAGTGGTAAAATTGTATCGTGTGGCAAGGCCTTACCCTTCTGTCGCGACTTACTGTCGCGACAGTAAGTCACGACAGATAGTTTGTGCGGGCCTTTAAACACGTGATTTTTTTAGTACTGTCTGTCTGGCAAATCTTTGCAAAGCACTGTCCGGCGTCAACAGCAAAAACTACAATTTCAATATTTTAGTTGTTTATTTATACGGCTTAAATATATCGACACATACTAAAGTTAGACATTTGACCAAAAATATTTATCGATAAATCATCACTGTTACGAACAACACTCGGTTTCCTAACTCTATGTTTTGTCTACTGTTTGCCTACCACGATTCTGCTATAAGAGCGTGCTGCTAAACCTATCGACAGCTCTTTCTATCATACTGCATGTGCCATTAGAAAGAAGATATCAATCATAGCAACCGCTGTTGTTATTTAGTGTTACTTCTATGCCTTAGGTTATATTTCTTTGCCTACCACATTAAAAATCTTCCACATGTCAAAGTCAAAGTCAAAGTCAAAATCATTTATTCATTTAGGCCACAAAATGACGCATGAACGTCAAAAATTAAGTAATAAGTTAATTACTAGGTGATTCTACATGTTTAATGAATTCATTTAGTTTAGTTATCAAACCTAAGACGGCCTTTTATACAATCTCATATCTTCATCATCGTCATCGGTCATCGTCCTAGCGTTATCCCTGTTGTATTCGATACTATACAACAATAGTCTGGTATCTTCTTGGCCCTCCCACATTCCTAACAACAATGTCTTTTACGGACTAACTTTTGGCGTACATTAGACACTATCATGGATGGACGATCGTTGTATGATCTTTATGTATAATCCATACGCTCGGTTGAAACGTCGAGAATGCAGAGATACGAGTAGTAAGTGAATTAACGCAATTAAAACCCATCAAATAGACTTGATGACAGTGGCGTAGGAAGGGGGGGCGGTAGGGGTGGTCCGCCCCGGGTGCCACCCTTTTTGGGGTGCCACCCATCCATAAAAAGGGGTGACACTCAAAACTCAACTTGAAGAACAATGTACAAAAATATAAAACAACATAGGCACTAGCTCAGCACTACGAGAGTTAGCCCGAAATTGTTAGGTATCGACTAAAAAAGAAAAAATATCGGGCAAGTGCGAGTCTGACTCGCGCACCGAGGGTTCCGTACGCATTTTACCTTATTTGAGGTTGGTGCTAATTACGCTAGTCTTCTAAATCTGAGGGTCTAGTACCAGTTTACACTCAACCGTCACGGTGGACGATAGCCTAGACGACGGGAACAATTTCCATACATTTTCTAAATGCGCCCCCTAGCGGTCTCTATCGATCGCTTCTCTCCATTAGGGGCGCTTTAACAAGTACGAAAATTAACCTTAATTTTCAACTTTTTTAAATTTTCAGAATTTTTCCTTTATTTGTGCTGTAGGACCCTGCTTTTGGCCAAATTTCGTGATTCTAGTTCAACGGGAACTACCATATAGGTTTTCGACCCAAAACCTATAGGGTACTTACGGTTGACCTAGAATTGTTAATTTTTGTCAAAACCAAGGTCTTACAGCACAAGTAAAGGAAAAATTCCGAAAATTAAAAAAAGTTGAAAATTAAGGTTAATTTTGGTGCTAACAAGTTTTCGCAAAAATCTAATTTTGACCATATCTTTTTATCGGGTCGACCCAGGACCCTGATTTTTACACACCTAATAGGAACCATAGACCTCAGTATCTGGTATAAATTTCAATTTGCTAGGTCCACCCGTTCCTGAGAAAATCGGTGGTGACACACGGACAGACAGACAGACAGACAGACAGACAGACGGACAAGAAAGTGATCTTATAAGGGTTCCTTTTTTACCTTGTGAGGTACGGAACCCTAAAAAGGTCATCCAGCAACTACCGCCCCGGGTGCCACCCAAGTTAGCTACGCCACTGCTTGATGACAAGAGACTATGATGCATTATCGACATATCGTGACACTTTGAAATCTAATATCAATTCATTAACTTACAAAATATAAAAGAAACAACATACCTTTCAACAAAACTAAAATTAACGTAAACATTGTGGATCCAGTTTAAATAACACTTTCAATCATGATGAATAAGTAAAACTATTAACTAATGCGTAATAAATAGCACATTTAACTGCTATGTTATATTTCCAAAATCATAAGTTGACTTTCTTAAAACGTTATACTGAACTAAATACAAAATACAAATGAGAAATAAATCGTTATTACCTTCTCTGTGTCATATTTATGTTTAAATAACTGTTATTGTTTATGTAGGATGTTATCAACTTTTAACAAACAAATTGTAAATATAATTTGATCCGGGTGCATAGCAGTGCACCCGCCAAGTTGTGAAATAGTTTTGACGCTAATTCTTGAATTCTTGATGAATGAATCAAGAGATAAACATATGTATGTTAGGATCATTGCAAATGGCGGTCCGTAGCCTCTGCTTACCTCTTCGGGAAACAGGCGTGAGTCTATGTATGTATATATAGATACTAGAGGAAGCTCCGCCGCCAAGCCCACACTTTTTCCGTTTCTTTCCGATCTCGTATGAATTTATTTATATTATAAGCACATCAACATCATCTTAATATATAAAATCCTTGCGTTACTGGCTGACTGACAGACACGCTACAGCCGAAACTATTGGGCGCAGGAAGCTGAAATTTGGCATGTATGTTCCTTGGCGACCGTAGGAGTGCACTAAGAAGGGATTTCTCGAAATTCCCACGGGATCGGCCAAAACGGGTAAATTAAAAAAAAATTCAGGCGTAGCTGCTGGCGTCCTCTAGTAATGACATAATTTCTTATGATAAGTAACATTTTCAGTGTTCGAGTATTATGTAACAACACAGATAACAGACATCCGTGACATTTAGTACAGTGATATTTATAATTTTATGACTACTACACAAAATAAAATTGGGCAATCCCTTCTTAGTGCTCCCGAACATACATGTCAGATTTTAACTTCTTGCGCTCAGTAGTTTTGGTTGAGCGCTGTCTGTCAGTCAGTGAATCCGTAACGGAAAAATATAGATATTGTTTTGACAAGGCATCTTAATAGGGATGCCAAGTCATAACAAATGCAGGCAAGGTCTACCCGCACTATGTGTAAAACTATTATCACCAAGGCTGTACATATTATACGATGATTATCCGTATATTGTTCTACATTTACCAAACAATGTAGGTACAAAGCATTTATCGTGATTTAGCAAATTGCCACCATTCCCTTCCCGGCCTTAGGCCACGTTGCATTACGTCCGAACAATGGGATCCCATGCTTTGTAGAGAATAAATGTTTCTTTAGATAACTTTGTTCTGGTTTTGCACACATATGTAAGTACATGTGTGAATGTATACGTACGGATACGTAGGGCTGCTTAAATATTTTCTGCATGTTATGCCCGGTGGCTTTACACGCTTTAAATTTGATAAGGGCCAAAATTGCTAGTTTTGCTTTGGAATGGATGAAGTTTCTGTCTATGGTATGATGGTATCACAATAAGGAATGCTGAAGATGGTGAAATCGGATTTTCTGTTGGGCACATTCACATGTATTGCTGTTTCGTCTGGGCCCCGAACCCACACCATTCGGCGCAATGTTAAATGAAGAGATCACCTATACCACAACGTTATTCGTGACGTCTAATGCTTTAATTGTATTAAATATTTCAATATCAATCTGTATGTTTGCCAAAATTTCTTGCGTCACTGACAGAAAAGGCACAGCCAAAATTATTAGGAACCGTAGAAGGATTTTGGTGTCCGTGTGGTGACGGATTAAGAATACGGATTGTCACCACCTCATGGGTGTCGACAAGAGCCGATAGAGGGAGCATATTATGCATAGAACAGCACTGTAAGAGAAGGAAATACAAACTTGATACAAATCCTATACCGATTTGTATTTTTGGTTTGGCCAGCGTGGTATAGGTAGTAGGCCAATTCCTCCTTTCAAAGGACAGGCCTAGTCCAGCAGTGGACTGTTAAAGGCTGATGATGATGGAAGGATTTCCCAAAATTATCATGGGCTCGGGCAGAAACGGTTTACACAAAATAAAATGGGCGTAACTTCGGGCGTATAGTATTTTTAACAGTTTTTGACAACCCTACCGGTATAGTGTGTTAAATTGCGCAATGTCCGGTGTTTCTTCGGATGGGTGAATAGGGCGAGGCGAAATATCAATCTGCTTGAAGATACGAAAATGTATTTGTAGTTCTGGTATTGTGTCATCATCAGCCCTGTTTATACCTAGACTACAGACTAAACGGGGCATGACCATAGAAATATATCTGTGGCCATGACCTTTGCTTACTTAAAGGCTTAGGCCAGAATAGAATAGAATAAAATTATTTATTGACTGCCTCCGTGGTCCAGTGGATAGCGTATGCGATTGCTGATCGGAGGTCCCGGGTTCGATTCCCGGGTCGGCCAAAAGTGTTACAGCGTTTTTCCGAATTCTCAGTAGCAGCACTGTGAGCAGCACGGTGTCTGGTAATGTACCCGGTAACGGCAATAGGCTCTCCCCCTATTACGTGGGATCTAAAAATTCATGGCGAAATTTGGGTGTAATACCTATTACGCCTCTGCCTACCGCTTCGGGGATACAGGCGTGAATTTATAAAAAAAAAATATTCACTAATGACTGATAATTATGCGTGCCAATCGACTTACCACCATAGATGCCGAAGACCGGGCGAAGTGGAGAAGATTAAGCGGAAAAGCGGACCCCGGGTGCCAAGGCGGATGTCTTGAGATGCGACCGGGAGCGCTAGGTTGATGATGATGATAATGATAAGGCTTAGGACATAGCCCCAAGTGCGTATTGGCAGACTTCACATGTTAATATGTAGTTTATTCATATTCTACCACATCCACACAATACCATCTAGTCCTAAACTAAGCAGAGCTTGTATTATGAGTACTGGACAATGGATAAACATATTCAAGTTCAAGTTGGTCACAAAACTTCATCAAGGCCACTTCATTAGGTATGTCCCAAGCATACTCGTATATATTTTCGATACTTAATTTCAATTATAAAATTTATTTTTCCTTAACTAATTAATACTGACTCTGCTTATCGGGAGGTCCCAGGTTGGTCGGACAAAAGTGTTACTGAGTTTGTCCGAATTCTCAGCAGCAGCACGGAGTCTGACAATGTGCCCGGTAACGCCCCCTATTACGTGGGACCTAAAAAGTCATAAAGCGAATGTGGATGCAATATTACACCTCTGACAATCCCTTCGGGGATACAGGCGTGAAGATATAAAAATATACATGTAGGAAAAAAGGGTTCCTTGTAAAACTATAAAATAAGGGCCCCCGCTTCATAGCCCCAATGCCCCCAATGCCTCCGTGCCTCCAAAGCCGGCGCTGCTGGGTGATGAAAGGATCCTAACAAAAACGGAGTTCAGACATAAACATAAATTCCAAAAATATAATAAAGGTTTCCCTTTTTTAAAGATATTAATAAAAAGCCATCAAAATCGATTAACAACGTAAAAGTCGATGAACAAACGTAAAATCACGTAAGTAATTATGATCATTTATTATGACATAGTAGTCTTCAACAGGCTGTTCACGCCACGCCATCTACATGAGTTCACTGGAACTAAAGCAAAATTTAGTACCGTGTATTCAAGAATGTGCTTGTGTTGCAGTGTTACTAACCAATTTAGTAGTACCAGTATAACACAGTAGATGTCGCATTTAAGCTGTTGACAAATAACTAGGGTTTGGTATGAGCTTATCCACCCACTTTACCATGCACTCTACGTTTAACCTCATTTCGAAAGTTATCCGGTGCACAAATCAGGATATTGTTATGTAGTAAGCGGCAAACTATCATACGGATCACCTGATGGAAAGCGATTACCGCCGCCCATTGACACGTGCAACACCAGAGGACTCACAAGTACGCAGTGGCCATTTGGGATGGAAAAAAAAAGTAGAACCTGGAGAGGGATGAGGAAGAATGAAAGGAGGATGGGCCTGCGTCACTCTCAAAAACCCTAATAGACAGAGACACCTTCACGCGGCTTTACCAAATAGGTAATGTGAAGTCTGCGGAGCCGCATTTGCCCAGAGCAGGCCAGTGGGAAAGATTATAGTCAAGGCTCATGATAATAGATTTAGGAGGGAGCGCCTTGAGCGCTGGCCAAACGGTTTGGTAGGTACTCCTAGGGTACGTTAGTACTATTAATTATTCTGTGCCTAGGGTTTGATATTGAGTTTTAGTTTCTTCGTAAATACGCTATTTCCTTTAAGTATTTCTCTAGCCGCCTCTTACGACACTCATGGAATGAAATGGAAAACCCAATGCTTTCAAAGTATTCTTTATGAATTAAAACTGCCCACCCACGGACGTGTTTGATGTTTTGTATGCGTTAGACCTTGTTTAGAAGGGGCGATTCTCTCGTACATATCACGCGCGACCGTTTACGTCCAAAAGGAGCGTACCAACACGCCAGCATTTGGGGACGTACTTGGAAACATGAAGTGGAACGAAGCGGTCGCATTATTGTAGCTTACCGTTGCAGAAAGAGATATAAACGAAGGGAAAATAGAATCCATTTAATAAAATCAATTGTTTACGATGGAATGTGACGATATATTACGTGCCCTGGCTCGAGTTCGCGCGTTATCTGGACACATAAAGGCGTCTCTAGGATTCGGGCGTATCGCGCGCGAGTCTAGAGTCGGGCAAGGCATACGCGATGTACGTGCGTATTTGGACCTCGCGCGTAACTTCTGGGTACAAGTTTGCACTTGATTATCAAGGTGACAATAGTGTAGTCGACGGGAACAATTTCCAGACATATTCTAAAGGCGCGGATAGTAGCGATCGGTAGAGACCGCTAGGAGGCGCATTTAGAAATTGTATGTAAATTGAGTCGAATCGAGTCCAAAACTGATACTAGATCCTCTGGACGAGATGTATTGTTGCCAAGTATCTCGTTAGCGTGCGAATGAATTGGCGCGAAAAGTTTCGCGGCGAATTCGCCCCTTCTGGACAAGGCTTTAGATTCTTCAACGAGTAGGCACACACCAAAACGCATTATAAGCTAACAATAAGATAACCATCAAAGCCGATAGTCGTGCTTATTATCACGACCTATGCGAACATCGGCGAGTCGCGGGTTTTTCCTGTCCTCTTCGATATGTACTAGGAAATATCTTCTTTCCTTGAAAACTGTTCAAGTAACAATGAATTGATAGGTTTAACGTGCACTTTAAAAAAATCTCTACGATACGTTTCGATGACATAATAGAATATTCTCTGTCACAGATTCCCAACTAGGTAGGGCCAGTTCAAATAACAGACAAAGATTCTTATATACATGTTTCTAAATATATAATTGTTAGAGTTAAACTACACCCAGACACGGAAAAATAATAGAAAGAGGAATCTAGTCATCATCATCATCATCGTCCTAACGTTATCCCGATTGAATCCAAGACTTACACGCCTTGGAGCCCGAGGTCCACTTACTAGTCTAACCAGATAATAATATAATAGAATATCAACTTAGAATAACTGGGTAGAAATTTATTATTTGGTAGGTAGTAGTAGTAGTAGAGCCTTGCCGATTTCAGCATGAATGGGCCGGTTCAATCGGGGAAATACTACCCTCACCCCTAAAGTACTTAACAGTATCTATACTGAAAAGTTGCATTTCATTCAGTGAGTGAGAGCGCGGGAGACCCCATTTTCTTTACCTTCCCCCTCAACCCGTTACTCTTTCTACTCCTTTTCTCATTCAAGCCGCACACCCACTTGTCTTGTGATTCCTCAGAAGTTGTGGGTGCCTATGGGCTAGCGATGTGCCGAGTACGGTTTGACTCGAGTCAGACTCGATTCCTGCTTAGAACTCGCCTATCGAATGCCAATTTATTTTGATTCGAGTACGCTGGACTCGATTCCGGTACTCGAGTCAGGAAGAATCTATTCGTACTCGCTAACTCGATTCTATTTATGCGAGTCCAACTGACTCGAGTCTCGTATTCGAGTTTGGTTAACACGCTCGTACTCGCCAACTGTTTACTTAAGCATGAAGTGGCGCGTGCTTAATAATACAATCGAGTTTGAACCTGCATATTTTGTTTTGATTTCTTTATTTTGTGTCAGTTAGCAGTTATTGTGAGTGCTTAGTTCTACTGAGTGAATTTATTTAATTGTTTATTAATACCGGAAGTGAAGTGACTAGATTGTAATTAACTTTATTTTAGAATGGCGCCGAAAAGGTCCTAAAGCCTCAGGTTTATGGAAGTGTTTTGAGAAAGTGGACAGCGGTAAAATAAAGTGCAAAAACTGTGACTCCGTATTTAAAGATTTCAAAAACACAACTAATTTGTTAAAGCACCTAAAAAAATTTACCCGACTCAGATTAATAATTCTTCTACTACCCCCTACATTTATTATTATTGTGTCATTAGGCTTAACCTAACCTACACGCTGTTTGAAGTTGTTCTTAAATCGAACTCTAGTTCTGGACTAGAATTTTCAGACTCGAATTCTGAACTCGAATTTCTAGACTCGAGTCCAGCTGGACTCGAGTCAATATTCGAATACCAAACATAGAATTCGAGTACTGGTCTCGAATCAGGGAATCGAGTCATGATTCGAATACCGGATAAACTGACTCGAGTCGACTCGATCCATCAAAACAGCGACTCGGCACATCAGTACTATGGGCAGTGGTAATCGCTTACCATCAGGCAATTCGTCAGCTCGTTTGTCTCATGTGCTGCTATAATTGAAAATAAAATTAAATAGCTTTTGCATTTACGTCTATGAGACAGTGTTTTTTGCATAGTCACAATGTATGACTCTGCCAAATTTAAACCCTCTAGTGCAGCCATACTCAAAGTGTGCTCTGCGGAGCCCTAGGACTCCACGAAGCATCTCTAGGGGCTCCACGACAATTTTGTTCCAATCGAAATAAAATTACTTATTTATAACTAAATCAGTAGAAAGCAACAAATTATATTATTAAAAAATATAAATTTTATTGACGACCGGTTGGCGCAGCGGGAGTGTAAGCGACTGCTACGCCGATGGTCGCGTGTTCGATTCCCGCTCAAGTCAAACATTTGTGTGCATGAACATGGGTGTTTGTCTTGGTCTGGGTGTTTCTATGTATAATATGTATGTATTTACAAAAAAAAAGTATATATGTATGTTTATCCATTATCTAGTACCCATAGTACAAGCTTCTGCTTAGTTTGGGACTAGATGGTGTTGTGTGAATGTGGTAGAATATTATTATTATCTCCTTTATTTATTATTTTTCTAATTAAAATATATTTTTTAACAAAATAAACACATTTAAAAATATAAAAATAACCGTGGGGTCCCACCAGCATCGGGCACAGGGTCCAAGCTGCCGGTGGTTAGGGCTCCAGAGACAGGAACTTCCTCACAATACGTGCCGTGTCCAGAAGTACTGCCTTCTGCATCAGGCCCTTGACCCAAGCACCCAACGCGAGCCTCTTAAGGTGACGGTCGAGGCTCTTGGCTATTAGACCATTAACGGTCACGACTATCGGCACAATAATTGCTGAGTTCACATCCCACATGTCGACAATCTCGTGAGCCAAGTCCAGATATTAAATCTGTTTTTCCTTTTCGGCTTTCACGAGATTCTCGTCATGAGGAATAGTGACATCAACAATTATTGCGAGGCGCTCTGATCGATCTATCAACACGATATCAGGCTTGTTGGCTACAACAGTCCTGTCCGTGATGATAGATCGATCCCAGTACAATGTGACATGGCCATTTTCGAGAACTGGCTCTGCTACATACCTGTAGTACGGTACCTCGATGTCTACAAGTTTGTACTTCAGAGCAAGTTGCTGGTGAATAATTCTGGCTACTTGGTTATGTCTGTGCAAGTACTCGCCGTTAGCAAGACGTGAACAACCGGAAACAATATGCCTGAGGGATTCACCAGGTTGGTGACAGGCACGGCAAATATCAGTAGTGCCATCCCTCAGGATATATTTCCGGTAGTTATTCGTCTTGATAACTTCGTCAGAAATTGCACAAACAAACCCTTCGGTTTCCCCAAAGAGGTCACCGAAGCGTAGCCAGTTCACCGAGGCTAATAGGTCTACATCGGGTCCATACAGGGCCCGATGGAACCTGCCATGAAGCTCCTTGCTCTGCCATACACGCTTGCGATCATCAGTACTAAGTACTACAGGCATGCGCCAGTTCTCCTTAGCCAACCTGAGCGGGGTGAGCCCATTGTCTACCGCGACAACATCTCGATGCATATCCACGTTCGCCCGGAGAAAATATTCTCTGAGATTGCACACCTCGCGATTGTGTAGGGTCTTGACATTCAGAAAGCCGCGACCCCCGCACTTTCGCGGGATGTACAACCTCATCACGGATGAACGTGGATGATGCATACGATATGCCGTCAACAAAGTGCGAACTCTTCTGTCCAGGGCCTCCAATTCAGACTGAGTCCACTTGAGTATGCCAAAGGAGTATACAAGAAGTGGCATGACCCAACCGTTGCAAGCACGAACCTTGTTGCCACCTGATAAAAGACTTTTTAGTACTTTTTTCAGGCGGCCAAAGAAACGCTCTTGCAACGATTGCTTCATGACGGCTTCATTGATACATAAAGCCTGTGACATACCCAAGTACTTATAGGTATCAGTTAAGAGAAGCGTTCTTAGGTTAATGGAATCTGAGAGTTGGATCCCCTCAGATTCCACCATCTTTCCCTGCTTCACATGAATGACAGCACATTTATCCACACCGAACTCCATATTGATAGATTTACTAAAGTTTTGGGTTACGTTTAGTAAGTATATCAATTGGGCCTCAGAGTGGGCAAATAACTTCAAGTCATCCATGAACAGCAGGTGAGATATGACCTGACCACTTCTCTGTAACTTGCAGCCTAACCTTGAACCCTCCAGTAAAGTACTGAGAGGGTTCATGGCTAAGCAAAACCAAAGGGGACTCAGACTGTCGCCCTGAAAAATTCCCCGCTCAATTTTAATACGTTCGCCGTCCTCCTGGATCCGTCGGCATCCTGGATAGCAAAGAGTCGTATTCCACTGCCCCATACATGACTTTAAGAAGGTGCGTAGAGTTGTATTTACTTTATACAACTCTAACACCCTCAAAAGCCATGTATGCGGCACGGAGTCATACGCTTTCTTATAATCTATCCAACATGCCGCCAGATCCTTTCGGTTACGGCGAACTTGTTGGCTAATGGCCATGTCAATGAGGAGGAGCTCCTTAGTACCACGAGCCCCCTTCCTACATCCATTCTGAGAGGCTGACATAATTGCATGGTCTTCAACATGTTTAGCTATTTTAGCTCTCAGAATAGATGTAAGAAGTTTATAGACCGATGGTAAACATGTTATCGGTCTATAATTGCCGGGCTCGCTAGTACTGCCTGTCTTATGGAGCAGGTGGGTAATTCCAGTCGTCATGAATGTTGGTAACGACCCAGATTCCACCGCTGATTGGAATTGAGATGCCAAGCGTTCATGCGAGCTACGTAGCCATTTCAGCCAGAAATTGTGCAGCCCGTCCAACCCTGGAGATTTCCAATTCGCTAATGGACGGACTGCTTGTGAAACGTCCTGGCTAGAAATGGCCACGCATTCCATTTCGGGAATATGTTCGCATGCACGCTCGACGTCTCGCATCCAATCGCCTTCAGTATGACTAATGGGCATCGACCAGATGCTACGCCAAAACATGGCTGTGGCGTCCGCATCCGGTCGCTGTACATTAGTCACACATTGGTCTGGTCGTTCCCAGCTTCTGTATACCCACCTCTGGTCCCTCTGGAATGTACGATTAATGAGATACCGGTCCACACGTTTTTTGAATCTACGAATACGGTTTGCCCATGCATAGACTTTCTGTTTTAGGAAGTCAATGCGCTCTGTGACACGGGATGTATAATCTTGAGGACTAATATTAGTCCCCACAAAGGCCCGTTTCACAAAGCGCATTACCCTGCGGCGTGTATTCCCCGCCCTAAAACAGATCAGCTTGCCAATAAGTGCCCTTGCCTCGGCAATACGCCGCTCAATCCTGCACTGCCACGCCGGTACAGCAGATCTTTGTCGTATAACAGTGTCAGTTTCAGGGAACTTAACACCTGCTATACGACATGCCGCCACGGCAGCACAGTACAAGATTGAGTGAGTATCACCGAGATCCTCACTATTATCTAAATAATTAGATAATAACGAGTCAAGAGCACTTACCAGCGCTATATTTCGCCTATGCATAGGCAACCGCGGTAGACGAGGTCTAATCGTGGGTGGCGTGTGCCGGTAGTCCCTAATCGCACATTCCAAAGCGTCCTTTACCTCCTCATTGCACTGGGTACTTACATTATCAGCCATGTCATCCTCCTCCACGACGGCGCTGCCACCTGTTGGTGGTGCGTTTGGTGTCGGCGTTAGCGTAGGCCGGACGGCATTGACATGACTCGAAGGTAAGTAGTCTGAGCGAATCCTATCAAGTACGGTATTATCCAACTTGCCACTGCGCTGGATTACTCGTACCTGATCCGATAATCGTTGAGCCGTGACGTTGATGCTTGGTTCCAAGGCCTGAAACATAGACAGCATGCGACTACGGTACGCAGTGAGGTTAGTGCCCCCCTCTGTCGCCCCAAAATATGCGCGCATGACATGTTCGTTCATTGATGTCGTCCACTTCATGCGCTGCACATTACCACCGGCAGCGGGGACCCTGTTTGGGGCCGGTGGGCCCCGAGGTCCTAAGCACGCTGGTGGCCGGCCTCTTCCACGCCGCCGCGCAGGTGACGGTGTCGACGGCGGAGAGAAATACTCGTCGCTGGAGCTCGACGCAACTGCAGCTGCCGGCGTTGTCGGCACAGGTTCCGACGGCTGCGAGGCGGAGCTCAGCGACGAGCCCGGAGGTGTTAGATGTGCTGTCTTGCTCCTGGCTCGAGTCAACATGCTTATTGTGCTTTATTTTTCATTTTTACTGTATTTATTTGTGATTGTTTTGACAATTTTGTCTTGACGGATGTCATTTTGTATAGATTTTATTTTCGTTTCGTAGTGAGGATTTATGGTATTTCTTTGATAAACTTATTATGGAATATTATACTGGATACGGTTACGGTCTCGTTTGTGATATATATTTACGTGAAGAACTAGATATATTTTATTAAATATTTTCTGAACAAAATTGATGTATGCACGTTGACAGCCAGTGTTGCCAGCTGTGTTATTATTATTATTATTATATTCTAAACTGAATACAGCTTAAAGTAGTAGTACGTGCTGTTTGCTATGTTTTTACCGGCGATTTATTGCTATCGGATAATTACATTATAAACAGATATACCTACCACCAGACGTATTATGTAACTTAGGTAGGCAACGATAGCCTAGTAGAGATATCAACAGACTGCCATGCACAGGGCTCGGGTTAGAATACTCGGCCGTAAATTTTCTAAGTTATTTGTATTAAATCATTAATTATCGCTTGCCTCGTGACTTGGAGAGCAGCTCCTTTAAGCTGGAGGGTGTGGATACCCCTCTCTCCTTTCGTCTGGCATCAAGATTTTAAGTCTTCCAGCCACTGGTACAGGCTAGGTTTCTAAAAATCTTTAGTACCGTGGGCCAAATCCATACAGACCATACTGTTTTGGAGGTTATTTGGAAATCTGAAGAGTACAACCGGCCGCTGTAACTGGCTTTAGTGGATTACGAAAACGCCTTCAACTCCATTCAAACTCGGCCGTCCTGTCACTCAGAGAGCTAGGAAAAGGTCAATGGCCTTTGCTGAGGGATAATTTCCGGTACGAGCGATTATCCGGCAGAAGACCAAAGCAATTGACATAGTTCAGAGGTAAGTATAGCAAATTGAAGGGGCGATAGGCTGACCACATCTGTCGCAGAACCTATGGTCTGTGGATAAAAGAGATAAAAAGAAGTTTCTTAAATTAAGACCGGGTCTCAGCAAGCATAGTGTTGGCTACGTTTTATACATATAGACCAATGATTTGAAAACGGGAGAAAGGGTCTTGTGCTGGGGATGTCTGCCTAGGAATGGTCTGCAATAGGCTGATGAGATGAGTTGAAAGAAAAAAAGTAGTTAATATATTCGATGACTATTATACGCCTTATTATGAAAGTCCAAACCTCTGAAAATACCTCGCGAGATAGCGGGAGAGGCGTGACGTGCCGAACTGATACCCGGAAGTTATAATAATGACATCCACATATTTTGGCCATGTTATACATTTTCAAGTGATATTGGGTTTTTCTGTTAGGAATTATCCAATAGAAAATTCGGAATCAGAGAGTTGGCGGAGTCACACCCCCGTGTCTCGGAAAGCACGTTAAGCTGTTGGTCTTGCGCCCAATCTCTCTCCGGTCGTGTCGCTTGTGGCGTCCCATCGGACTATGAGGGTGAGGGAATAGAGAGTGCACTATAGTGATGGGTCGTCGACGCTTTTTTCGTTAACGAAACTAGACCGTCCACTCCCGTTCGTCGACGCGTCGATGGACTAGTTGAATTCGTGGACCGGTCTACGTCATTTACGTGTAAACTTCATTACCTACATAGATGGTCTATATAAACATCACGTCTATTTGACGCCATCTAGTAATAACAACATTTAAAGTTCAAATTTGTTTGTATGAACGATGGACGTAACAACGTGTATTACTCGTCTATGTTCTAGTCCATATTCAAAGAAATTTAATATCAACTTATAGCTGCACTTTTAAAGTTCAAATTTGTTTGTATGAACGATGGACGTATCAACGTGTATTACCCGTCTATGTTCAAGCGTCGTCTTCGCGTTGTCAGTACTAAAAAACGTTTAGTTATTTTCAATTTAACTTCTACGGATTCAACTAGTCCATCGCTCGATGGTGAACCGTCGATTCGTTCATTGTATGTCGACGGTCGAATTAACTAGTTCGTTCATTGAACGCCCATCGCTAGTGCACTAGTTGTATGCGTACACACTTGTGCACTATAATATGTCCCGCGGAGTTTGCAATTCTCATAAATAGACAAGCCGCCGTGGCCGAAATCGGACGGGAGGACATTATTATTCCCACGTAAAGAGGGAGCGAGCCTATATTGACGTTGCCGGCCACATTGCCAGACTTCGTGCTGCTACTGAGAATTCAGAAAACTCAGTAGCACTTTTGTCCGATCCGGGAATCAAACCCGGTACCACTCGATCAAGAAACGCATAGGTTTTTAGGTTTAATTATACTAAAATACTGTCAGTAACATAAATAGTTTTAAAGTGCTCATAAGACTGGGTTTTGTTTTATCTTGGGGCTCCACCAAATATTTGGTTATCTAAAAGGGTTCCATCTCTTAAAAAGTTTGAGAACGACTGCTCTAGTGTTAATAGTTTCTACGTAAAACTGCGACGGCTAAGGGACGGAGGGACATGGCGAAATTATAAGAGTTCCTTGTAGTTTACTACAAATTCAAATAATTTTATTTTGTGAACACAGGTTTACAAGTTGTTATACTTGTAAACCTGTGTTCTACTAGGAAACCCCAAAAAAAGAATCGAATCTACAACCTCAAGCATAGCAGTCAGGGTCACTAACAGAACAGCAGGCCAATCGGTGAAAAGTTTATTGAAACGCAGGTAAAGACTTTCACCACGGCTTATTAAAAGTTTGCTTTTTTTTATTTTAAAAGACAACTCCCGCATTAGGACTCAATCCTGTGTCGCGGGGAACTTTACAAACATAGGTACAACTAACGAGGACAATTAACACCCAGACTCGAAACAACAATTTATGGATATCACAAAGTGTTGTCTCGTGTGAGAATCGAACCCACAACATTCGGCGCAGTGTCAAGCGGCGAGGTGGCCGCTTAAACTACTACTCCAACCGTGCAGTCAAAAAGTGGTACATTGGCTTGATTTTTGTTATAACGCTGTACCCATTTTATTCAAACTTTCGTGGTCACTATCATTTATCATTACTTTTTACTGTTCGCTACTGTAGGGATGTACGGATGTACAGTCCATCCGTGAACATGGCACTTGCAACAGTGCCGAAATATTGAAAGCAAGAAAGAAAGAAAGAAACATTTATTTGGATACAGCACAAATAGAACAACATACAATATTTTAAAAGAACAAAACTGATTATTAAGGCACATTCACATTCAATAAAAATATCGAAGAATTTGCACATCAGAAAAAAAAAATCGAGTAATCTCGAGTATGTGTCCTAGTGCTGACCAAAAGGGCAGCCAAGTCAGCATAATTAAAATTGGTTACTAATTAAATACTGGCTACTCAAAACAAAGATACGTGGTATATATATCCCGTAGGAACAGTAAAAAGTAACAATTTTATTCAGATCAACCATAGCTTTTTTGAATATGGACGGTTAGTTTTGAAAATCATGGGATACTTCGTATGGTGACGGATTATAAATACAAAGTGTCACCAGCCGCGACCCTATTTCATTTTACTTTGGTCTCCTTTTACGACTAAATTGCGACTAAGGAAAGTACACGAATATATAGTATTAGCTGTTGCCCGCGGTTTCACCCGCGTCCTGAGGAAACTACTTCGCGTACCCGGTTAATTTATAGCCTTAGTTACTCCTTGGTACATCAGCTATCCGCCAGAGAACCGAGAGAGTCCCGTCAAAATCAGTCCAACGGCTCCAGAGATTAGCGAGAACAAACAGACAGATAGCGAGACAGACAGACAGACAAAAATTGTAAAAATTTACATTTCGGTATTCCATATGCATTTAGTAAAAAGCGGTTATTTTAATATAAAAAAACCGGTCAAGTGCGAGTCGGACTCGCGCACCGAGGGTTCCGTAGAAACCTGAAGGTATATAAGTAAAAGTTCACCAGTCATAGTTATGGTATTTTTATTGCAAAATGAAATCCATAACATTACAATATGGAAAGCTGGAGGACCATAAATTAAAGAAAAAGGTGTCTTTGTCGTTTGTAATCAGTCATCCTTTATTTTATATTAACAATATCGCTTATTTTATAATATAACTTAAATACCTTTACCAGTCTTGCAGCAGCCTTGCAAAAGTCTGCTGATGAATGATGGTAAGATTTTTTATCAAAGTTATTGATTTACAAAGTTTTACTGACTATTAGAAATCTGTTACAAAAATACTAATTAAGTATTTTTAATAATTATAGTATTTATTTTCGATGAAAATTAAACTAGGGTGACTATTTACACATAAAATAAAACAATAATCAATATTCTTAAATAAATAATAAAAATAAGTAAGGGGCGATAGCCCAGTGGTGTAGGTAACGGACTGCCGAGACGATGATCTCGGGTTCGATCCCCAGGTACCCCAGGCACAAATCACTGACTTTTCGGAGTTACATATGTGTGTATTAGAATGTTAATTATCGCTCGCTTAGTAATGTGCCCGGTAGATGGCAATAGGCTCGCCCTCTATTACATTGGGACCGAAATATAACTGGCGAAGTGTGGGTGTGTAATACACCTCTGCCTACCCCTTCAGGGGTAAAAAGGCGTGAAGTTATGTTACGTTATGTAAATTTAAAAAAAACATATAAAGGAAATGAAAATTTTAAAGTATGGAATTAAGTATCAAATTTGAACCAGATCTGTAAATGGAGACTGAAAAAGGTATGAAAGTACCACATTTAACATTGAAGTTCGAAAAAACGTTATCTATAAATGTACTACTTCGTGTTGTGCTAGTATTTATTAACGGAAACATGTTTATAGATGAAAAAAATGTGAAAATTCCATTTTGGGGATTCATTCTAAAATCAATATTGAAGTCTCACACGACAATCAGACGAGAACATGAATTATACCTATTGAGGTTGCTGCCGTATATTGTTGTGTTTATGCATTCTATTGCAACATTAATTGGACATTGTGGTGACCTATATACAGTTATCACTCTGACATTAAACATTTCGAAATGCAAGCATTCACAATAGCCGTTTGCAGCGTCTGGGTTATTTAAAATCTCAATCAGCCTATCGCAGTCCACTGCTGGACATAGGCCTCTCCCAACACGCACCACAGTACACGGTCCTCAGCCTTCCGCATCCTTTATCTGGGATATAAGACGTTACTTCGTACCAAATTTCAAGATTTTGAGTCTGGTATTGATTCCCTTGCGAGTAGACGCCAGTTTGAAAATATGATTATATTGCTCTTTCTTTTGATTGCGTTGACATAGAAGTTTGATTTTGTTGCAGGCTAACGGTGTTATATACTTGAGTATTTGATATGAATTTCAATTTAATACCTCCACGCGTTCAAGATAAAGGGGTGGTAACTTTAAATGTATAAAAAAATATTTTTCTTATATGATGTAACTAAAAGTTTACGGTTTTCGCAATTTTTCCTTTATATGTGCTACAAGGCGTTGCTTCGTACCAAATTTCAAGATTCTGAGTTCACGGGAAGTACCCTGTAGGTTTTGATTCACTTGCGAGTAGGCGCGAGTTTGAAAATATGCTTATATTGCTCTTTCTTTTGATTGCGTTGACATAGAAGCTTGATATTGTTGGAGCCTAACGGTGTTATATACTTGAGTATTTGATATGAATTTCAATTTAATACCTCTACGCGTTCAAGAGAAAGAGGTGGTAACTTTAAATTTATAAAAAAAAAATTTCTTATATGATGTAACTAAAAATTTACGGTTTTCGCAATTTTTCCTTTACATGTGCTTTAAGGCGTTGCTTCGTACCAAATTTCAAGATTCTGAGTTCACGGGAGGTACCCTGTAGGTTTTGATTCACTTGCGAGTAGGCGCGAGTTTGAAAATATGCTTATATTGCTCTTTCTTTTGATTGCGTTGACATAGAAGCTTGATATTGTTGCAGCCTAACGGTGTTATATACCTGAGTATTTGATATGAATTTCAATTTAATACCTCCACGCGTTCAAGAGAAAGGGGTAGTAACTTTAAATTTTTTTTAAATATTTTTTTATATGCTTTAACTAAAAATTTACGGTTTTCACAATTTTTCCTTTTTAAGTGATATAAGACGTTACTTCGTACCAAATTTCAAGACTCTGAGTTCACGGGAAGTACCCTGTAGGTTTTGATTCCAATGCGAGTTTGAAAATATGCTGCAATTTGCAGCATAAGCGGCTGTATCTTTTGATTGCGTTGGATTAGAAGTTTGATTTTTTTACAGCTCTATAGAACCGTAGATTCGAGTATTAAGCATAAATTTCAGTTTGATACCTTCACGCATTCCTGAGAAATAGGGTCTTGACAGACGGACGGACAACAAAGTGATCCTATAAGGGTTCCGTTTTTATTCTTTCGAGGAACGGACCCCTAAAAACAGACACTTCAATTTTATTTATGTGTATAGATTTGGGAAGTGACGGTAAACTCTGCATCAAGCCTGCAAGTTGTCTGGTCAGCATGGTATAGGCCAAATCGACTTGTTGATATATGCCAATGCCGCATTGTGAGGCAAAAAGAGGCCCATGTCCAGCAGTGCAAAAGTCTGTAGGATGAAGAATTCTTCTTCTTCCTCCTAGCGTTATCCCAGTTTTAACCTGGGATCCAGTTACTAGTCTAACCGGATTTGGCTGAATATTAGCTTTTCCACAGAGCGACTCCCTGTCTGACCTCTGCAACCCGAAGGGATAGCGATATTCCATGGTTTAGACTAGTGCCAGTTTATTTAGAAGGTACTGTCGCCTTATAACGACTGTCAAAGATCTTCATGACAACCGGGACCGACGGTTTAACGTGCTCGCCGAGGCATGGGACAAGTGATGATTTACAATTGTAGGATGATGAATTATTAGATACAATTAGATCAGCCAAGTTCTGCCGAAGACACGGAGCCGCTTAAATTGGCGGAATGCTTCTGTTAGGTTTCAATCGCAACGCCCAGATTCAAGTCGAGAGCCGAATGACAAACTTCAGTTCTCTTTCGAGTATAATATGGGCGGCTCTCAGACGCTGAACTCACGATGCTACGTGACGATGCAATTGCAATTTTATAGGCACTTCGAAAAGTCTGCTTTGAACCTGTGTTACCGATTCCCTCTGCGTTACCCTGTTGCCCTTCTTCGGGTAGGTTTTATGAACAAAAATACAAAGAATTGATTATTTCCCCGTCCATTCTGTCATATACTGCGGGTCTAGAATCCCTTTTTGCACGTCTGCCTAGAAATGTATTCCGGGTTCATGTATTATGATGTGCAGGATAATTATATTATGTAAGTATGTGTGTATCTTTATCCCATGATTACTCTTACTTGACTGCCTCCGTGGTCTAGTGGATAGCGTATGCGACTGCTGATCGGAGCTCCCGGGTTCATTATGGATTAAAATTTTACCAATCAAATCTTCCCAAGGGGCCCCCGACTGTGAGTCGTTCTGTTCTGCATTAGAATTTATGATGTTTTATGTGTTTATCGATTATAAAACTATTTCAATTGTGTAGTTATTTAGTATTACTTAACAGAATTCTAAACTACTGGGCTTGTTTCTTTCTTTTTTAGTTTTTATTTAAGTTAATTTTTTCGGTTGATGATGATGGGTGCATAGGGTTCCCACCAAGAACTTAGGGTCCCAAGCCAACCTCACCTGCAAGTGGTGCACCTGTCGATCAACGGACGAGGCTCTGGCAAACAAAATGTCCCAATAAGCGGCAATAGGCTCGCCACCTATTACGTGGGATCAAAACACTGGCGAAAAGTGGGCGTTTAATATGCCTCTGCCTACCCCTTCGGGGAAACAGGCGTGAGTCTATGTATGTATGTATGTGTTAATTTTTTCGTATTTTTTTAAATTAGTTTTTACGCAATCGGGTTTTTTGTTTTTCTTTAAAATTCTTTTTTTATTTTATACTTTTTAGTTATTGTTTGTATATCGTTTATACGTGAAATAAAAACTTAAATCAATAAATAAGAAAATTAGCGAAAATGATTGTTTTGTTAAACAACTTTAAATCGTTATACATATATCCTAAACTATTATTTAAAATGAAAAATGATAAAAGAAACCTAACGATGATTTTAAAATACCTATTCAACGACACCCCACTTGACATAGTTCATCGACTTTTTTTTTTAATTTTGACACTATGGCGTCTGCTATTCGCTGAGGTGAATTTTGATTACTGTCATGGCTTTAGTGACACTCGCAAGGTTTAAGATAAATCGATTGAGGTAAGAATCATCAAAATCGGCCTACGCATTTGGTCTCTAGAACGCCACATAGAAACTAACATACTAGACTGATAAACACATTACCCTCCTTTGCGTCGCGCAGTCGGGTAATATGTTTTCTTCTGTCATTATCATTATAAGGTCGCAACTCGCCGCACTAACGAATTCCAGACTTCTGCATTCATATCACGCCAACAAGACAACTACGGCATCTACACAGGTTTGCTAAACAGGTTTTGTTGAAGAATCCTTCGTTTGATTTATAATCTAAAGTCAGTTTACACATCTAAGATACTAATATAATAAAACTAAAGAATTTGTTAACTTGGACGCAATAATCTCTGGAACTAGCAGTCGGATTCAAATTAAGCGCTAAGGCGGAACATACAAACATACATAGACTGCCAAAATCGTCACATGTTTTGGCTTCGGCGTAGTCGAGTAAAAATATTTTTGTAGATGATAGCCAAATTCACAAGGCAGACTATAGGCTATGTTATTTCACGATCATCATCCATCCCAACATACTTTCGTATGCAATAAGATACCAAAAATAAGTTTCTTGGACTTTATTATTGACATTTCAAGTGGGTAAACGTGGATCGAAATCAAAAACCAACAGGAAAATGAACAAAAATAAAATGTATTTACATAATAGGTACTGGTTTGATGCAAGACTTGTTTGGTCATTAATCATCACTTACACTTCACAATTTTAAGCTTAATATTATAAGCATCTTAATACAGCGTAGGTTTAGAGTAAATACCACTAAATATCACAGTAGCAGTCGATTCTTCCATGATGAAGTACAAAAATGGTTTGTTCGCGTAAAAGGATGGTACTGTAACCCTCTCAACGATTAGAGAATCAACAGACATCGTCGCATCAGTACCAGATTCTGTCACTTCGATATCAGCCTTATGCACTATGGAAGACACATAAATACCACCCGAAGTAATATTCCTCAAATTCGCATAATCCGGATTAAACAAATCGTAGACACCCATACTGTTCAAAGGCTTGTCCAGAGCTATATTACTGCTTATACGGAATCTTGGTAACTTTACTTCTATTTCTTCAGCGCCGACAGTGTCTGTATCATCCTTCAACTTCTTGAAGACTTCTTTTAGACTGACTACGCCTAAGGTCTTATACATGTCTTTAATTTTGACTGAGGGGTACGGCAGTAAGATAAGCATACAATAAGAGCTACTGCCGTAACTCAACTTCAGAACGAAGGACTTTATAGAATCCATTTCGGCGTACGGTAACCGGCGTCTCTGGAACATCATATTCACATAGCCTATTACTTCCTTATCTTCATTATAAAACGGCTCTCGCGTCGTGTCTGAATTGTTAAAGGGGGAAGCCCACAGTCCTCTGAAATAAACCGTATTAACGAAAATCATTCTTGCTTCACGAAAATCGTCCTTATTAAATACATTTGAGAGACGGCCGCCTCCTTTCTCTATGTATAAATTTGCTATTCTTGCAGTATTATCGTCATCAAAATCCAGTACTTTCAAAGAAACATCGAAATTGCTTAGCAGACTGTATCTTAAAGCAATATTTGAGATGAAATCCGTATCAGCAAACACGAAATTTTTTGTTACCAAGTTTACGTCTTTTGAAGATAGGGTTAGTTTGTTGTTTAGATCTTTGTATCCGAGAATCAAACTCTGTTCTTTGCTTAAGAAGCCAGCTCGCAATATTTGTGACTTGCTGCGGTCTGTAACTATGTTGGATAGTGTGGCTAGTAAAGACCATATTCCGTAGGGTGAGATAACCAGATGTCCGTCGGTCTCCAACTGCGTGAAGTATAAGATTTCTACACTGAAGTTCCTTGGTCTTTCGTAGAATTCGAACTTACAATGACACACACCGATAAATAAGAACACAAACACCAGCGCGTTGTTTCTCATCGTGTCCGCGACCGCGTCTCGTTATGTACTGAATACTTATCTGTTATCCGACGTCAGTGCTGACCGCTGTCATGGACTAGGTACCTACGTAGGTATCATAAACAAGTTTACCTGCGCAGATAAACTTAAAACATTATTACAAAATAATCATCAAGTCGTTTATAGTCCACTGCTGGACATTGGCCTATCTTATTTTGAGTTACAATAGCATTGTGAATATTGTGAGTTAATGAGCGGATTTAGAATACTATACAACGCTGGCCAAGCGGTTTAGTATAGGTTTCGACGTCGAGTTGTCCATCTTTTGGTAAAGATAAGTAGGTAGTAGATATTAGGGAAAATTGAAAGTCAGCGAATGCCTTGTGGAGATACCAACAGTCTCTACAGAGGGTATTGGATAAAGCCACGAAGTTATATGCGTATTAAATTGTTAATAATACTTAATATATTCTACCACATTCTCACAACACCGTCTAGTCCCAAACTAAGCAGAGCTTGTACTATGGGTACTAGACAATGGATAAACATACATATATATCTAAACCATTAGACTATCGCTATCCCTTTGGGTTGAGGAGGTCCGACGGCAGTCGCTCTGTGTAAAAGTTGATATTCTGTCATATCTGGTTAGACCAGTAAGCGGACCTCAGTCTCTAAGGCGTGTAAGTCTTGGATGCAACCGCGATTACGCTAGGGTGATGATGATGATGATGGAGTAATGTGAGTCGATAGGTTAATTTGGAATACTATAGCACACTGGCCAGACGGGTTAGTATGGTTTTTTTCTAGTTTTCGAGTAGGGTTTGATTTCGCGTTTCCCGATTCTTCGCAAAGAAAAAATGCTATACTATAATGAAACCAATAGTAAATCTATACTAATATAATAAAGAGCAAAGATTTGTATTTTTGAATTTTTGTATGTTTGTTACGAATAAACTCAAAAGATACTGGATGGATTTCCAAAATTCTTTCACCATTAGAACTACATGATCCCTGAGTAACATAAGTTATATTTATTACTATAAAATATTAGGGATCTCTACTAAAAATTCAATAATGCAAACCAAAGCGTAAAAACTTTTGCCAGAAAATGCCTTTCATCGCGTGCGCTGTTAAAACTATGAATGATATATGTATAAAAGTATTGTACTACATTATTAAAGTAGGTACTCATTATTACTTACAAAAAAGTACGCGATAGCATAGGTCTATCTCTTGAGGAAAATCCCCAGTAGGTAACCATTTTTATCAATAACAAATTACAAAAATTTAAGGGGACTACAAGAGCTAACTTCGCTGTCCTTGTCGGATTGTATGCATAAGAAAGAGACGCGCAACGACCACGGGACGTTCAGAACGCTTTACAAACCATAAAATAAATTAATTACAGAAAATGTATTGATCGGATTAAAAAAATAAAACAGTATTTCGTTAGTATGTTGCTTGTTGAATAATTTGTCAAAAAATCAGAATTATTGTATGTATTTTAATATGGTTTTTATTCGTTAAAATAATTTTTTTAGAGGTATCTTTGTGATTTTTTTCTATCGAATAAAGTTAGTTGTATTATGTTTTCAACACAGTACTTAACTAGATTAGGTATATCCTGAAGAATATCATATATTTTTCTGATTGTGTTAACTGCATTGAATCATATACTTTAAAGCATTATAAAACTGCGTTTAGCTCTTGTAGGCCCCTTAAGGCGCTGTTATACCTCAGAAGTCGTGAAACACCTAATTTTTCGTCGCGCATCTAGCCATAACGGTACATATTACAAACTAGCAAAAATTAGAGCTTAAAGTCAAAAGTCTGAACAAAAGACTTTTGAACGAATTTTTCATGTACGTAAAATAGAATCCCGGTAAAAAAATCACAAAATCGAGGCAGAAAATAATCTTTCGTCTCACTGTTTGCAATATTTTGATCTCTCTCTCATATTTTTTTTTGATAATATTGTAGGAAATCTAATGAACTAAAGAATTACCCTATTTATTTTCATATTATACGTGTATATTTTGTAAAATTAAATAAAATCTGCCAAACGTCTATGATTTTGACGCTCGGTAGATCCCATCAATATCAAACGCTTCAGCAATTTAAACCTTATTAGCATAAGCGGTGTACTGAGTGTCAGTTGCTAGTTTACGCCCCGCCCAGACCTCATCATTCGGCTATGAGCCCTGTGAGAGATAGGTCATGTCGCTTGCGTCTCCGCTGCACGAAATTTTACGTAAACCTGTTTGTTATTATAATACGCCGATTTGAGTTCGTAATTTCATGTTTTATGTTATAGACTGAATACTTTGAATAAAATAGGCTTTTCATGTAACTATGGGCACAAATAATTAGGACCTAAGTTTATACTCTTGTTGCGTTTAATGTGTTATTGTTTCTGTGCTTATAAATATATAATTAGAAGAATAAAATATGGACGATTAGAGAAATGAAGTTCTACGAAGGATTTGTACAAGAAAGCGTCGTAATAAAATAGAAATTCATCCATGGCCAAGTGATTATGAAATATGTAACATTTTACACAAATTATTTTCATAAGAGTCTTTTATGACTAACTATGTTACTTATATATTATCGATTATGCATAATATAATTATATAAATTATTCTCACAATACATAGCTGCCACAGTTTTCAATTTTTGAAAGAGTAATAACATAAAATCGAATCATTTTATGTACCTATATTTCAAATTCATTAGCTTGTCAGAGCGCCTGGAGCGCTAAGATGCCGCCACGGCGAACAATAATGATGACAGCGCTAATATGGCGCTCCGCAATCCGCACACAAGCGGTAACGAATGTTGTATTATTGTGTTTTGAACATAAACCTTTTTAGGTACATCGGGTAAAACTTTGATTATTCATAAACTATTAGGTATGTCTCAGTACATCTAATATCTTTTTAATTTCTAAAATCAATCATTTATAAGTAAGAAGGTAACTTCTCTGTTTGCTATAACACAAGATATAGTATTTTTTTAATAATAAAGTACGTAACTAATTATCATTATTGTAATTACAGTGAAGTTAAAGATAACAGTTCTGCAACGTCTTACACACATTTGACTTCAGTCATTCCTAACACGATCTGTTCAAGAGCTAGCCAAGAAATGCCAAACAATTTTTTTAACAAATTTGTCTCAAATTCCGTAGTGATAAGCAAAAATTACAAGAGGGAGGGATAGCAGTGACTGGTTCGAATTGCGTAAGAATATGTTGACAGATTGAAATTTTTGTATAGTGGTAAAAAGAAGAGATAACAGCAGTAAAGCCAACTTAGTAAAAAATATTTTGTACAAATAAAATATTTGCAATGTAAAATCAGTTGCGCATGGAATCTAAAAATGAACAACTGGCTTTGCAACAACTGGCGAAGCAAGAAAATGTAACAATCGAGCCTTGTGGATTATTCGATTATTGGTGCCACGCCAGATGGATTAATAGGTCCAAACACGATTGTGGAAATTTAATGTTCTAAAGTTTCCTATAAGAATGGCCTGGAGAATAGTATAAGAGCAAATAAAATACAAATATGGAAACATGATAAAAAAGTGAACTGACTAGTCTAAACAAATATTGTAATTGTTATTACCAAATTCAGGGGCAACGCCACGTTACACGCAAACAAAAGTGTTTATTTGCTGTGGGGAGTGGCGAAAGTATACCACTAAAAATACAAATTATAGAAAGAGATGATGTTTTCTGGGAGAAGCTTGTGGCGTTTTATATGAATTGGCAGTTGCCTGAAATTGTTGATCCTCGTCAAGCTCAAGGGATGGCGTTGCGAGATCATGGAGAGGAAAATGTTTTATCAGTGCTTGAAATTTCTACAATACCAAGCCGTAAAAGGAAAGTAAATGAAACTGTGCCTCGTGAACAACAACAAATATTAAGTATTGAAGCCTTATCACCTCACACACTGCCTTTAACATTCGATGAGAATAAAGAAAACCTGCCGGGTTGTAGCAGACAGCTAACTTTTGATGAGCTGTAAACTCTGTATTTCGTAATAAATTATATAAAAAAAAAAAATTAAAGAAAAACCAAAAACCCGACTGCATAAAAACTAATTTTAAAAAATACGTGAAAATATTAACTTAAATAAAAACTAAAAAGAAAGAAACAAGCCCAGAAGTTTAGAAGTAATATGCAGAACAGAACGACTCACAGTCGGGGCCCCTTGGGAAGATTTGATTGGTAAAATTTGAATGGGCCCCGACTGTGAGTCGTTCTGTTCTGCATATTACTTCTAAACTTCTGGGCTTGTTTCTTTCTTTTTAGTTTTTATTTAAGTTAATATTTTCACGTATTTTTTAAAATTAGTTTTTATGCAGTCGGGTTTTTGGTTCTTCTTTAATTTTTTTTTTTATTTTATACTTTTTAGTTACGATTCATTGACTTCGTTATAAGATGGTAAATTTCGCAATCGAGTGTTTGTATATCGTTTATACTTGAAATAAAAACTTAAATCAATAAGTATGAAACTTAGCGAGATTTTTTTTTGTTAAACATCTTTAAATCGTTATATATCCTAAACTATTATTTAAAATGAAAAATGATAAAAGGAACCTAAAGATGATTTTAAAATACCTATTCAACGACACCCCACTTGACATAGTTCATCGACTTAAATTTTTTTCATTTTGACAATATGGCGTCTGGCTGTCGCTGTGGTGAATTTTGATTACTGTCATGTCTTTAGTGACACTCGCAAGTTTAAGACGAATCGATTGACGTAAGAATCATCAAAATCGGCCTACGCATTTGGTCTCTAGAACGCCACATAGAAACAAACATACATACCTACATACATACATACATACATACATAGACTGATAAACACATTACCCTCCTTTGCGTCGCGCAGTCGGGTAAAAAGAATATAAATAAATATCTTTTAATATTTATTTTCTTTGAAACAACACATATCTGAAGCGAAATAATTTTTTTACATTTTTCAATACAATAGACTGGCTCCAATCAAATAACCTACAGATAAATATGGCAAAGACAAAAATGATACAATTCCAGACACACAAACGAAATCCAATAATGTTAAATATTAAGTATGCTAATACTGCGATAGAACAAGTAGCAAACACAACATTTTTAGGCATAAGAGTAGACCAACACTGCGATTGGAAGGCGCACATCGATCACGTCTGTGATAAGCTCGACAGATTCGTGTATGCAATAAAAAGACTTCGTATCACGGTTTCTACAGAAGCAGCTATGTGTGCATATCATGGATATGTGTCATCCGCACTTTCATATGAATTTCATACTTTATTATGGGGTAACTCAGTAGATATGATAAAGGTATTTAGAGTGCAAAAAAAATGTGTTCGTGCAATCTGTGGAGCCTCGTTTACAGAGAGTTGCAAGCCACTGTTTAAAAAATTTAATATATTGCCACTGCCATGTATGTACATCAGAGAACTATGCCTCTTTGTACAACACAATCCAACATATTTTACTAAGCACATTGATGAAACCAAACGAACTGTAACTCCAAGAAATAAATATAAACTTTGTATACCGTTATGTAGACTTGAATTGTATAGAAGAAATTCTTACGTGACTGCTATAAAGGTTTATAACAAATTGGACAATTCCTTTAAGTGTTTACCTTTAAATTTATTTAAGAAAAAATTAACGCAATGGTTAAAAGAAAAGTGCTTTTATGATTTAAGGGAATTTATGTCATATCATGAGGAAAGAATGGCATACCTCAATATTGTATGAACTAATTGACAATATTATATATTAAATAATTAATGCTTTGACATAAAATAATTACGGACGCTCACCCTAATTATAATAAATGACATATATCAAATAATAGAAATAATGACTTAAGATAATACATAATTATATACATTTAATTTGGCATAATTTATTAGTTTACAGTATACATAAAAATATTATATTAAAAATCAGCTTAGAATTTATTAAGGCTCTACCCGTACTTTTTTTATGTCCAAAATATTATAGAAATAAGTAAAACATTTGCACACCATATGTTATGGTAGAATGTAATGGACTACAACAGAATCAACACCATACTATGTACAACTACATTCTGGCAAATAAACGATTATTATTATTATTATTATCATACAAACATGTATGACGAGAGCTAACGAAAAAGCAGTAACTCAAATTCTAATTCTATAATTTTCTAAGCGACATAGCAGTATCTCATGAATAAGGTATATCCACATATATTTTTGATGTTTCATCTATTTTGAAAAATAATAATGGGTTGGATTTCGAAACGAGTCGCCTGAATTTGAGGGTATTGGTAGTGTAGGGGGCTTAAGGTAGTTCGTTTTAATCCCCTAAAAGTAATGTTGGCTGCCGGAGTTGCGTCTAAATATTTTTAAACAATTTCCAAAATTTCATAAATACTTCGGCAATTATGCAAAACTGAACATAGTTTTTATACTTTAGTACAGTTTTATAAATGTTATTTTTAGGTTTTATGTAAAAACCATCTTGGAATGATCATATTGACAGCTAATGTAAAATATGTGCGTCATTGCTTTCGAGTGCCTTGGGTTAGGTGCGACTGTAATAAGTAAATAAAGAGGTTATGTTAGGTTCTCTTTTGACCCTTAATCCGAAAATAGGAGCCCTTCGCAGGGCCCGACAACCTTAGTTTATTAAACTAGTGTGATGAATGTGGAAGTTGGCAGTGCCATACACACCGATGTTTGGAGATTTTTTTTTCAGAGGAAACCAAGTATTTCCGGCAAGTGAAAATGGTCCAATCACTCACAACCCCTAAAAACGGCTACGTATTTCGAAACCTTTGCCATAATAATTATACCTATAATAACAATAAACATCCATATTATATTATCTCGTAACTCGCTTTAGTTGAGATACGGCTTTTGCGCTTAGTAGAGCAGTATTGTGTTTTTTAGGGTACCGTAGCCAAAAATTGTAAAAACGGAACCCTTATAGATTCGATGTGTCTGTCTGTCTGTCCGCCCGTATGTCACAGCCAATTTATTGCAAAACAGATTTGAAAACAGGCAGGAATGGAATTAGATGTAGGTATTCTATGAACTGCTTCACTATTTTTATACAAAAACAAACAAACATAATAATGGCCTCTCCATACATGGAACTGACTTAATTATTTTTATCATCTTACGGCACGTAGGTATTTACCTACTTTCGTCAACATTTAATACCTATAACGTCTAATGTAAACCAGTTTTGCTCATGGCTGCACTGAGAACAAAAATTGCGCTATGCCTATATTGTACAAACAGATTGATGTATGTAATATAAATTTTAATATCAGTATCTCAATTCAATATGTTAAAACGTTTTGCTTGCGATTTTGAAATATTGGAATACGGATGTCGCCAGAATACGGCCGCACGCGACGAGAATGAAGGGGGGCGCCCCGCAGTAGACGGAGCTAAGCTCCCTTCACCTCCCCTGCTTCACCCCCTCATTTACCAAAACAGTCCACAGTCGGGTCCTCACGCAACCCCCTAGAGGGTTGGCGGAAGCGGGTTCAGGGCGATGTGCCCTCAGCCTGCGGGATCGTCGCTGCCCCTTAAATAAAGGGCAGGTGTTTGGGGTGGGCTATGTGTGCCCTGTGAGTGTCGTCGTCGTTGTTTACAGGGCCGCTTCGGTCTTCACGCCGTCCGGGCGGTCAACACGAGCCGGGTGAGACCCCCGGCGAACCGAGGGAGGCCCAGCTCCGTGAAGCCAGCGACGCGGACAGCGACTTACTAGTGTGCGGCCCTGTGGATGTCGATGTGTGTAGGTGTGTGGTGTAGTGGGTGTGTAGGCGTCTTGTTAAAGGCGTCCGCTGTTGCGGTGGTCGCCCGCGCGCGCACATGATGCACGTATGCTGATCATACGCGCAGATGTCGCGCGGATAGGGGCGGTCACCTGCAACAGAGGGAATGGAGTGTAATGTTGTGGGGGCGGCGGTCACCTGGGGGTGACCGTGTTGTCCGTGGAGTCATCGGACGACGCGAGCAGATCTCGCGGCAGCTTCTTCTTGTCCGGGGGGCGAGCGTGCCAGGGGGCCAGGTCTCGGACGTGGTCCCAGGCCGAGGCGTCGGCACGCTCAAACAGCCCCACGGACAGGCGGCGGATGTAGGCGTCCAAGCTCTCCATACGCGTGTCCCGCTGCATGACGGCGTTGCGGACGGTGCGTGGCGCACCTACCGCGGTACGGAGGGTGAGCGACTGTTGCGCTCGGAGGCGGGCCCGGTTGGTTTCGCTAGTGAGCGCGTACCAGGCAGGTGTGGCGTAGGTGAGCCGGGAGCGTACATATGTTTTGTACACCCCCAGTTTCACGCGCAGCGGGAGGCGGGATGTGAGCGCTGGACGCAGTAGTGCCCTAGTCGCGCGTACCTGCGCGACGACTCTACGGACGTGTGACTCCATAGTGAGTAGGCGGTCTAGTGTGACCCCCAGGTACTTCGCCGTCCTTGTCCAGGGGATGAAGTCATCCTGGAGCTGGAGTGGTGGTGGGTGGTCTCTCTTGGAGCTGAAAAGTATCGCCTGTGACTTACCCACGTTTACCGACAGCCGCCATTGTGACATCCAGTGTGGGAGAAGCTGGAGGGTACGCTGCATCTTAGACGCGGCGTGGTAGGCGTTGATGCTTGTGGTGATGTACGCCGCGTCGTCAGCGTACAGGGCTAATTCAGCGCCTTCGGCGACAGGGATGTCGTCGGTGAAACGCGAGTAGAGCACAGGCGAGAGACACGAGCCCTGCGGGACTCCGGCGGCGATAGGGTGGAGGTCTGAGACCTCTCTCTCCACCACCACTCGGTATTTCCTGTCGCACAGAAACGAGGAGACCGTTTTCACGATGCGGCGGGGCGCTGTTGAGGTCGAGAGCTTATACAGCAGACCGGAATGCCATACTCGGTCGAATGCTTTCTCCATGTCGAGGAATACTGCCACGGCGTGCTCGCGTTTGTTACGCGCCGCCGCTATCCGGTGCAGTACCCTCGACAGTTGCAATGTGGTTGAGTGTTCGGCGCGGAACCCGAACTGCTCAGGTCTGGGCGTGATGTGCGGTGTGAGGTGCCGCAGCAGGAGTTTTTCGAACACCTTCGAGATGGTGGGCAGCAAAGTGATCGGCCGATAGCTCTCAGGCTTCAATATGTTCTTGCCCGGCTTGGGCAACATAATTATGCGTCCCTCCTTCCAGCATGTAGGGAAGACGCCTGTGCGGACGATCCCCGTAAACAGGCGCGCCAGCGCTGCCACGGTACGGTGCGGCAGGCGGCGCAGCGCTGTGTTCGGTATCCCATCCGCCCCAGGAGCCTTCCGGGGCTGGGTCTGCCGAATAATTCGTTGCACCATGCCGGGGGAGAAGTGGATGGGGTCCTCGTCGGGAGCTATCGGCGTGGCGAAGTAGTCTCGAAGGTGTTTCTCGACTGCTGCGGTGTGTTCCGTGTCAGCAGTCGGGTTCGGCGCGAACACGCTCTCTAAATGCTCAGCGAGTATGGCCGCGCGGTCTACTGCTTTGTACCTCGGCGTCCCGTCGGCGTGTAGTAGCGGGCGCACCGGAGCTGGGGTGTTAGTGAGGCGACGACATAGCCGATGTATAGACGGCCAGTCGTCGCTGGAGTCGTCGATAAAGCGCTCCCAGCTCTCGGCGGTGTAGGTCCTCAACTCGTCCTTCACTCTCTCCGCGAGCCGGTTTAGTCTGGCTTTCAATGTGGGGCATCGTGAGCTCTGCCACTGCCTTCTAAGACGCCTCTTGTCCGCGATCATTCGCTGGATGTGTGCCGGCAGAGGGGGTAGCCTCCTCTGGGTGGTGACGGGTGTTGTAGCGGTCACAAGGGCGCCCTTGATTGCGTCGGCGAGCTCGGCCGCGAGCGTTTCGACGTCGGCCGCGGAGTTGATCGGGCGAGTCGGTGTAGTGGTCTCCATCGTTTCTGTGAATTTTGTCCAGTCCGTTTTGAGACGTGGCGCTTGAGGGACTACGCGGGTCAGCTGCTGTTGGATGACGACGAGTACAGGTTGGTGGTCCGACAACAGCTCGTCGCCGAGCACCTCCTGCTGTATCTGGCAGTGCGTCTCGTTGTGTACGAGAATGTCCAGTACGTCGGGCATCAGTGTGGGGTCGTCCGGGTAGTGTGTGGGTACCTCCGGTCCCGCGACCACATAATCGTACGTCTCGGCGTCTTTAAATAGTCGTACACCAGCGTGGTTGGTGTTCGACGAGTTCCACGCTGGGTGCTTACAGTTTAAGTCGCCCGCTATGATGACAGGGTGCGAGACGCTTACTAGCGATCGCAGCTCTGCGACGTCTGGCGATGTAGCGGGCGGCTTGTAAGCGGCGTGGAGGTGGAGGTTGGCACCGCCTAGGTGCACTTCGACACCCAGCGTGTACACGGTATTGAAGTCTGGTGTAGGTAGCGGCTGGTGTACGACTCGTCGCTTGATTAGCACTGCCAGTCCGCGGTAGCTCCTTCCTTCAGGCGATATCTCGTCCCTCCGATAAACGAGGAAACCCGGGAATCGTGGTTGGTCTGCAGGTCCCAGGTGCGTCTCGTTTATCAGCGCCACGTCTATGTCTTGTTCCTGCAGGAGAGGACGGAGTAGGGCGGCCTTTCTGTTCAGGCCGCGGGCGTTCCAATGTAGAATCCTTACTGTTCATCTTGGAGAACAAGGTCCGCCAGGCCCTTGAGGATGATGCTCACGACAGTGTGCTTGTCGCGGCCTTCGCTCATTGCGGTGAGGACGCTCTGAAGCACTGCGATAGCGGCCTGAACAGTGCCGGAACTCTTTGTACCCTCGCGTGTGTGCGGGGTCTTCGCCTTTTTCCCCTTCTTCCCCTGGGGCGCGGTTTTGCCCGCGGGGGCGGCGACTGTGTGAGTTGTCGGCTGAGGTGTTTCGGCGGGGGTCTTAGGGGTCTTCCCGGGGCCGCCCTTTTGTTTCCGTGCTTTCTTCGCTACGGCGGGCGCTTGTTCGGGTGCGGGTGCAGTTGTGGGTGTGGGTGCGGGTGTGTCCGAGGCGGTTGCGCCCCGTTTGCCGCGAGCACGGTTCCTCCGCCCTCTCTTTGATTGTCCGGGTCCGGGTTGTCCGCGAGCTGGGGGGTCGTTGGCTTTGGCCATAAGTGAGGCCCCGTTAGTGTCCTCTCCCTGGGGTTGCGCGTTAACCGGTGCCGGTCCTTGACGCGGCTCGCCGGTTATGGCTACTGTCCCCGCCTTCTTGTTCCTCGCCTCACGTTTGAAGACGGGGCAGTTGATGTGATTTGCGGGGTGGTCACCCCCGCAGTTCGCGCATGTAGCGGGCTCTTCCCTCGGGCGCGGGCACTCTCTGGCCGTGTGCTCCTCACCGCATCGCACGCACGCTAGTGTGCGGTGGCACTGGTGGCTAGAGTGCCGAAATTTCTGACAGCGGTGGCATTGTGCCGGCCTCCGCTTGCCTCGCCACTGTTCTATTCGGACGCCGGGGATGCCGAGCATCTCGGTAACGCCGTAGATCCCCGACGTGGTTTCTTTTGTGCGCTTTAGAATGGCCAGTAGGATGCACCCTGGCCGTCCCTGGCGCGCCCGGATGTTGCGCACGTACTCCGGTTCATATCCCAGCTCGCGGAGCTCTTCCTCGACCTCCTCCGGTGTCGCGTTGCTGGGCAGGCCTCTAATTGCCACCTTTAAGCTTCGTTCTGCGGGGAGCGAGTAACAGAACCAAGAGATGCGGTCTGTCCTCTCTAGTTCTGTAAAGTACCGCTGCAATAGGCGGTACTCGTCTTCGTCCTTCGGTGTAAACCGCAGCCCTTTTCCGAAGGGGCGGCCGTTGGCGGCTCTGCCGAGTTGGCCTTTGAGCTCCCGCATATGGTGGGCCCAGTTCGGTAGGTACTCGACGATCACCGGAGGGAACCTCGGCTTTTTCTTCTCGCCTACAGCCGGGTCGGCGGCGTTGGCGGCGGTCACTTAGGACAGCGCCTTAATGAGTTATTTTTGAAGCTATTTTAAACAAGACAGTTTTATTTCTCATCCAATTAAATACGCTAGATATGATGTGTATTTAATGCTGATAGAAATTGTCTTTTACAGTATAGCATTGTAATAAATATCTTAGAAGATATAGCGAAATAAAAATAATGCGTGAAATAATAAATTCCGCTACATATCGCACACCGATATTCCACGCCGCACCGGGACGAGACTTGCTTGATGCGATCGATTACATAAAATTAAGAATAATACTTGTATTATTAAAATTTAACTTGCCATTCAAGCGATATTACAAATCTTAAAGTACAGAAGAGGGCCGTGCATCAATTGAAAATGTAATCTATAGAAGTTAATGAGAAAGCTAGAAATTAATGAGGTACCTAAGTAGGTACCGACTAACATGAAACTAAAAAGTATACTATTTATCCTCATACAGCATTTCGCAGTCTACTGCTAGATGTGGGCATCACAGTAGCAGTGAGTTAATAGGAAGTCAAATCTTCCCACTTTAACCACGCTGGCCAGACGGGTATGGAGTTTTCCTGCGTTATTACCAACATATTAAAAAAGGCCACCCGTGCGAAGCCGGGTCGTGCCGCTAGTATAAGATAAATTTGAAAATCAGCGATTGCCTTGTGAAGATACCAGCAGCCTTCGCTACAAAGGGTATCGGGTTAGAAGCCACGAAGTTATGTGCGTATTAAATTGTTAATCATTGTTTGTCTCGTGCCTCGAAGAGCACCTTAAGCTGTCGCGTCGGTGGCCAATGTCATGAATATTTTGTCAGCTGTTAAGGGGAGTCAGTGGCCTTGATACTGACACTGGTCCAAGCGATAGACTATTGCTATCCCGTTGGATTGCGAAGGTGAGACGGCAGTCGATCTTTTTTTTTATAGTAAAGGCGGCAAATGAGTAGACGAATCGCCTGATGGTAAGCAATTACCGCCGCCCATGGACACAAGCAACACCACAGGAGTCACAAGTGCGATGACGCCCGTGCCGAGGAAAAGGGATAGGATGAGGAGTGGGATGAGAGAGAAGGAATAGGGGATAAGGCCTCCGCCACTCTCACTCACTGAACGAAACGCAACAGTTTAAGTACTGTTACTTTACGTCGATTTTCTGTGAGAGGGTAGTACTTCCCCGGTCGAGCCGACCCATTCATGCTGAAATCAGCAAGGCTCTACTACCTAACTAACTGTGAAAGTCCTAAAATTCTATCAAAACTTTTCAAGGCTACAAAACGTTCGCCAGGCCCCGGGCTGAAAGCCTTGGAGGTAATCGAGATAGCGATGAATATTATTAAAATGGTAGGTACTACGTTTTATAATAGGGTTGTTTCCAACTAGTCAAATCAAGCACTTTTTAATGAAATGTCAAAAACTACCTTTGCTACGGCTTTTGTATGAAATAAGACCTAATGACGTCATAGTTTTTTGCTGTCAAGTAGAATACTTATTATCAAAAAATTAAGATAAAAAATGTTAAATAAAGTTTTAACATTAATTTATGAATAAAACTACTATTATTTTCACATGTTTCACTAGATAAAAATACTTATACATATAATTTATTTCACTTGCTGGAAACTTCCCTATTGTAATGTTAATATAGAAAGTAACTAGATTTAGTACCTTAGGTATACCGCAAATATTTTAGTTGTAGAGATTTAGATCTAAGAAAAATTTATCGACTACTGGTAGTACTAAATATAATAAATAAATTATTCAAATCATAATATTCGCTTTGAAATCCAGTTTGAATTTTTGATGTTCACATTCTTAAAATTTCTAACACAATTGACCTTCTAGTCCAAACCAGTTGATGAAACCGAATTATTATTATTAAGCTGTACAGGTTCTATGTTTATATTTTCCGACTGGTTTATTTCACATAATTATTATACCTCTGCCTACCCCTTCGAGGATATAGGCGTGAGTCTTTAAATAAATAAATTATTTCATAGTGATCAAAGTGCTCTACTGCCACCGTGCTTACTGCGTTCGATGAGTTTGTTCATAAAATACATATACGGAGCATTTCCTTGAAAACTGTCAAATAATGATGACGAATAATGTAGTGATCCCTTATAAGTTGGTGTCGTTATTAAAAATTCTGAAAAATCTTGAAATAATAATGATTTTTTTTGTAACATTACAAATCTTAAATATCCCGATCATGTCAGTTTTCAAACAAAAAGCAGCGTAATAAGCGGTCCATTTGTTTAGGAGCTACGGTGCCACAGACGAACATACAAATGCACAGACACTTCAATTCAAATCTGTTTTTGTCAGGTATTTAAAACTTTTACCAGTTATTCGCTCTTAATTATCACAGCATGGTCAACTAAGTGAAGATTTATCGCATTTTTGTGTCTGTGTATGATCAGACGAGTTCTAAATTTTCTTGAACTTTTAGCAGTGACAAAAACAGATGGTGATGGTAATACCAATGAATACAGATTTACATAGAAGCGCAGTTCTAAAGGATTTCGTGTGCCAATTCCAAGTGGAGACTGTCTCCAGTTAAGTTCGTAGTTGGCGCCGTTGGCGGCGCTGGAGTCATTCTCCGTCTTTCTTGCTCTCGTAAGATACACAGGAGGAACGTTCGTCTCTCTTGCTCTCGTAGAGACAGCTGTCACAGCGCGACTGCCACGCCGCCAAGCGGCAATTTGGGTCACAGAAAGTTTGTCTTCAGAGCGCCTACAGGAAATGCGTCTCTATGAAAATATCTGAGCTCTTTGGTAACACCAAATTACAATAAAGAACTACCTACTTGTCTAGTCTAAAGAAACTAACTGTTCACGTACCAAATAGAATAACAGCTGCTATTCTGAATAGCAGGCAAGTGTCATTTGAAAAGTAACGGTATATCGGCTCTATTTTTAAACAAAGGCTATTTTCGCAATAACTTGGCACATTTTAAATGTACGTCGTGAATTTAATGCGACTTGCTCTTTTATCCATATGTGATAGACAATTGCCTCTAGCTCAACCTAGCTTTATGGTAAGATTTAAAAAGAGCTCAAAGAACTGGTGCATTTGTATACATATATTTCATCTGTTAATGACTAATTGAGAGTAGTTTCGACAGTTCGTAGTATCACAGTGGAAACTACGGAGCGACGAAATTTGGCATGTATGTATATTCCTTGGGGCCCGCAGGGCTACACTAAAGAGCTCAGATATTTACATAGAGGCGCATTTCCTATGGGCGCTCTGAAGACAAACTTTCTGTGACCCAAATTGCCGCCTGGCGGCGTGGCAGTCGCGCTGTGACAGCTGTTTCTACGAGAGCAAGAGAGACGAACGTTCCTGCTGTGTATTTTAACTACGAGAGCAAGAGAGACGGAGAGAGTCCCCACTTGGAATCGGCACATTTAATCCTTAAAAACTGCGCTTCTATGTAAATCTGTATTCATTGCCTACACTAAGAAGGTATCTTCACAATGTCAATTACATGCCCCGTGCCTCGAAGAGCACGTTAACCGTTCAGTTCCGGCCGTTCCGGTGTCATGAAGATCTTTGACACTCGTTATAGAGAGTCACAACCTCAGACTAAACTTTCGCCAGTCTAAACCACGGAATATAGCTTCTTATCTGTGTATCTGAAGCGGACTCAGGGTGCAAGTGCGATAACGCTAAGAGGATGATGCCGGCCATATGAGTTATGTCTATCTACTCCGTAGGCTATGTAACATCATGCTACGACAAGAGCCGAGTAAAATACAAAACAAGCAGATGGAACCGCGGGCCACAGCTAGATGAGCTAGTCAATTAAAGCATCAACTTTACCAGTCGACTAACAGTTAACGAGACACAATAGAAGTTTTATTGCTAAGGCACGTAGGTATAGAGATCCATACCAATGAATACAGATTTACATAGAAGCGCAGTTCTTATGGATTTCGTGTGCCGATTCCAAGTGGAGACTGTCTCTAGTTTAGTTCGTAGTTGGCGCCGTTGGTGGTGCTGGCGTCGTTCTCCAGCTCTCTTGTTCTCGTAGTTAAGTTACACAGAAGGCACGTTCGTGTCTCTTGCTCTCGTAGAGACAGCTGTCACAGTGCGACTGCCACACCGCCAAGCAGCAATTTGGGTCACAGAAAGATTGTCTTTAGATCGTCCATAGAAAATGCGCCTCTATGTAAAAATCTGAGCTCTTTGTCCATACCAATGCGTGTGACATCACTAACCAGATCTTTTTACATTTGTTCAAAAACCTAATTTGATTGTTAGGTATTTCCTTGTGAGTACGTATCGAAGGGGGCAGGAAAAACCCGCGGCTTAATGAGAATGAATCGTGTCAATGTATGACTATCGCCTTAGATGATAATCTTAAAGTAATAATAATAATATAATAATAATATAGCCTTTCTGTAGATCTGTTTGCCAATCGACAAAGGCCTCCTCCAACCTTCTCCACTCCGATCTATCCCAAGCCACTCTGTTCCATATCACTCCACATCATGTGGAATCTCAAAGTAGATACTATAAAATAAAGTCTACCGGCCGTCCTATCTGTCTGAATGAACGCGAAAGACTCAAAAAGGATTGAACTCTGATTTTCGTACGGTTTTCACCAATAAGTAGGTAGTGTGACTCCTGAGGAAAGTTGAGATGTCTCTTTTTTTTATAGACTCACGCCTGTATTCCCGAAGGGGTTGGCAGAGGTGTAATATTACACCCACATTTCGGCTTAAATTTTAGGTACCTCGTAATAGGGGGCGAGCCTATTGCCGTTACCGGGCACATCACCAGACTCCGTGCTGCTACTGAGAACTCAGATAAACCCAGTAACACTTTTGCCCGACCCGGGAATCGAACCTGAGAACGCCGATCAGCAGTCGGATACGCTATCCACTAGACCACGAAGGCAGTCTAATCTAATAATAGGGAATTTGACTAATTTATTTTTGCTTTTAAAGTTTAGCGGTTTGTTTACATCCTTTGCTTTCGCAGTCCATTGCTGGACTCCATTGTGACTCAATAGGAGGAAATGGCTTATTTTACCACATTGGTCAAACAGGCAGAGCTTCATATCGAGTTTGCCATCTCTTCAAAGTATACTAGTTACTTATTGTAATTTCCTTAGTCCTCTCTTACGACAGCCACTGAATGAATGGGGCTATGAGATTTGTTTTCTATATCAGTCATCACACGGATCATTGTCATCATATCAAAGAAAGACGTCCACTGCTGGATATAGACATCCCCCAAGGTTCGCCATGTAGTATTTGCTATCACAGCAAATATAACCACTTCACGAATCGATGTAACACTGGCTCACCACTACACACAGATCCGAGAGAGCACGTCCAACCCGCACCGTGTCTAACTACCGACTGACTGTCCGCCGTAGTGACAGCTATCAAGTGACGGCTACTCCCTCTACTGGTGTACATGAGACAATGTATTATATCTATTGTATAGATACAAACACTACACTCCACATGGACCGGTCTTGAGGCACCCGCATCCATCCGCTGCTCGCGATCCCAACAAAGTCACCGACATACCTATCCGAATAGTTAAGCTGGAGTGGCAGAAGGCAGGACACATAGCCTGAAGAACCGATGGCCGTTGGAGCAGAAAGGTTCTGGATTGGCGGCCACGCACCGGACGTCCTAGCAGAGGTAGGCCTCCCGCAAGATGGACTGACGACCTTGTTGGAATTTCACGGAAAATAAAATATTTAGGATATTTACTGAGAACATTGACTACTCGGTTAAATACGCGTAATAACTGTTGTAGAACTTTACGACACCTAGTTTTACGTGTCTTGGAAGTCACAAAGGCCGTGGCACTAGCCGTCTATAAACGAATCTATAACGAAAGTGCCACTAGCTCTCAAATACGCTTTGCAACCCGTGCGTTTTTATTCGCATTTTGCTTGTTTACAACACGTATACAAAACAAAACCATATTATAGAAGAAGTCGGCTTTTCCAAGCTAAGTGACCTCTTGAGATGGAAAGCCAAAAAACAAACTCAGGTTCTTGTTTTTCTCGTCATTTAATTCTCATTATTTTTTTTGTATTCTTTTAATTTCCAGACAAAATGGGTTTAGTATGCGAGTACAATATAGAATGATGGCCCATTTCAACAGCCATCGTACGGCTTGATTGAGGGAGCCAGCACAATCCGCATCACGATGCCTCCACGCCATCGGAATGTGCATAAGCATTTCAGCCTAAGCCACCAGACAGGCTGCCACTAAGATTAGTCTAAACGTTTACTAAAAAAAATATTTTTAAATAAAAAAGAAAACCGACTTCAAAAATCACTACGGAACTAAAAAGCAAAAAATAATTGGTTTTGGAGCAAAACTTTTTGGAGTCGGTGCCAAGCCAAGTATTTCTGATCTGACTATAAAACCTCTACACTTGTTTGTAGTTTAGTAACTTTTTGCGTAAGGGCTTGGCACCGACTCCAAAAAGTTTTGCTCCAAAACCAATTATTTTTTGCTTTTTAGTTCCTTAGTGATTTTTGAAGTCGGTTTTCTTTTTTATTTAAAAATAATTTGGATTTTTTGCTTTTTAGTGGTATACTAATAAAAAAAATAGTAATAGGTGGTAAGTAAATACATAGGATAGTGTAGGTGGTACATGATGTGGAGGCCTTCCTTACGTGCCTCAATTCTGAAATGTAGAACTGTACCTTTTTGGTAATTTCAAGTTATTGTTTTGTTTTCAACTTACTAGCCTAAATACGTTCGTTTTAGTTCCATCATCAGATCCCGGCAATCATCCAGTACCAAAGTGTTTGCCAAGACAAAACAAACGAGCCTAAACTCGATGAGATTGCGTTATTGTACTACAAAGATCCCATGGCCACCTTCCTGCTCTATCATCAGACTTTGGAAAATATTCAGCACTAAAGTCCATGTAAAGACGAATCAAACGAGACCAAACTCAATGGGATTGCGTAATTGTATTACAAATATCCCATGGCTACCTTCCTGCTCCATCATCAGAGTTTGGTAAATATGCAGCACTAAAGTCCATGCAAAGACAAATCAAACGAGCCATAACTCAATGGGTTTGCGTCTTTGTATTACAAAGATCCCATGGCCACCTTCCTGCTCCATCATCAGAGTTTGGTAAACATTCAGCACTAAAGTCCATGTATAGACGAATCAAACGAGCCCAAGCTCGATGGGATTGCGTCTTTGTATTACAAAGATCCCATGGCCACCTTCCAGCTCTATCATCAGACCATAGAAATCATCCAGCATCAAAGTCTATGTAAAGACGACTCAAACGAGCCCAAACTCGACGGCATTGGATTGTTGTCGTCAAATCGCTTCAAGTGTGCTTATAAAATTTGAAGAGTTCCTCCGATTTTTTCAGGATTCCATGATCAGATCCTGACCTGATGATCATGGGACCAACTGGGAGGTATACTCTTTCAAACAAAACAAGAATTTTTGAAATCGGTCCAGGCGTTTTAGAGAAATCGGGGAACATACATAAAAAAAAAAAGATTCCGACGAATTGAGAACCTCCTCCTTTTTTTGAAGTCGGTTAAAAAGCGGCGATAGTCCAGTGGTGTAAGTAACGGATTGCCGAGACGATGGTCTCGGGTTCGATCCCCTGGTACCCCGGGCACACACCTCTGACTTTTCGAAGTTATGTATGTATTAAATTAAAAATGTTAATTATCGCTCGCTTAATAATGTGCCCGGTAGATGGCAATAGGCTCGCCCCCTATTACATTGGGACCGAAACATAACGGGCGAAGTGTAGGTGTATATAACACCTTTGCCTACCCCTTCGGGGATAAAAGGCGTGAAGTTATGTAATGTTTGTTTGTGTACTAATTCCCAGATCGTACTTGACGACACACTGACTTTTACCGTAACACAGTTGGGGATCAATAACATTTTTTTGGACAGCGATAGTTTAATGCAAACACTAAAATACTGCCACGCAGTATCGGGTTGAAACAAACGCGGCGTAAATAATAAACATATTGGGCATAAATTGGTTGAAAAGAAGGACCTGTCCGCGATATGAGTGAGTGAGATATCATGAGTCGCCTGGGTAGGGGTCTACGCAGACGATAAACTCATGATCGGTCAAATCGTTGCTGCCACAAAAAATATTATTAACAGTTAATGTATACCTACAATAATACTTTACCAAGATAATGACAACAAACTATACAACCGCCAATATACGAACAAATATTTTGTGATAAGAGAATTTCAACAAATCCTTTCCTCTGACCCATATTTTGTTGCATAAATTGTCGCTTTGGCAAAACCCAGTGCTGTCAGCAGTCTCGGTACAACTTTCTCGAAATAAAAATCATTACCTACAAACGACGATGGTCTGAAATTGTTTGTGAAAGTGTACCTGGCTGATTTTGAATATCAAGGGGGTGTTATAAACATTTTGAATTATCTATCTACCAATCTACTAATATATTATAAATTCGAAAGTGTGTATGTTTGTATGTATGTATGTTTGTATGTACATATGTATGTTCCGTTTTCACGCGAAAACGGCTGTACCGATTTTGTTGCAATTCAATATAGAGATATATTGGACCATGGAGACGGACATAGGCTACCATAAGTTGCAAAAAATAAACTGGGAGGGATTGTAGGGAGGATAGAAGTTTGTACGGCAGAAATTGTCCTCTTGGAAGTAAGAACTCATGCGCGAATAATTGAGTGCTGCGCATGTGCTATCTGTCAGTACTTTCACATCATACAATATATTGTCATATTGTGCACGGTGATTATATTGTTCGCATATCTAAACTAATAATTATATACTACGCTCAAACGGCTGAAACGATTTTTCTACCTCCTAAAATCATAAATGCGAAAGTGTTTATAGATATATATTATTGGACATGTATTGAAACATGGCTTTGACATTTGCCATGGATACTGACCGAGGTACTTTGAACCCTATAGAGCTTCTGAATCTTTAGAATAATCAGGAGTGTCTTCACAGAACTTGAGACTAAAAGTAGATATGTGTTACCCCGAATTTAACGCGCGCGAAGCCGCGGGCAAAAGCTAGTTATCATATATTTATTTACCTAAGTACAGTACACCCAAGACTCACACTAGAGTTCGGGGTGTGCTTTCTAATCTAATCAGATTTGACTGGATACCTATTAGCTTTTCTAATGAGAGACTGAGCTCCGCAACCTAAAAGGATAGTGATATTCCCATAGATTTATATGTACATGGTTTGACCTTCTCAGAACGACTGTCAATCTTTATGACAGCCGGGACCGGCTTAACGAGCTTCCCGATGAAGCACGGAGCAAGCGGTGATTAACAATTTAATATATATATATTTTTATGTCATGCGCGGCAAACGAGCAGACGGATCACCTGATGGTAAGCAATTACCGCCGCCCATGGACACAAGCAATACCACAGGAGTCACAAGTGCGGTGCCGCCCTTTGGGCTAGGAAAAGGGATTGAATGAGGAGTAGTATGAGGGAGAAGGAATAGGGGATAGGGCCTCCGGCACTATCACTCACCGAATGAAACGCAACAATATAGGTAGGTACTGTTACTTTACGTCGATTTTCTGTGAGAGGGTAGTACTTCCCCGGTCGAGCCGGCCCATTCATGCTAAAATCAGCAAGGCTCTACTACCGATTAAAATTTTACTTACCGATTAATACGCACTTAACTTAAAAGTCAGTGATGCGCACCTTGGATTCGCACACGATACCTTCTGCATGGCAGTCTGTTGGTATTTCCACTAGGCTATCATTGCCTTTTTAAATGACTTTACCAACGCACAACATTTTAGCAGTTGATTATCATCAACTGCTAAAATATTGTGCGTTGGTATATGCATTAATATTTAATGCTTACAACATAACTATTGTAAGCCTTCAATATTAACGCATTGTTTCAATTAATTGATTAAAACTACCAATTCATCATCAGCCTTTAACAGTCCACTGCTGGACTAGGCCTCTCCTTTGAAAGGAGGATTGGCCTACCATACCACGCTGGCCAAACGGATTGGTATAGGGTTTGTATCAAGTTTTCCTTCTCTTACAGTACTATTCTCTGCATAGTATGCTCCCTTTGTCGGCTCTTACTAACCCATGGGATGATATGGGGTGGTGACATACCATATGCTTAATCCGTCACCACACAAACAAACTACCAATTATCGTTCTCTAAATGTTGAAATCAAACCTCGTAAGGAAATATGCATGTCTGAGTTCTCTATTGTTGTTGATGGATATGTCAAGTCTGCCAACCCGCGCTCGGCCAGCCTGATGGACGATGACCTAATCCTTCACATAATGAGTATTAATATAATATTCTACCACATTCTCACAACACCATCTAGTCCCAAACTAAGCAGAGCTTGTACTATGGGTACTAGACAATGGATAAACACACAAAAAAAATGTGTATATATATATATATATATATATATATATATATATATATATATATATATATATATATATATATATATATATATATAGGTATATACATATATACATTATTTTTGGAAATACATACATATTATACATAGAAACGTAAAAAGTAGAGTTATGTGCACTGTAGTGGGCCAGATTATAAACAAGCCTGATGATGAATTTTGTTTTATACACTCACGCCTGTACCAAAGAGCTCAGATATTGACATAGAGGCGCATTTCCTATGGGCGCTCTGAAGACAAACTTTCTGTGACCCAAATGGCGTGGCAGTCGCGCTGTGACAGCTGTCTCTACAAGAGCAAGAGAGACGAACGTTCCTCCTGTGTATCTTAACTACGAGAGCAAGAGAGACGGAGAACGACGCCAGCGCCGCCAACGGCGCCAACTACTTACTAAACTGGAGACAGTCTCCACTTGGAATCGGCACACCAAATCCTTAAGAACTGCGCCTCTATGTAAATCTGTATTCATTGCCTGTACGCAGAGGTGTAATATTACACCCACATTCCACTATGTTATGAATTTGTAGGTCCTACGTAATAGGGGACGAGCCTATTGCCGTTACCGGACACATTGCCAGACTCCGTGCTGCTACTAAGAATTCGGAAAAACCCAGTAACACTTTTGCCCGACCCGGGAGCGTCTGATAAACCAAACACATACGCTATCCACTGGACCACGTAGGCATGCATGATGAAAATTAATTGATATGAAGTACTAAATGGTCTGTGATGTAAAATTATTATTTCAGTTAAAATGTTTCAACACTATATTTCCATGAGTCTGAAATTTAAGCTCCATTTACATGATTAGAAAGACCGTGAGTGTTAATTGTTCACGTCTATTTCAATCGTACAAATCATTGTTTTACCTCATTCGCCAGTTTTATTACCGGTAGTTAATTAATACACATTGTTCTTTATGAAGATACATTCGCCATTTTGTAATTGATGTCGTTTATGATACAAGTAACTACTAGTTTTTACCCGTGGCTCTGACCGCGTGGGTGACACTTATCGCGACAAAATGTAGCCTATTTGCATAGTAAAAACAGAATAGTATGTTAGCTAAGGCCGCTCGGCGAGTTAATTGCCTACTCTTGCGATGACGCACGGGTTGTCACGTGTTTACACCGCGGTGCCGGCTTTGTCGGCGCGCGCACTTTTTCGCCGTTTTTTTTAAGTGATTGCGCTGAATACTACAGAATTTAAGCTTGCATATATTTATTTTAAATACCTAGTGACTAGCTAAGCGTTATATAACTATCTAAATGCCCTTTATAGCGAGAAAAATGTAACAAGTTTAATTTACTGTCGTTTAACACATTGTATAATATTAATAACGTTTACTACAAAACTGAATGTACTTAAAACAATTCGAGCGGGCGAGCAGTGTAGTACCTACATGAATGCGTGCGATCAGACGCGCGGCGCATCCCTTCGCCGAGCTTGCCGCGCTCGTGAGATTGTGTGCGTGAAAAGTGCGTGCGTACACGGCGCCCCGGCGACTCACGCATATATTCAAACCAGCGCGGCGGCGGCGGCCGATTTGTATGAAGCTATCCTACTATTCTGTTTTACTATGCTATTTGGTTTGTAATACGTAAGCTATATCACGACTTTTCATCAAAATCCGTTCAGCTTCTTTAGCCTGAAAGAAGGACAAACAAACACACTTTTGCATTTATAACATTAATATTTGTAGACATTTGCCATGTTGTTGTTATGTTAAATTATCATTCTTGTAAATATTAAATGTTAAAAATAAACTTAATAAGTATTACCTATATTAGCTGATGCGACAATTTTCAGAGGGCCTAGTGCCAGTCTTGATCGTGTTGTGAATCTTTTCTTGATGGAAACTATTTCTCTACCTACATTTTCGCTCCCTGCCGATTTCGACATATCGTTACATCCGCTAGGTACTTGATCAAACTCGCCTTAGATCGCTTAATAATGAGAATATATATGGTGCCTTTGCCGAGGACTGCGATAGACACGCATGACCTGACGTAGTAGGTAACACAGACCTAAATCGTCAGGAGCAGTTCTGAAAATGACCCCTCTCACTTTACTCGTTTTGTCCCATTGTAGGTAATGGTATGGGCATTTCTACAAAGCGACTGTCATGACCTCAGCAACCACACGACGCCAAGTTCAGTGACTCAAACAAGTGTCCGTATGTTCAAGGGCACTGATTCCTCACAACGACTGTCAAAGATCTTCTTGAAATCCTTGATGGACGGTGACGTGCGATGATGATAAGTCCATTTAGCGAGCAAGGCTATGCTATAGGTATCATAACATCAGCTATAGGTAGTAGAGCCTTGCTGATTTCAACATGAATAGGCTGGGGCTGGCTCTCCCTCTGACAGAAAATACGTAAAGTATAGTTATATATAATTGTGTAGTGCTTCAGTTTTAGTCTCATGAAACAACATTTTTAAAACATTTGACTGAAATAATTTGCATCACAGACCATTTTGTACTTCATATCAATTAATTTTCATCATGCATGCCTACGTGGTACAGTGGATAGCGTATTGTATAGTTGATCAGACGCTTCCGGGTCGGGCAAAAGTGTTACTGAGTTTTTCTGAATTCTCAGTAGAAGCACGAAGTCTGGCAATGTGTCCGGTAACGGAAATAGGCCCGCCCAATGATATTACAAAAAAAAGGTAGATGCGTTACCTACGTAGTAATCAATCCGTAGAAACGGTATACTAACGCACACATCTATAACTCCATATTTTATTTTCGGTTGACAAGATGTGTCAGTTTCACTTTGACGCCGCGCCGGCACGCGACATCACACACACATATGACAGACTTGCCAACTGGCTTATGTTTAGCGTCCTGGTTTTAGTACGCCTATAACATATCTACTTCTTTTTACTTTTGTAACATCATTGGAAATAGACTCGCCACCTATTACGTAGGACCTACAAATTCATAACATAGCGAAATGTGGATGTAATACTTATTACACCTCAGCGTACAGACAATGAATACAGATTTATATAGAAGCGCAGTTCTTAAGGATTTGGTGTGCAGATTCCAAGTGGAGACTGTCTCCAGTTTTGTTAGTAGTTGGCGCCGTTGGCGGCGCTGGCGTCCTTCTCCGTCTCTCTTGCTCTCGTAGTTAAGATACACAGGAGGAACGTTCGTCTTTCTTGCTCTCGTAGAGACAGCTGTCACAGCGCGACTGCCACGCCATTTGGGTCACAGAAAGTTTGTCTTCAGAGCGCCCATAGGAAATGCCCCTCTATGTAAATATCTGAGCTCTTTGGTACATCATACAATATTATTTAGCGGGTCTTAGTCGCGATAATTTATTTATTTCAAGGCATAAATACCTCTGTTATTCTCCTACGTTTCTACCGGCTTGCAACGGTTGTGGTCGCGGAGGGACTGATGTCAGCTCAGCGCCGTCCTTGTGAAGCGCGGGTTTCGGCAGCTACCCTCACTTGTTTTATATTTTTGATATTTTGAGTTCTATCCGCACTGTCGGTACTTCGACACACTACACTTATGACGTCTACACACTGATGAGTTGTGTTACTGCGGCGTTGTTTGCATTTGTTGATAACTGGGTTCCAAGTGGTCGATAGTCTGTATCCGTCCTCCCGGTTGAAATTTCTATGTTTTTTGATTTCAACCGCTTCACGTACTATCCTGGAGTAATAGTGGCGATCGGTGGATAAGACTTGTGGTTGATGTAATTCTATCCAGTGGTTTGGTCCAGATTCCAGCAAATGCTCAGCTATGGCAGATTTATTAATTTGTCGATTTTTGACAGCTGTGATATGTTCTTTGACCCTTTCAGCGATCGTTCGTTTGGTCTGTCCGATATAGGAACTACCACAACTGCAATCAACCTTGTAGACGCCTGGTGTTTGTAGAGGAATTACGTCCTTTGGGGTACGCAGATTGTGTGCTACCTTGGAGAGGGGACTATATACAGTCTTGATGGAGTATTTCTGTAGTACTGTTCCAACTTTGTCCGTCACTCCCTTGATATAAGGCATGTAAGCCGGCACTCTGCTTACTTCAGATTTGCGGTCCTTCCTCTTCCGACGGGGTATCTCCTTTTTGTATCCGTTGCGCCTTAGTACCTCCTGAACATGTGACAATTCACTGTTTAAGTGTTCAGGGTCACAGAGGTCATAGGCTCTGTTCACTAACGAGGTCGCTACGGATTCCAAATGTCGCGGGTGATGATGCGAGCAGGCATTGAGATACCTGTCGGTGTGTGTCGGTTTTCTGTATACAGTGTGTCCAAGTGTACCATTAGCTCTCACCGTCACTTTGACGTCGAGAAAGGGTAGCGATCCGTCTACCTCCATTTCAAATGTAAACCGGATGTTCGGATGTATGGAGTTCAATTTGTCTGCGAAACGTTCTATGTCTTGCTTGTTGCCCTTCATGATGCAGAATACATCGTCGACATACCTCTTCCATAGCTTTACATTTGAAGCCTGCATGTCTATGGATTCTTCGAAATGTTCCATCCAGATATTGGCCTTCACCGGTGCTACTGGGCTACCCATTGCCACTCCGTCGATCTGGAGGTAATGTTGTCCACGATATATGAAGTAGTTACCCTCCAAGCAATTCTTCAATAGAACGGCGTATTCGTTAGACGGACCGCTATCCCTTAATTTTCTCTCAACGACCTCAAGGCAATCCTGAACTGGAACATTGGTGAATAGTGACTCCACGTCAAAACTTACCATCACTTCGTCTGGTTCCTTTGTCACGCTCTTGATGATGTCGATAAACTCTTTGGTACAGGCGTGAGGGTATAAAGCAAAATTCATCATCAGCCTTGTTGATAATCTGGCTCACTACTGTACACATACCTCTACTTTTTACGTTTCTATGTATAATATGTATGTATTTACAAAAAAATGTAAGTATATATGTATGTTTATTCATTGTCTAGTACCCATAGTATAAGCTCTGCTTAGTTTGGGACTAGATGGTGTTGTGTGAATGTGGTAGAATATTATATTATTACTCATTATGTGAAGGATTAGGCCATCGTCCACCACGCTGGCCGAGTGCGGGTTGGCAGACTTCACATATCTATCAACAACATTATAGAGAACTCAGACATGTATATTTCCTTACGATGTTTGACTTCAACGTTTAGAGAGCGATAATTGGTAGATTTAATCAATTAATTGAAACAATGCGTTAATATTAAAGGTTTAGAATAGTTATGATGTAAGCATTCAATATTAATGCATATACCAACGCACATCATTTTAGCTAAAATGTTGTGCGTTGGTAAAGTTGGTAAAGTAAAGGGGGTTTCGTTTGGGGCCCGCCTGACCATCTGGTGGGCCAATACCCGTCGGGAGGTAGCGAGGAATGCTTCGGTGAAACCCTACCCTCCGACACATGGGTACATGAGGAACACCGGTTGGTTTTTAGTCAGTAAGAGTCTGACAGTCCCCTTAAGGCAGCGATAGCCTAGTGGAAATACCAACAGACTGCCATGCAGAAGGTATCGTGTGCGAATACTGCGAATCCACGCTGCGCATCACTGACTTTTAAAGTTAAATGTGTATTAAATTGTTAATCATCACTTGCTCCGTGCTTCGTCGGGGAGCTCGTTAATATACCTATATACTGTTGAGTTTCGTTCGGTGAGTGAGAGTGCCGGAGGCCCTCTATACGTTCTCCCTCATCCCAACCCTCCTCCTATCCTTTGTCCCAAACCAAAGGGCAGCAACGCACTTGTGACTCCCTTGTTGTTGCTTTTGTAGTTGTGTCCATGGGCGGCGGTAATCGCTTACCATCAGGCGTTTCGTGTGCTTGTTTGCCGCCTATCACATAAAAATAAATAACGCTATCTATCCATCGTCACGCCTGTCTCCCATTTGGGTAGGCAGAGCCTATGAAACGCCAAGTGCTCCGATTCAAACATACCTCTTTCGCTTCCTCGACATTCATTAACCTCATCGTGCATGCTCGCCAATTATGGGTACTTTTAATTTGGCCCCTTTTTAGTACCTACGTCACCTATTTGGTCGGCGTACGTCCGTCTTGGACGTCCCCTGCCGATATCTCGATTCGTTCTTACACGATACACTTCTTTCGTATTTCTTCTTTCTTCTTTCATCCATCCGTTCCAAATGTCCAAACCATCGCAACATTCCCTTTTCAATATTTATCACTGCATCTTCTTTTGCACAAATAATTATATCGCGGGTATTACCGCAACCATAACTAGCGTACCTACTCATATGTGCGATTATAAAAAAATCGCACATTGTGTTGCAGCCTTGTCTATCCGTGTATTAGATTATATCATGTCGAGTAATATGAGACAATACTGCCTGACCTTTGGAACAGGCATCGTTGTATGAAGGTTAAGGTCGTAGTCTAATCTATGTTTTTGTTTGGGTTTTTTGTGTACTACGCAAAACTTTATGTTATTATAGTAATCCTGGGACGTTATATCTTGCGACACTACACAAACGGTAATCTGAGCCCAAACAAGGCACTAGGCAGAACTGATAAACACAGAACATATTTATATATTCATATAGTCAGACATATCATCATTATCAGCCTCTAAAAGTCCACTGCTGGACTAGGCCTCTCCTTTGAAACGAGATATTGGCCTACGATACCACGCTGGCCAAACGGGTTGGTATAGGGTTTGTTTTAAGATTTCCTTCTCTTGCAGTGCAGTTCTCTAGATAATATGGCCCCTCTGTCGGCTCTTACGACACCCATGAGATGATATGGGGTGGTGACATTCCGTATTCTAAATCCTTCACCACGTGGAAATATCCTTTCATAATATAAAACAATGTCCAGTCCAGCGGATACGCGCTCCAAGAAGAATGTCTTGGCCGCAATCGAGATATCGCTAGAACGATGATGAATATAAAACAATATCCTCCGCCAAGTCTTTTTATCTTTCTGTTAAGTGATAGGTAGAGAAAAGGAGTACAAAATGACATACCCTCTGCTAAATCGGTGATATTTCTTTTTTATTTATTATTTATTTGAACATTAACAATCCAACTTACCATTCCTTGGTGCATTACCGATCATAACTATAGAGATCAATCAGCCTTAAAACAATAATAACAAAATTATAAGTCTCTTAAATAATTATACTTAACTAAAATCCGTTTTGTCTGTCATAGGCGGGCAATATGACATACATAGTCTGAACAAAACGGCATACATAAACTGAATGGAAACTAAAAAAATAATAGCAAAGCTCGCAAGTAAAAGATCTTCTCTAGAAGTCTTCATCGCTGCTAGAGCTAAAATTCAATACTTTACCCAACCCCGGTGGAAGAGCTTATTTCACTATAGTTTCTTCCGGGTCCCCTATGTTGTTTCGAACGCCGCTGTTGTGACACACGTTGTTGCGAATTATTTTCCCACTGCCTCACAGGTTTGAAAGCTCATGGACTCGAATGAAGTAGTCGCGAAAGACGCTGTTTCGAAAAATATTTTCTCTGCCTCATACGCTCGAATGCTTGTGATTTCGATTTATTTAGTCATAAAGTGTACAGAAAAATATTTAAGCAGTAATTAAATAAAATCAACAAATTCGGTGTCAACATCAACATTTTTGAAGTTACTAATTATTTTGAAGAGTACTGTGCTCCACCACAAAAACCACTTTTTCCACCGAGCCTATGGTCTATAGAAAGAAATAACAACTTGTTCCTTCCACGTACTCAAAACAGTGTAGAAGCCTGGCATCGTCGCTGGAATTGTTTGTTAGAAAATAAGAGACTTGGACTGTATGGATGTATACGAAAACTTATTGAGGAGCAAACTGTCACGCAACAAAAAATGGAGAAGGTTTTGGGTAATTTACCTCAGACACCACCCAAAAAAAACATAGAGTTGCAGAGAATGCTATTTCAGCAATTTTGAAAAAAAATGTACAATGGGCACGCCTGAATTTATAAGAGCTTTAGCGTTAAGTACTTGTACCTTTATACTAACATTACTAACTAATACTAACAAATGTGCAATTGATTAATTTCTGAAAAATACCACTATTAATAAATACCACTTAGGTACCTAGACAATTTTTTATAAAGATCAGTCTTAGATTTTGTGTTCAGTACTCATAGAAAAAAAATTACATTAGGGGTACTAATATTTTTGATTGTTACTTTGTTAATAATAATATTAAATGATGATGTTGACATCGAATTTGTTGATTTTATTTAATTACTGCTTAAATATTTTTCTGTACACTTTATGACTAAATAAATCGAAATCACAAGCATTCGAGCGTATGAGGCAGTGAAAATGTTTTTCGAAACAGCGTCTTTCGCGACTACTTCATTCGAGTCCATGAGCTTTCGAACCTGTGAGGCAGTGGAAAAATAATTCGCAACAGCGTGTTTCACAACAGCGGCGTTCGAAACAACATAGGGGACCCGTTTCTTCCATATTTGGAGTTAAAGTTAGCGGTAAGACCGCTAAGCGCAGGTGTTATGCTTTTCTCTTATAGTTGCGAGCAATTTCATCAAAAATACCATGAAATACATGAGATGAAAAAAAGTGGGTTGAACGACGTAATATGTAATTTTGGCCTACCATGCGGTATGTCATTCTGTCCATTTTATTTGAAGATTAATAGTTAAATAACCTTAACTGTTATAACAAAAAATCAAATTAAAAAATATCAATTTTAATATATTCTTAGTCAAAATTCATATATTAACAACAAATAGAGACAGTGGAATTTAAAATGGAAATAGAATTTACTTACTTTTACTAAGAAACGAAATCCAACAAAACAGAACTCCATACCAAAACCATCGTCTACAACGAATGGCCGACGGAACACCGCTGGCAATCCCGCAGTTTGCGACACGTCTTTGGATGAGCTAGATGAGCCCCAGATTTTAAGAAACAGTGCTATGTCACATAACCCGCCTATGTAATTTTGTACGCCTTTCCCCTATACTTCTGTACAAATTTTCATGCGGTTTTAGCTTATAAACAGAGTGATGATTTAGGTGTATCTATGATTATATGTTTATTTGTATCAAAGGCGGCAGCGATCAAATCGCTTGTCTTAAAAGGTAAACGATCACCGCCTCCCATGAACACACTCTTTAATCAATCCCAAGGCCTAAGGCGTAGCAGTCTGGGCCATTTACAGCACATTAAAATCTATGTCATACGATTTTATGTCATCAGTGCATTTAGCTAGGTCAGTATAAAAAGTGGGTAATTACAATAAATGACGTCATTCTCACAATCAGATAATACCACAAGCGTACTGGTTATGGGAAAACCCATAATGTGCACGAACGGAATAATTATCTCAAACGCATTGCATAAAGTCCAAACTGGTCTAAGTCCATTTATCGTTTGTTTTCGTAAACGTTATTGAGAAAAAGGTTGGTTTGGGTTGAAACTATTTGGTTTGATACTGCATGAATGGAATTCTATGTATATTCTCTATCTATACCATAATTATGCTATTTAAACGTATCTGTACAGGAAAGGTAGGTACGTAACTCAGAGAGAATACAATTATATTTCTAAACGCCACAATTGTTCCAAATCTTTGGAATTTTGAATTATAATTTATTCCGTAATTGGTACCTTTCCTCTATGTATATCTAAAACTAGATGATGCCTGCGTTTACACGCCGCGTTATTTAAGGTTACTGCTCCGCTCCCGTCGTTCATAGTGCGATGTTATATAGCATATAGCCTAAAGCCTTCCTCGATAAATGTGCTATCTAACACTGAAAGAACTTTTCAATTCGGGCTAGTAGTTCCAGAGATTAGCGCGTTCAACCAAACAAACAAACAAACTCTTCTATATTAGTATAAACATAGATAAATATAATACTTTACAGTGTTTCGAGATCTTTTTGGTCTCCAAAGCTGAAAGTGCCTTGAAAATGATAGCGCAGCTGCACAGTGAACCTGTTAAATACTGGCTATGCTCTGCGGTTACTCTAGCCGATGCTGCACATTTTTTTTATTATCACTCACCTCCTAAGCGACACAGCGTGGTGCATAAGTATCTTTATAGGCAAGATTAAATGAACTACTGAACGAATTTTGATGTCACTTTGCAGTAATATAGCTTATACGTCGTACCCAAACGGGGTTAACGTTTTACCCCGGTTGTGTGGTAATTTCCAAAAATTCTCTCTTATTTCTCCCCTACATTCCTCAAGGGACATGTATGCCTAATTTCAGCTTCTTGTACCGGCTAGTTGTAGCTGTGCGTTGCCTGTCAGTCAATAACGCAAGAATCTTATCTTAGTAAAGTATTATATTTATCTATGTCGAAACTAACCCATCCTTTGGTGCGTTCGAGACCTAATCAGTCTCCTAAAAATACAGTTTTGAAAATAATTTATATCATCCACAAAAACAATGACATATAATTTTAAAGTTTTTGTGGGTGAAAGATACCCTATTGCTCTATATTTTGCTGGGTTCGCACGCAGTTATGACATTTGAATAAACTACAAATACCAAAAAAAAATTGATATCGATTGTATCTCGTTCCGCAACCGAAGATAGTTCAATATATAGTAAGTAGTGATGGGAATAAAATCATGTCTCTGTTGTCGATTGTAAAAGTTTTATTAATTATGCAAAGTGTTTGTATTAAAACATGGTAAGCCCATTGTTTGCTTGCATTGCGCGCAAATGGTGTCAAAAAGGCTTCTATTCGGTACTAGATTATATTGAAGATAAATATGCTTGGAATTAACTTGTTCACTCCCACGGGCTATTTCTTTCTTAATTGCTTAATTGCATTTTTTTATGTCTTTTGTGAATATGAGCTGTTGTGTCTGTATTGTGTTAGTAAAAATAATATAAAAGCACTAAACTATTTAAGCTTTTATATTATTTATAAAAGAACCTTATTAATTAACGACAACATTATGGACAAACCAGCTCATGTATGAATGCAATATACCTAGTTACTTAGTTAATTTATTAATTTTACAATTAAAAACAAAGTTAAAATCAGATTGAAACATAACTAAGTCTTAAAATACTATACAAAGACATATATACAGAACACCTAGTTACTTAGGTATTTAAATTGTATAAAACAGGACGATGAAAAGAGTGGCCCCGAGTTTCTTGCCTAGCTCTTCTCATGAGGCTCTACTTTTGGAACAGGCATTTTTTTCAGTGTTGATGGCAGGACAACACTAATACGAGTCACGCAATGCCCGCGCCGCCCAGCCTCCCACTCTTCCGTCTACGAGGCCCACGATTCCACGAGTATCGACATATCTCCTAACGCAAGGAATGAAAATAATTACAGTACTGTGCGTTAGGGACCTAATTTATCTCTAATTTCTTTTTTAATGTCCTTGAGTTAAGCTTTAAGTAAGAAGCAAATATGTATATTTGTCCTACTCATACTAAAAGAACTCAGCAAGATCCTCCTGTAAGGAGTGAAACAACACGATTATATTCAACGCACAATACGAAAGTACTGCAAGAGATCTGATAGATCTCGTAATGCAGCGAACGTGTTAAATAACAGTGAAACACTAGATACTTCTCAGTATTAAAAAACACAAGAATCTATTACAGGAATTGATGCAGGCTTCTACGAGGATCCATTTCCCAGAATCAACTTATTAAAGATTTTATTCATAAATCACACCTCAACTTAGGATATTTGTGTAATCTTTTACTTTCTATATTCTTATGCAAAGTCTTGTGAATCAAAGTATCACAATGGTTCATTGTATGCTAATATGACTTGCGTACAGATTTTAACCAATAATAGAGGCGAAGTCGTTTCTTTTGTGGGTGTGCCTTAGTTTGCAGTTATGTTTGCGTATCGTAGAACTCTGGATAGGACGTAGTTTTGTTACACGTTTGTTCTCACAAATATTAAAAATACATTAAATATAAATACTGGGACGGATAATAGGTTGGTAAGGAGCTCCAATAAGACAATACCCTCCCTAGAAGAAATCTTGCGTCGCGAGAGGTTTTATACTTACTTAAACATTCAAGCAACGGACACAAATAATCCTCAGACTCAAGAAAACAAAATGTGGATGACACAATATGTTGTCCCGTGTGAGGATCGCAAGCAGCGATAGCTGAGTGGAGAGACGGACTGACTGCTACGCAGAGGGTCTCGGGTTCGAATCCACGGCACGCACCAGTAACTTTTCGGAGTTAAGTACGTATTAAATCGTTAATAATCGCTTGCTAATCGGTGAATAAAAACATCGTGAGGAAACATGCATGTCTGATAGTTCTCCATAATGTTCTCGAAAGACATGTGAAGTCTGCCAACCCGCACATGGCCAGCGTGGTGGACTATGGACTATGGCCTTACCCTTCTCATAGTGAGAAGAGGCCCTTTCCCAGCTGTGGGACTCTATTAAGGGCTGATGATGGATGGTGAGGATCGTACCCACAACACTCGACGCACTGTTAAACGGAGTGGCGACCGCTTAAACCACTACGTGCAATATGATTTAAGCGGCTGCCTCTTCGTGTTGTCTGATAACATTGTTTAAAGTTAAAAGCAAAAAAATACCAAACACAATCTACACTTACATAATAAAACAATAACATAACTTCACGCTTTTTAACCCCGTAAGGGTAGGCAGAGGTGTGAAGTTATTACACACCCACACTTCGCCGGTTATGTTGCGGTCCCAATGTGATAGGGGGCGAGCTTATTGCCATCTACCAGGCACATTGTTACGAGCGATAATTAACATTTTAAATACACACATAATTTCGAAAGGTCACAGGTGTATGCCCGGGGTAACTGGGGATCGAACCAGAGACCATCTGCCGCGGCAGTCCGTTACATACTATAAGTAGATACTTATATAATTTCAGTGGGTACCTACATGTATATTATATCACTTTATATATATATTTTACGACACCGTAATACCTAACTACATTTATTAATTTATTGCTGCAATATAAATAACCCAAAACACAGTTCGACACGGTCCATAAATTACCTCAGATTTACGATCGTTGACCTAACTCCCTGGGAAATCCAGTATGTTAATATAACCGTCTAAGCTTAAGGGAAGAAGCTTACGCACTGCAGGTACTAAATAAATAATATTAGCTTTATAAAGTGCAGTTCACGAAAAACTTTCAATCAAAGAATTCTACGCCAACCAAATCATCTATACATATACATAAAATAAAATTGAAGTGTCTGTCTGTGATTTCAAAATAACTATGTGTTTTCAAGTGCATATAGTTAGCTGCACTATTCTAAGTCCTAAACAACCATTTTTAATATTTTTGTCTGTCTGTCTGTCAGTCTGTCTTTCTGTTTGTCCAGGGTAATCACTGGAATGGCTGAACGGATTCAAATGAGACTTTAACTGGAAGGCAGAGGAATTTATAGCGCTGCATATAGGCTACAATTTGACCCGGTAGGTAGCGCCGTTGTCGCGATACCGAGTCTATTTTTCTACTCATCTTCTATAGGATAAAATTGAAGTATCTGTCAGTGATTTCAAAATAACTATGTGTTTTCAAGTGCATATAGTTAGTTACACGATTGTAAGCCCTAAACAACCATTTTTAACATTTTTGTCTGTCTTTCTGTTTGTCCGCAGTATATAATCTCTGGAATGGCTAAACCGATTCAAATGAGACTTTAACTGGAAAGTAGATGACTTTATAGCTCTACATATAGACTACAATTTGACCCGGTAGGTAGCGCTGTTGTCGCGAAACCGAGTCTTGACTTTTTCTACTCATCTATTCATCTATACATGTGACATAAATAAAATTGAAGTGTCTGTCTGTGATTTCAAAATAACTATGTGTTTTCAAGTACATATAGTTAGTTACACGATTCTAAGTCCTAAACAACAATTTTTAACATTTATGTCTGTCTGTCAATCTGTTCGTCCGGGGTAATCTCTGGAATGGCTGAACTGATTCGAATGAGACTTTCACTGAAAGGTAGAGAACTTTATAGCGCTACATATAGGCTACAATATGACCCGGTAGGTAGCGCTGTTGTGATGACACCTATCTATATAATATATAATTATATTGTAACGTATGTCCGGTACTTACCGCGTTGCGTCACAGTACCGCCCATACGCTCGGCCAATCAGAGAAAGCCATCGTCCGCACTCGCAAAGCCTGACCAAATATGGTCATAAACGGACTCTCAGCCTGATGGAGGGCCCGGTATATAAAGGGGCCGACCGAGAGGCCGGCACCGCTACTCTACACTAACCTACTACCGCTACTAAATTCTATACCGCTATATCTATAATTATACTACTTCATACGTGTATCCTGGTCCCAGCTGTGGGTAAGTTACTACATTTACTGCGTTAGCGTACTGTCCATCTCTCTACCTGCTAGCTGAGGCCGGCTGACGCCGCCTGCCTGACTCTATTGGTTGTGGCTCTCCTAATGCTGCTTTCCTTCAGGTTCCAGGTTTACCTTAAGCTCCGGGCCACGCTACCTAGACCGCTACACCTGCTGCATCGCCTTCGGCGTCACCTCTGCCGAAGAGTCTGGCCTGCCCCGCTCATCGCACACACACCGCCGGCGCCTGCCAGCTGAGCCAACGGCCGCTACGCGCAGCCCTTCGAGCAACCTGCCCTGCACACTACCGGAGGGAACAGCGTGGGAGACTGCAGCCCTTAGTGTTCAGGCCAGTGTCGTGTTGTTGGTCGGTCATACTCGTGCAAGGGAAGTGAGACAATACTCGGCAAATAAACGCATAGAACCTTTTCTGCGTTTTAATACCAGAACCCGTTACAATATATAAAAGCAAAGGGTCAGTCATCTTGAAATCTAGAAATTCGGCAGCCGTATAAAGATTAGATTTGTGCAGAGAATAGTTTAAAACGTTACGTTCCTTTTTCCACCAGCACTAGCTGGTCCGATGTACCTACATAAGATGAATTTTGCCAGCTTTATCCCCATACTTCTTACTATTCACCCCTTACTTAGCGGATCATGATCAGACTGATGGCCGATGGAGCAAGCGTGTCCTAGAGTGGAGACCACGACTCGGTAAGCGTAAGGTAGGGCGACCTCCGGCTAGATGGACCGACGACCTGAAAAGGGTGGCTGTGACAGACTTGATGCGGAAGGCTGACGACCGTGTACTGTGGCGCGTGTTGGGAGAGGCCTATGTCTAGCAGTGGACTGCGATAGGCTAATTGATTGATTGATTTATTATACCTACTATCCCACTGCTAGGAACGGGCCTTTTCTGACTGTGAGAAGGGTAAGGCCATAGCATAGTAGGTAATTGTACTATGGCCATAGTCCATCACACTGGACAAGTGACAGTTGGCAGACTTCATAATTATATTTTTTTTTTATAGTCTCAAGCCTTTTATCTCCGAAGGGGTAGGCAGAGGTGTAATATTACACCCACATTTCGCCATGAATTTTTGGTCCCACGTAATAGGGGGCGAGCCTATTGCCGTTACCGGGCACATCACCAGACTCCGTGCTGCTACTGAGAATTCGAAAAACCCAGTAAAATTTTTTCGCACGACTCGGGAATCGAAGCCGGGACCTCCGAACAGCAGTCGCATACGCTATCCACTGGACCACGGAGGTCTTTATAATTATGTCTCGAAAACATTAGGAAGAGCTTGTATGGAGAACGCTGAGACATACACGTATCGACATACACTATGTTTCCTTCACTGTTTAGCAAGCAATAATGCCAGAAGTCAGAGATGCGTGCCGTTTGGGCAGCGATAGCTCAGTGGAGATACCAACAAACTGCCACGCAGAGGATATCGGGATTGAATCCATGGCGCACACCAATGACTTTTCGAAGTTATATGCTTATTAAATAGTTAATTATCACTTGCCCCGTGCCACGGAGAGCTCGTTAAATCATCGGTCTTATGAACGCTTTCTTAAACAGCTTTGAAAGTCGATATGGGGAGTCAGTACCCTTAATTAAACAGAACTGATACTGGTCTCAGCTATGGAATATCGCTATCCCTTTGGGTTACGGAGGTCAGACGGCAGTCGCTCTGTGGAAAAGCTGATATTCGGTCATGTGAAATGAAATGACATATTATTTATTTATCATACACACATTACATATTATAAGACACATACACACAAGCAATACTACCAAAAATGATAAAGTGAAAAAAAAGGAAAAGATTTATATAATACATACATACATATCGTCACGCCTTTTATCCCCGAAGGGGTAGGCAGAGGTGTATTTCTACACCCACTTTTCGCCAGATATACTTTAGTCCCACGTAATAAGGGGCGAGCCTATTGCCGTACCGGGCACATTTCCAGACTCCGTGCTGCTACTGAGAATTTCGTGACAGAAAAACCCAATAACACTGCCCGACCCAGGAATCGAACCCGCGACCTCCCGATCCCAGGCGCACATTTATGCCGCGAGACCAACGAGTCAGTCGTATAGGGTTTGATGTCGAGTTTTCCGTCTCTACGCAAAGATGGTATTTGCATCGTGTTATCCCTTAGTCGCCTCTTACGACACCCACGGGAAGATAGGGGGTGGTGACACTTGTATTCTATGCCGTCAACCAAATAAAAACAAAAAAAAGAACATTACATAATTATATAAACAAAAAATAACAAACAAGACAAGAAAAATACAATTAAATGAAAGAGCAGTACAGGAGGTAAGGTGTGTAGTCAAAGTAGGACCTAATTTGGCATGTGCCAGGCGAACGCCTGGCGCCGATTTTCATATCTGCGCTAAGTGCAAAAATGTATGAAACTGACATAGGCTTTCGGTATATCATGTCGTTACCGAAGAAAGAATTCCTTAGGTTGCCACGGCAACCAAGCCTTAGCGAAAGTAGAAATCAGAAGCGAATGCTATTTTGCTAGGCCCCCTGGTTGGAATAGTAAGTGGACAGCGGGCTTTAAGGCGCGCAAGTCTGGGATGCAACCGGGATAACGCTAGGATGATGATGATGATGATGATGATGATGATGATGATGGCAGGGGTTTGTGTCGTGAGTTTGCAGTGTCACTACAATAGGCATATCCGGCTCTTCAAGATTATGGGCATATACAATGATTACGGTCTACGATGCCTATAAGGACTAAGATAATACTGTCAGGATATTTTTCATCATAGCATTTAGGTATGAATTATTTATTGTATACCTAACAAAATCCTAGACATGACTTATTATTGCAATTCATCATACATATATCTATTGTTCTAATGATATATTTTCTTAAAACCTATCCTAATGATTATGTCTATTCTAATGATGATGTTGAGCCACACAAAAAATCTGTTTAGAACATTTCATGAATGAGAGAGGCAAGAAAACGATTAAGTATATTAAGTAGGTATGCTCTTAAACTTTTAAGACATGTTTAAGGCTAGTTCACGAATTCCCTCTACTAAATGATAATCGAAATTATTCGCACAATAGTCTGAACTGAGTCGACCCAAGCAAATCTAATCGTCTGGTCTGCTCTCTGATCTCAAAGACGTAGCTTTTTTGGTCTTCTATAGAACATGTTTCCAACTGGACTCTGCCCAAAATTCTTCCTGTCTCCTCTGTCATTTCGCTTCCGATTCCGCTTCCATCAGCTGCTGATCTCAACAAGATCGTTGGTACACCTTGCTGCAGGCCTACCTCTGCTACGACGTCCGGTGCGTGGCCTTCATAACCTTACCCATACATAAATAAATTGTGCACTCAAGGGCACAGATCTCTTCTCACAGTAAGAAGGATGGGGGCATAGTCCACGACGGCGATCAAGTGCGGGTTGGCAGACTTTACAAGTAATTGGAGAGCAATGTGGACTGGAGTTCTATCTCAGATAGGCAGGTCTCTACACAATTTAATTTAAATAGGTATCTTAGAAATGTCTTCTGTGGTTTTGAATCCTTCAGAAGTCTGTTAGTCTCTGTCTCATCATCCTCCTAGCGTTATAGACGTTATAGTGTTAGGCATGTTAGTCTCTCTGGCTGACAGACTCATATTCGCATGTCGACAATATTTCACTACAAAGTATTATTTTATTTATCACCTCAGTAATTTCGCATTACTGAGTCAGTACTTTGCCACAGAAAGTGAATCACTTTACCAAACCTACTGTAGCTTCATGATTCATGAGAATATCTTTGTGGATTTTTGACAAGCATTAGCGCGAAACCCTGATGAGGTACCTAAAACTGCTTTTGACAAAGAGGCATTAGTGTGTCACTTCACTTTTACAAATAATGCAATTGCAATAATTGTCCGTATACACGTAGGTATTTCTACGTATTGGCATTTATTTTCCTGTGGCTAAATAAACACTATGAAGCTATTATAAGAAGTACTTATAAGTAGTGGACGTTCATTTTAAGGCTTCGTATGGAATAAGTAAACTCCAAACTAAACCGCATGTAGGGGAAAGGTGTACGAGATGATCCATTGAGGGAAGATGATCCTTTTATATTGCAACGAAACTAGTAGTGCCACCTAATTGTGTTTATTGGTAAAATGTAGTCCCTAATATTCCCCCGCCTTAGTCAATCGTAATGGCGCCTTGAGCGACACTCAAATTTTTTGAGAACGAAAACAGAAATTTCGCCACTGTGATCTAAGGTAAGGTTGACTTTAAGATTATGTAATGTGTTCTAACGTACTTTATTGACGTGGTTGATGTATTAGTTAGCTTTGTATATTACTCTATATTGAATTTTTTGCAGCATGGAAACAGTTGAAACCATACATGTTATGTTATCGATCATTGAACAAAAAAGTTTATGTTGGGGCAAGATGATTATGTTACTGGTGTACAAGACGATCCGTGTGGATCATCTTGTACAACGTTAACATTATACTTCGTAGTGATCTAACTGACTTGCTTATACCATAATATACAGTGCCAGTACGCATACGGACTAATCGTGTATAGATATTAGGTCTGAAGATTATTCTGGATTTTGTAAGGCATTCATTCATTATATTATATTATATCACAAATATAATATGTAGGTACGTAGACATTATGTCCAATTAAATAGTTTTGAATAAACTAAGTTAACGGAGCTCTAATTCGCAGGGCTCCTATGTTTGGGTTAAGGGTCAAAAGAGAACCTAACATAACCTATTTAGTTACTTGAATTACATACAATTTAATCTTCCAATAATAAAGTTCAAATATTATTTCATATATGCGCCCATTATTTCACTAAACTATATCTCTTGTCTTGTCAGGCAGGTGTACGTGTAACCATAGATAAATATAATACTTATAGTCCGGGACTAGGACGCATGTATTCACGTTACGAACTATACACGAGCAGTACGCAAAATTCGTGTATATATTGTAATCACAGATTTAAACATAGCATTACAATTACGCGACCAGTTCCCTATGGCTGCGTTCCCTATGGATAACGCTAGGTTTCATAGCTAAAGTTGATTAAAATAATTTGTGCAATAACCCCCTAAGAGGTTTAAACCGTTTACAATATACTAAAAAAACCTACTAGGCAGTATAATGACCCGTAATGACGATTATGTTTGTCTGTCATACCTCCAAAACCACCGAGGCGTGAACGATCCTAAAAAAATTACGTCATTGTAAATGAAACTTTATAAATAGACGCGACGAAGTTACATCAACACCATGGCCACTGCAACATGTCGGTTATTTTATTTTATCTATACAGTAAGTACTTTACGACTGCCTCCGTGGTCCAGTGGATAGCGTATGCGACTGCTGATCGGAGGTCCCGAGTTCGATTCCAGGGTCGGGCAAAAGTGTTACTGGGATTTTCCGAATACTCAGTAGCAGCCCGGAGTCTGGTGATGTACACCGGGTACATCGTTTAAAATAAGTTGGTCTGGGTGTTTCTATGTATAATATAATATGTATGTATTTACAAAAAAGAAGTAGGTATATAAGTATGTTTACCCATTATCTAGTACCCATAGTACAAGCTCTGCTTAGTTTGGGACTAGATGGTGATGTGTGTATGTGGTAGAATATTATTATTTATTATTTTATTTGCAAAATATTGCTCGCTTCAGTTCCATTGTATTTACAGCGTTAGATCATACATCGAGGCGTCAACTAGCAAAAAAACTAAAAGCTACCCTTTGGCGCAGTGCTGGATGCTGAATCAACCGCTTAAACCAATATGCCATCCGTAAAGTAGTAAGTACTAAAACGAATACTCTATTTACATCAAAAATCGCTTCGAAACATAGGTAGGTATAATCTGCTTTAGTTCGGAGAGATTGGTATTACTATTTCTCTAATATAAAAATTCAGGCACAGAGGCAGGCTTTCAATGTGTTTTTGTTTTAGTTATATGATATTTACTTTACCACTGACTAGTTTCATCATCATCATATCAGCCGAAAGACGTCCACTGCTGGACATAGGCCTCCCCCAAGGCGCTCCACTTAGACCGATCCTGAGCCACCCGCATCCATCCGTTGCCCGCGACCCCAACAAGATCGTCAGTCCACCTTGCAGGAGTTTATATGGTTTTAAACGTCGAAAAAATTACAAACGCAAAACACTGCCAAACAAGATGTCCTTTTACGGAGTGTCAATGTCATTGAACTAAGGCGTAGTAAGTACTTACCTATATTTTTTTCTTGCTAATCGAACAAGTATAAAAATCGACAGGTTCGCCAGATATGTAAGGGCTACAACTTTAGTGTACCACATGACTGCCTCTGTGGTCCTGCGGTAGTGTAAGCGACGGGTCGGGTTCAATTCCCGGGTCGAACAAAAAGTGATATTGGGTTTTTCTGTTAGAAATTATCCAATAGAAGTTCGGAGTCAGCGAGTTGGCATTGTCACACCCCCGTGCCTCGGCAAGCACGTAAACCGTTGGTCCTGCGCCCAATCTCTCTCCGGTCGTGTCGCTTGTGGCGTCCCTTCGGACTATTAGTGTGAGGGAATAGAGACTGCACTTGTGTATGCGCACACACTTGTGTACTATAATATGTCTCGCGCAGTTGGCAAGTCTTATATATAGACAAGCCGCCGCCGCCGTGGCCGAAATCGGTCGGATGGACATCACATACCCAGATATCGTAGTATCTCTATACTACAAAACAGTACACACAAAATATCTATAGAATACCGGTTCCGCACTTCTTCACGTAAACATGCAACCATTCCCTCAACTGGCAAAACAAACTTTAACTCTTAAAGAATAGGATTCAATTTGAATTGTACCGCAGATATAATATAAATGGTTATAAATTAGTCACATTCCCGTTTCGCATTATAAATGTTCAGTACATGTCGAGACGCGGTCGCGAACACAATGAGAACCGTCGCGCTTATATTTTTGTTTGTCGGTGTGTGTTATTGTCAAGTTGACTTCAATGAAAGGCCAAGGAACTTTAGTATGGAACTGTTGTACTATACACAGTTAGAAACCAATGGACATGTAGTGATCTCACCTTTCGGCATATGGACTCTCATGACCGGCATCGCCCTTGGAGCAACTGGAAACAGCTATACCCAACTAAGCCGAGCTTTCTTCTTACCAAAGGACCCAAGCATTCTCATACAAGGATACAAAAAACTGACCGATGCCGTCCTAACACAATCTAACGGTGTGAGCTTAATAAGCAATAATTTCGTGTTTTTGGACAACGATTTCACCGTGTATAAAAACTTTAGAAGCAGTTTGCAAAAAGATTTTGGCGCGGCGATCAAAGTGCTCGATTTCGATGACCCGAATTCCGCAAGAATCGCAAATACATACATCGAGAAATCTGGGGGCCGCGTCTCAAATGTACTCCAATCTGATGACTTCCGTGAATCAAGAATGATTTTGGCCAACGTGATATCTTTCAAAGGACTATGGGCTCTGCCTTTCAATAAGACAGAGACGAAACAGGAGCCTTTCTACGATGAGAACAGGAAAGAGTTGGGCAAAGTGAACATGATGTTCCAAAAAGGACAATTTCCCTTCTCAAATATGCAGTCTTTGAGGTCCTTCGTGTTGAAACTGAGTTACGGTACTGACGGCAAATACTGCATGATTATAGTCCTGCCGTACCCTTCAGTGAGGATCGATGATATGTACAAAAACTTTAGTAAAGTCAGCTTGACAGACGTCGTCAAGAAGTTAAATGATGACGCAGATGCTTTTGGTGTTGAAGACGTTGATGTGAAGCTGCCAAGATTCCATATAAGCACGAACGTCGTTCTAAATAAGCCTTTAAATGACATGGGTGTATACGACATTTTCCAGCCGGATTTGGCGACCTTTGGAAAGGTGTCTAAAGACGATATTTTTGTCTCTGCGATAGTACATAAGGCTGATATTGAAGTGACGGAATCTGGTACAGTTGCCTCAGCATCCACTACTGCCACCTTTGCCGATAGGATATCGGCACCTTACTTCCATGCGAATAGACCTTTCCTATACTTCATCATGGAGGAATCGACTACGACTGTGATTTTCAGTGGCATTTACTCTAAGCCAACAGTTTATTAGAGCTAAAGACAGTGTTAGAAAGCAAGTGTGAGTGACCTAATAAGGTAAAAACAAGCTTTGTATCAGCCTCTGAGTACCTATAAATAAACGTACGTTTCGTATATTTTCCTGTTTTGTTTTAAATGTTTACCCATAGTTTCGACTATATTACGTTAGTAATTACTTGCTAGTGTGAGTAGTGTGTATGACGCATCGCCTGTTTTGTATTGTAAGTAGTCGTGCCTCATACAATACTTAATGAATTTATCCTTCGCTCAGATTGATGTTTTTGTAGTATTTTTTTTTAATTTTCCTAGTTGGTTCGCTGTAACAATGGAAAACTAGAAATACCTAGCTCTTAAGTAATTGTGCTCTACTAATTGTTAGATGCTATTTTGGTCGACTCTGAAATCAAACCATTACGAATAAGCAGACTAAGGGGTTTGCAGACTTTTTGCATGTTCTAACCTCAGATTACAAATTTACAATTCTGTGGTTCTAACCTTTATTTTTAATTAAAAATAGGTATAGTATTATTAGCCTTATTGAAATACAGGCAGTATTTTTTGAGATACTCACACATGTAAGTCGAATTTGTAATGTTTTTGGAATAGTATACAAGATTTTTGTTTTAACATTCAAGTCGAGAACTAATCGAGTTCTAAATACAAACTAAATAGATAACTACTTTTTGTTCTTAAAAACATTATCTTTGACATGATTTTGTTTTTAAAAGTCATTTACGTTTGTCTGAGACCAATAAAAAACCTATGATGTCATGATTGTTATTAAAAGTCAGATTAAGAATAAATTAAACGCTTCATATTAATGAAATAACAGGTTTTATTATCAGTGTAGCTACAAAGTAGGTACGGATAAAATTAATTACTTATTATATTTAATGTTAAAATAATGATCTTTATGATTGTCTCATTGGTACCACAGATGGTACTTAGGTAGTAAGAACATCAGTATTATTATAACTTAAGTTGGATTAGGTATCAAGTATTCTTCGCGGATAAAATATTTATTTTTGTCGAGTAGATTTTATAAACTCGCAGTTAAAACCGCACTATTTTTTAAATAATCTATTCCTGGTCCCTTTGGAACTTCAAGAAATCTTTTAAGTGCACCCCTGCAGTCCCTAAGGAACATAGGTACCTACATACCAAATTTCAGATTCTTGTACTCATTCATCTGTACGTTGTCCGTCAATTAGTCAGTTCCGCAAGGATTTTATATAAGTAGGTAAACAAATGTTTTATAAACAAATTTTTGTCGCGTGTTTTTACCAGACGTTTAACCGGATTGTACCAACTGTTGTCACGTGACGAAAACCCGTTACTTATTAGCATAAATTTACTATAATGGCTCTACAAGTCTACTTCAATCGCAGCCTAAAATTAATTTTGTTTTTGCGATGGCAACCCAATAGGGGCCGTCCCCTCAACCAACTTAGGTAGGACAGCCAGATATGTTTGCGACTTACGGCTTTTAGATACTAAAAACGATTGCTTGAGGTATGCTTGACTTCTCTGAGTAGTGGGGTCAGACAAATTTACAGTCGAGGTAGGTGTACTACAGTTTGGTATGTCTAAAATCTTTTTGCTCTGGAAGGCGAACGTGAAAATGCGCCGGCTCCCTAGCCTAATCTGTTAGGTACTGATCCGCTAAGTAACTACATAAGATCTCTTCGTACTGCATAGTCATCGACCTAGTGTTATCCCGGCTGTAAGATTTTGCGCCTTGGAGCCCGAGCTCCGCTTAGGTGCTAGTCTTACTAGACGTTGCAAAATGAGCGACTACCGTCTGACCGCTGCAACCCAAAGAAATAGCGTTACCCCATGGTTAAGGCGATATAGGTGCAGTAAATATGGTTAACTGCATAATTATTTTCTGAATAGCTACCTGCCTACGTGAATTTGATCATAATAAATCTTGCAAATCATTGTCCAAATCAAAGCTCAAAATAATTTGTGTGAATTAAATCCATCAACATACATACATACATATACTCACGCCTGTTTCCCCGAAGGGGTAGGCAGAGGCATATTAAACGCCCACTTTTCGCCAGTGTTTTGATCCACGCAATAGGTGGTGAGCCTATTGCCGCTTATCGGGATATTTTGTTTGCCAGAGCCTCGTCCGTTGATCGGCAGGTGCACCACTTGCAGGTGAGGTTGGCTTGGGACCCTAAGTTCTTGGTGGGAACCCTATGCAAATCCATCAAATCGTGAATAATTTTCAATTTGTATGAAATCAAAAAAATATTTTTACGGTAGATAGTACTTGATGGCAAGTGCAGAAAAGGAGTGAGTCCCAACCGGGTCCCCTATGTTGTTTCGAACGCCGCTGTTGCGACACACGCTGTTGCGAATTATTTTTCCACTGCCTCACAGGTTTGAAAGCTCATGGACTCGAATGAAGTAGTCGCGAAAGACGCTGTTTCGAAAAACATTTTCACTGCCTCATACGCTCGAATGCTTGTGATTTCGATTTATTTAGTTATAAAGTGCACAGAAAAAATTATAAGCAAAAATTAAATTAAATCAAGGAATTCGGTGTCAACATCATCATCATTTAAATTAACAAAGTAACAATCAAACATATTAGTACCTACCTCAACTGTACATTTTTTTTCTATGAGTACTGAACACAAAATCTAAGACTGATCTTTATAAAAAGTGTCTAGGTACCGAAGTGGTATTAATTATTAGTGGTATTTTTCAGAAATTAATCAATTGCACATGTGTTACTATTAGTTAGTATATACGAGTAGGTACTTAACGCTAAAGCTCTTATAAATTCAGGCGCGCCCATTTTTTTTTTTAATTGCTGAAATAGCATTCTCTGCAACTCTTTGTTTTTGTTTGGGTGGTGTCTGAGGTAAATTACCCAAAATCTTTAAATTTTTTTGTTCTCCTCAATAAGTTTTGGTACACATCCATACAGTCCAAGTCTCTTATTTTCTAACAAAGAATTCCAGCGGCGATGCCAGGCTTCTACACCGTTTTGAGTACGTGGAAGGAACAAGTTGTTATTTCTTTCTATAGATAACAGGCTCGGTGGAAAAAGTGGTTGTAAGCGTAAAAATTTAATTTTGTCATCTATGTTGCGGCTTATCAGTCATGCTAAAACATAGTACTCTTCAAAATAATTAGTAACTTCTTCGGCTTTTTCTGGGGAGAGAGTATCTTTAAATTGTCTGAAGATATTTGGTATATCTTCCGCAGGTAGATAGGCAAACGCTATATAGCATCGCATTTGTACCGCACAATTACTATCTGCACCATATCGTTCACTTAAACCACAAGCTTGAATTTTTCTCCATGTAGGTACCTAAGTGAAACAAACAAGTACTTTGAATTGTGTTTGGAAATTCGTCGAATTTGTTGATTTCATTTAATTTTTGCTTATATATGTTTCTGTGCACTTTATAACTAAATAAATCCAAATCACAAGCATTCGAGCGTATGAGGCAGTGAAAATGTTTTTTGAAACAGCGTCTTTCGCGACTACTTCATTCGAGTCCATGAGCTTTCGAAGCTGTGAGGCAGTGGAAAAATAATTCGCAACAGCGTCTGTCGCAACAGCGGCGTTCGAAACAACATAGGGGACCCGTCCCAACCACCCCGGTGGCCTGCCCCGTCACCGGGGCACATTTCCTATGTGCCACCTAAAAGTTGCACCTGCCCCATATATGTAAGTTTCGATTTGAGTTACCTAATCTAGTTTTACACGGTAATTTGTAAAAGCCTAAGCACTCAATTCAATCACAATGTTTATTTTCACCTGCATAAATATTTAGGTACTACCTAAGTTAAAGTAGGTCTTACTTAAAGCCTACTCCAGTGAAAATGTTCCTTTTAATTCTATTATGTACCTACAGCCGTTATTTAGAATAGTTTGTAAAGTTGAACGCGTTTTTAAAAGATGGAAAGTTTGAATTTCTAATCTATAAACTAGATCTCGAATTTCTAAACCGGTGCGCAGCTGATGAAAAATACAACAGAGCAAATAAATCAAGAGAGGATTAATTATTATTTAAAAATTATTTTAATTACTAGATTTCGCCTGCAGTTGAGCCCGCGAGAACTATACTCTCAAACATGCGTCAGGAATCACCCTCCTTATCGGTGAAAACAGTACTAAAATCCGTTCGGTTGTTTTTGAGCCTATCGCGTTCACACAGACAAATAATAAGAAAAGAGGACTTCATTTTGTAATATGTAGGTATATTTTTTTACTAAAATATGGGTCCTATCTGTTTGAAACAATATTTTCCAACTTTCCTTTTAACCTATAACACATCCATACGAATGGACCATTGAAAACATCAAATTGTGTGAAGTCTTCAGCATAGGAAAACTTTTCAGCCTTTTTGCATCGATATATTTTCATCCTAATATTGACAATTTAGACTGTTAGGCACGGCCCTTATTCTCAATTATTTTCACTAGGATTCGGCCACCTCGGTCCAACACGCTAACGAAGAGCAGGTTGGCAGACTCCATATACTATCTTTCAAGAACGGAGTCTTATTTTATATTAATTAAGTAAGTAAGTACCTACACTACCTACTATTGGAGCAAAGTGTATGTGTAGGTATCTCTATTGCGAATCAATTTATGTAGGTACAAGAAGCTACGCCCATTATATTTTTGGCTTATCACTCTTATTCTTTCATCAAATTTGTTCGATGCCGTATGAATTTCGAGAAATGCCATCTCAGTGGATCTCTATGCTCCCAAGGAACATACATGGAAAATATCACATTTTATTGCGCCCAGTAGCTTCGACTTTACGTTGTGTTAGTTTTATTATTAAATATTGATAAAAAGGATTTGAAGTGACAACAAGAAACTCATTTTAATTTTAACTATGCAGCATAATTTGTTAAGTAAATTGATATTTAATGGACTACCACTTAAGTTTGTTTAAAAAACCTGTTTAAATATTAGCGTCAGACCGAACGAATCTACCTACTTGTAAATGGATAGGTACCTACATACAATATCAATAACCAAATAAATTACTCTTAAAACAAAAATGCCTTATAGTATCTTCTTGGGTTTACGCGAATGTTACACATTGAAATTAAACTACAGTTTACGGATTAGCTACTGTAGGAATGTCTCTGTTTCAGAGAGCCCGCGGGATCTGTGACAAGAAACACCTGGACGCTGAGCTTCAACATGTCAGGCAAGTTCTGCAAGACAACAAGCTCCGACCGCCGTGCCACTGTCACAGATCCCAGAAGAAAGAAAAACCAGCCACAGTAGAAAGACAACCTGCTGTCCTCCCATACATCAAGGACGTGACCGACAAAATTGGCTACATCTTGAAGCGAGCTTCTATCAAAACTTACTACAAGCCGCCAACGAAGATCAGTCAATTATTACCATCTGTCAAGTGTCAGTTACCCTTGCAAGAGGCCGGTGTCTACAAAATTGACTGTGAATGTGGGCTCTCATACATTGGACAAACCAAGAGAAGCATAGGCATTCGACTCAAAGAACATATAGCTGACATAAAACATAAACGCTCAACAAAGTCTGCTGTGTGTGCACATGTGGAACAAGGACCCAACCACTACCTGCGATTTGATGAACCACAGATACTCGCAAAAGAACATCGTTTTCTTCCAAGGATGATACGAGAGGCTATTGAAATTAAAAAACACCCTAATTTCAATAGGGAAGATGGTTGGAATGTTCCTCCAGCTTGGGACCCTGTCATAAGACTAATGAAACCCAAGAAGGACAAAGTCACCAGAAGACCTAAGGACACTGTGAACTCATTCTGCATAAATAGTAACACCAGTAGTTGAAAAATGTTCGGGTACTTTGAGATAACTTATACATTCAAGAAAAAGACAAATATCACCTCAGTCTGCCGTGAACATGAATTCTGTAAAGAATTCGAAACGTCGGCTAGTAATAAATTAAAAATATAGTTTCTAGATCTTTAGTTTCAAATGTAATAACTTAGTGAAACCAATACAACGCGATAAAATCCGTAAACTGTAGTTTAATTTCAAAAATGCCTTAGGTTGATTATGAATTAATTTAGTTCTACCACATAGACACAACACCATCTAGGCCACACTAAGCAGAGTATCGTGGACTTCTATTTTCCTTTTTTCTAAAATTGCAAATATGAAATACTTACTTAATTACAAAAATGTTTGGTATCAAAAAACATTTAGAATTATTAAAAAGCTCATTTTGTATAATTTGATGTACCTATGTTTAGAGTATTCTAAAATTATAGTAGGTAAGTAGGTATATTTAATTAGTGAAAGGAAAGGTCACCAAAAAATAAGTCAAAATTACATTTGTTACATTTTTATTTTCTTTTCTACATAAACTCCCCACCCACTATTCAATGGTTTCCCTTCCACATGTTCTCTATACCCTTCCACAAGCACTCTGCCTACGGTTTTGATCAGTCGCACTTTGAATCTAGATATCGTATCCATCTATTCATAGCTTAGTGCATCAATATCTAAGTAGGGCATTGATTTTAATAGTCACTTCGCGTTAGCTACTGCTCCTAGTGTAATATATGAGTTTGACGCGTATTTACATTATATACCTACAAGGCCAGAACGCAGGGGTGTGAAACTAATCGCGTATAGATTGGAAATATTTTTTTTGCTGAGTTCTTCCAATCTATACACGATTAGTTCGCAAATACTCGAGTATACTTCGTAGTTATCTAACTGACTTGGTTATACCATAATATACAGTGCCAGTACGCATACGGACTAATCGTGTATAGATCTGAAGATTATTCTGGATTTTGTAAGGCATTCATTATATTATTTATATTATATCACAAATATAATATGTAGGTAAGTACACATTATGTCCAATTAAATACATACATACATACATATCGTCACGCCTTTTATCCCTGAAGGGGTAGGCAGAGGTGTATTTCTACACCCACTTTTCGCCAGATATACTTTAGTCCCACGTAATAAGGGGCGAGCCTATTGCCGTACCGGGCACATTTCCAGACTCCGTGCTGCTACTGAGTATTTCGTGACAGAAAAACCCAATAACACTGCTCGACCCAGGAATCGAACCCGAGACCTCCCGATCCCACGCGCACATTTATGCCGCGAGACCAACGAGGCAGTCGTATAGGGTATGTCGAGTTTTCCGTCTCTACGCAAAGATGGTATTTGCATCTTGTTATCCCTTAGTCGCCTCTTACGTGGTGGTGACACTTGTATTCTGTGCCGTCAACCACAAAAAACTATTTAACAACCGTTAAATAGTTTTTAATAAACTTAGTTGACGGCGCCCTGCTTCGCAGGGCTCCTATGTTTGGGTTAAGGGTCAAAAGAGAACCTAAAATAACCTATTTAGTTAGTTACTTGAATTAAGTACATACAATTTAACCTTTTGAACGCCAGAGCAAAAACACATGAACCTGCCCTCAACGCCAAGCCACAAATTTTGGCAAATACCTACGAAAAAACCGGCCAAGTGAGTGTCGGGCCACGCGCAATGTAGGGTTCCGTAGTTGCCCATAATGACTTGCTGCAAAGGGTATTAATGTACAACAAATCCGACTGTTTATTTTGCTGAAAAAAATAATTTTAATAACACTATTATAAGAACCTAAGTTTTGTTTAGAAAAATACTAGGTATGTATCCAGTTATGTATTGCAAACATAAAATGTGGTTTCCAAGATATACTACTACTATACATACGTAGTACCGTAGTACATTACATACCAAAGTACGTATATCTTTAAGATTAAACCAGCGCGCCCAATGTAAACTCACAGAAATAGGTATTTATAAGTTAACCGACGATTACTCGTAAACTAGTGATATCTACTCAGCCGTGATAGTTTTCCTTTTAAATTCGTTATTTGTGATTTTTTTCACCTCTTCCAAATTAATAGTTTAGCCGGCAGAGGGGGGGGACACTTGAGTCTAAAAAAAATTTTTCACTTCAAAGCTTGATATTTGACAAACCAATCACTTGATCGAAAAATGATTTGAGCAAACTAATAATATTTTTTAAAACCTATCCAATGATACCCCACTTGATGGGGTACTCAATAAAAAAAAATCAACCCCACTATATATGTACGGGAGATACCCTTAAAAAAAATATTTCCCTAAATTTTATTCTACAGTTTTGTTGCAATATATTATGTCTATATTCATGTCAAATATCAGCTTTCTAGCACCAGGCATCTTTGAGCTAGGCTGCGGACGGACAGACGGACGGACATGACGAAACTATAAGGGTTCCTTGTGGACTACGGAACCCTAAAAATAGGGATTCCAATTCTACATCATATTGTAATTTTATTGTATATAATTGTATTTTTATTTTCGTCTCCGATTTCAGAATATAATGTCTTGTAACATTGAAATGTAATTCCTCATTACACTTCCTCCTACTATAGTTATAGTTATACATAATTTACAGAGTTGTATAACACCGTAATAACAGTTATGAGACGACAATATAATTAAATGTAATAACTATAGGCACAGCACTAGTCTTTATCTGCTGTCTTTTATTTGTGACCATGGCGTGGACGGCCCGCCATTTGTATGACTATTTCGCTTCCGAAATAAGGATGTAGCAACGTAAATCTCGCTTATCGATGTGTTCCCGTACCATATAATTTTAAAATAAATAAAACGGTTTTTTTTTAATTAGGTACATTGATAATCTTTATAATTCCGAATGGTCAAACAGTTTAAGTATATGTATCAGTATAGGTATAGGTACGTATAAACATAAAAAAAATTGGTTGCCTGTAAAGTCGGTATACGGGCGAAAGTTTTACGTGACAACGACTTTGAGTGGTAAAATAATTTTAATGTGAATATTCATTCGTATAGTAGGAAGAAGGATGAAAGACGCGTGCCTTTCACTTTTTATGTCTGTCTCTCTCGCTCTTAGGCGGGACGCGTGCCTCTCACTCGCTCTCATTGTGAGCGCATAACGTGAGCGGAGCGTAACGCAGTTTCTTGAAGTGTCACCCGGCAAACCAATTTATAAGACGTTGTCACGTCAAAATATCTATAGTTGTTTCACGAAAAAAGAACATTCCCAAATGTACCTATCTAACTTATTTTTAACAAAAATAAGTTACATTCGGTCTACTAGCACCAATACTGGGCCACATACCTACTGATATTATCTCGGTTTTTAATAAGATTAATTTTAGTTTAAAATAAAAGCAGAAAAAAATTACTGTAGGTACTTCCTTAGGTACCTACCTTTAAATCATAGTCGTCCAAAGATTTTGTTTCCGAAAAATTGGTTGCCTGTAAAGTCGGTATACGGGCGAAAGTTTTACGTGACAACGACTTTGAGTGGTAAAATAATTTTAATGTGAATATTCATTCGTATAGTAGGAAGAAGGATGAAAGACGCGTGCCTTTCACTTTTTATGTCTGTCTCTCTCGCTCTTAGGCGGGACGCGTGCCTCTCACTCGCTCTCATTGTGAGCGCATAACGTGAGCGGAGCGTAACGCAGTTTCTTGAAGTGTCACCCGGCAAACCAATTTATAAGACGTTGTCACGTCAAAACCTTTGTCATCAGGATTCAGGAACTCCTTCTAATATGCGAAGAAGTTCCTCCGTAGTAATTAAATTCGCACTCATTATAACAGTCAGTATGAAATAAATAATAAATATTTTAATAATGTTTACTTTCTTCACTATTTCTGATCGCCTGCGCTTGTGACGTCACGATGCTGTCGTCTATTTGTGACCATGGCGTACAAGACACTGATAATTCGGGTTGTATTAGGGATGCGCCTGAGTCAAGATTAGCGAATATCAAAATTCGACCCAGACAATTTTATCTTCGACTATGTAGCTATGAAAATGTTATTTTAAGTCTGATTCTATAAAACTAATGCTGTTTTATCCTCGTACCAAATTATATCTAAAATTATACATTGTAGAAGGAAGTTTTAAAACGATCTTTGATGTAAATTTTTGATATTATCTAACTTGCGCTACATCACTAGCGGTCACATATTTGTGACTGTGGCGTGTGAGAACATTCTTTATTAAGATTTGATTTCTTCCTTTTTAACGTAAAATGCCTCAATATCTATAATGCTATTTAACTCGTTTAACAGAAATAAACAAGCATTAGAACTTCAATTTTAAGGTAATATAAATTAACAGGCATTCAAGTAATGTTCAAATTGTTTATTTCGTGTTTTTGTATACCGCTTTTTCTGTCACGTATTTGTGACGTTGGCGTCCAGGGACAGTTTTCGCTTGTCACATATATGTGACCATGGCGCTCAAAAGGTTAATCCTCCACTAATAAAGTTCAAATATTATTAAATATATGCACCCATTATTTCACTGAACTATATCTCTTGTCTTGTCAGGCAGGTGTAACTAATGTAGTATAGTCCGGGACTAGGACGCATGTATTCACGTTACGAACTATACACGAGCAGTACGCAAAATTCCTGTATATATTGTAATCACAGATTTAAATATAGCATTACAATATGTACGCAACCAGTTCCCTGCGTTTTGGCCTTGTATAGTCTGTAAATACGCGAGTTTGACATCCAAAATAGTTATGTGACCTACAAGTATCTTTTGAACACACATGTTTTGAGGCATTCTTGCTTGAAATAACTGTACAATTATTATATTATTTACTATAGTCCGTAAAATATAGCTTGATTTCTGTGACATATGCCAGTTTGACGTGACGACTAAGTATGGGGTTGTGTTGAAAAACGATTATGGTTAGCGATTATAGACATAAATCGATTTTAATTACAATTATTGTACGAACTTAATATCATAATTTTAGAACGGTAATAAATAAAAATTAAACGATTTTTGCACGTTGTTAATGGTATGTAGTTCATTCTTAATGGTAGGTATGTAGTTTTTTTACAACTAGCTTTTACCCACGATTTCGCAGCGTTAACTACAATAAAAAATTGGGCAAGTGCGAGTCGGACTCGCGCACAAAGGGTTCCGAACCATCATCTATAAAAGAAAATCACGTTCGTTGTATGTATACTTAAATACTTTATAAGTTTCTACCTGTTTATTAAGATCGAGTAACAAATTGCTTAAAAATTACGTTTGCTGTATGGGAGCCCCCCTTTATTATTTACTTTTTTTAAATTTAATTATTTATTTTGAAAGGTAATATACAACTACATATTCTGTAAAAATTTAAAGCGTCTACCTGTAACAGTTAGTAATTTTGAGCAAAATATACGAAAAAAAACACGTTTTTTGATGGGTTTATTTTTAGTATTCGTTGTTATAGTGGCAACCGAAATACATAATTTGTGAAAATTTCAGCTATCTAGCTATCATGGTTTATGAGATACAGCCTGGTGACAGACAGACAGACAGACAGACAGACAGACGACGGAGGCTTAGTAATAGGGTTCCGTTTTTTACCTTTTAGGTACGGAACCCTAAAAAGTAGACTACTTCAATCACTTTCAACATAAGTTTAGTGATTTTTGCGTTTTACATGCACAGACATACAAGAAGTGCGAGATATTGATTTTGGTCTTTAAATCAATAACACATCACAAAAAGCGATTTAAATTTTTAAAACCTGTTTTATGAACAGACTCTGCTTCATTGCATATTTATTATGCCTGTAGATTTCTGTTTATAAAGTTATTTAACATTAATTCTAAATACATAGTGACAAAAATAATAAGGAATTTTGACATAATATTCATATTTCATTCATAAGACGAGTAAATTTTAATCGATTATTTTTATTCGTATTTCGCTTATTTATACTCTGTGGTTAATCAGATGCAAAGGTCGTATACAAACGGCACTATTCTTCCATTTTCTCCCATGAAGTATGACATTTAATTCCGAATGTTGTGTACGCATAATATGCAAACTCTACCAATGACGCCACAGAGAAAGGTCAGCAAAACAAGTCAACATTGTTATCTAAGTAGGACATTTAGGTAAATAGTTACTTTATGTTAGCCAGTGCGTATATTATTGTGGGTTTCATACCTATTTTACATTTTTCTAAAATTGAAAATAATTACAAAATATTTTCATGTCAAAAAATATTTTGAATTATTAAAAAAAGCCATTTTCGTATAATTTGATTTAGCTTAAGGCTATTCTAAAATTATATTATCTTTGATTAGTGAAAGGACATCACAAGGTAGGTATGGTCAGCATAAAAGTAAACATTTTTTTCGTATGATTTTTTTTACACAAGGTACTACAAGGTACAAGGTACTTTTCTTGCAGACCCAGCAAGAAAAGTCAACACATTTTTTTTAATATAATTTATTTTTCTTTTCTACGTAAACTCTCCACTACTCAAAGGTTTACTACCACAAGCACACTGCCCAGTCTGCCCACTGTTTTGATCAGTCCCATTTTGAATCTAGATATTGTATCATTCTCTTCATAGCTTAGTTAATCGATATCTAAGTAGGACATTGATTTAAATCGTTACTTTGTGTTAGCTAGTGCGGAGATTATTATGGGTTTTATATCTATTTTACATTTTTATAATATTCCAAATAATTACAAAAATGGTTTGGTATCAATAAATATTTACATTTATTAAAAACTAGACGATGCCTGCGGTTAAACTACTGTACTATCTATTCTGTGCTACGGCTCTGCTCCCGTCACTCATGGCGTGATGTTATAATTAGACTTCCTCGATAAAGGCTGATTCACACATATCAGTGAAGTCTCAGTTCCGGCAACGTGTCCGCACAGGTCAGTATCAGTGCTACAGTGACGCGGCAGTGCTTCAATTCACACATGTATCAGTGCGCGGATCGGACGCACTGAAAACGGTGCGACGATAGTTGGTGATGATTTTTGCTATGGGTCTATTCAACGATACGGAACTAGCAATGATAGCCATTGCTCAAGACGAAAAATAAGAAGAGCAGCTTCAAACTCTGATGAGTGAATCGCTGAATGTGTTGCTTAGCGCAAATCTCCAGAGCAGTTGAACAGATTTCGCTAATTTTGACGTGACAACGTCTTATAAATTGGTTTGCCGGGTGACACTTCAAGAAACTGCGTTACGCTCCGCTCACGTTATGCGCTCACAATGAGAGCGAGTGAGAGGCACGCGTCCCGCCTAAGAGCGAGAGAGACAGACATAAAAAGTGAAAGGCACGCGTCTTTCATCCTTCTTCCTACTATACGAATGAATATTCACATTAAAATTATTTTACCACTCAAAGTCGTTGTCACGTAAAACTTTCACCCGTATACCGACTTTACAGGCAACCAATTTTTTTTTTATAATATCTTTGAAGTACATATACTTTGAATGAGACAAATCATACAAAACATTATTTTCACGAACTAATTCTATCAGTCGCTCGTCTTCCTTTCTGTTTTACGGACACCGGCGTCCGTGATCCGACAAAAAATATCGTCGCCACCGATTACGTCCGTGATCGCCGGCGCCGACACTGTCACTGAGAGTACTGTGTCGTCACTGACACTGACAGGTGTGGACGCGTTCATAGAAAATGTAAGAAAGAATAATTATCACGGTGACGGAACTGTGGCTGCACTGATATGTGTGAATCGGCCTTAAATGGGCTATCTAGATTAGCGCGTTCAACCAACCAAACAAACAACAAACTCTTCAGCTTTAGATATTAGTATAAGATGAAGCTAATTTTCGAATGATTTGATTTATCTTTAGACTTCTAAAACTATTGTCTCTTTGATTAGTGCAAGGACATGGCAAAGTAGGATTAGCAGAAAAAGTCAACACCATTTTTTTAACATAATTTATTATTTTTCTACGTAAACTCTGCACTACTCAACGGTTTCCCTTCCACATGTTCTCTGTACCCCTCCACAAGCACTCTGCCTACAGTTTTGACCAGTCGCACTTTGAATCTAGATATCGTATCATTCTCTTCATAACTTACTTCGTCAATATCTCTTTCAATGTAATACTGGATCGTATCCCAAAGCATTTTACGAACTTTTAGGATATGGTCTGCTTGGCTGAAACAAATAAAAAAAGGGTGATTATTATTTTATTACAACGACCGGTTTCAATATTCGATCTATCCATGGATTGGGCTACTTGAGATAGGTACTTTCACATAAGCTCTTGATACAAAACATGTCAAAATTATGTAAGTTTTTATTTTATTTTATTTATAGACTCACGCCTGTATCCCCGAAGGGGTAGGCAGAGGTGTAATATTTAACCCACATTTTGCCAGGATTTTTTTTCATCATCATCAGCCTTTAACAGTTCACTGCTGGACTAGGCCTCTCCTTTGAAAGGAGGAATTGGCCTACTATACCACGCTGGCCAAACGGGTTTGTATCAAGTTTCCTTTCTCTTACAGTGCTGTTCTCTGCATAATATGCTCCCTCTGTCGGCTCTTACAACACCCATGGGATGATTATGGGGTGGTGACATTACGTATTCTTAATCCGTCACCACACGGACAGCGTATAAAAAGGTATAATAGACATGACGTATGGGCAGGGGTACGATATATATGTCGATATGTATCGTTCGAAGCATGGGCGAGAATTAACCCGTCAGTCACGGCTGTCATGAAGATCTTTGAGAGTCATTATCAATAATATTACAAGTAAAAGGTAGATACGTTACCTACGTAGTAATCAATCCGTAGAAACGGTACACTAACGCACACATCGATAACTCCATATTGTATTTTAATTTCGGTTGATAAGATGTGTCAGTTTCACTTTGACGCTCGGTTCGCGACGTCACACTCACATTGTGTCAAGACTTGCCAACTGGCTTATGTTTAGCGTCCTGCTTTTGGTACGCCTATAACATATCTACTTATTTTTACTTTTGTAACATCATTGGTCATTAAGTCATTATAATCAGTGCCCTGGAATATACTGAGTTCTGACAAGGGTCTAAGCCATGGAATGTATGTAGCTATCCATTTGAGTTGCAGATACCTATCAAATGACAGTAATTCTGTAGAAAAGCAAATATTCTGTAAAATCTGGTTAGACTAGAAAACGAACCCCGGGCTCCGAAGCGTAGTCTTGGATGCAACCGGGTAACGCTAGAACGATGATGATTAACAATTTTGGTTTTTCATTAACCACAATTAGTTAAATAAACTATATTTAAAGAAGTATCTATAAACCCGTGACCGCAAAAACCACAGACCTACGTCATAAGACTATGCTGTCAAACTGTTAAAATTATTCACTATGGCGACATCCGAATCTTGGTGAGCTACATAAAGTTGCCACATAATAAACATGTTTCCTGCGAGTTAAATAAATTATTTAGGTTTTGTTATCAATTAAAACATGCCAATATGTTTTAATGCCTATATAATGGCATTTGACGACCGGTTGGCGCAGCGGGAGTGTAAGCGACTGCTGCGCCGAAGGTCGCGGGTTCGATTCCTGCTCAAGTCAAACATTTGTGTGCATGAACATGGATGTTTTTCTTGGCCTGGGTGTGTCTATATATAATATGTATGTATTTACAAAAAAAAGGTATATATGTATGTTCATCCATTATTTAGTACCCATAGTACAAGCTCTGCTTAGTTTGGGACTAGATAGTGTTGTGTGTATGTGGTAGAATATTATTATTTATTATCATTATTTTAAAAGCGTGATGTTATAAGGCATAAAACATCACGCTATGAGGAATACCTATTAGTATTTTATTCTCACCTTGTGGGTACATGAATTTTTAATCTGTGCTTTGGTATTGCTAGTATGGTAGTATTTAGATCACTGGAATCCTGTAACAATAAAAGAAAAATACAATGTTGTCAACATAAATAAAATATTAATCCCTTAACAGAAGAGCATGCATGAGAAACTTGATGGGAGTGAGTGAAGCAAGTGAGGTATGTCAGGATCGTTGCAAATAGCGTTCCGTAGTCTCTGCCTACCCCTCCGGGAAACAGGCGTGAGTCTATGTATGTATGTATGTATAAATAAAATAAAAGGTAAGTAGTAAGTATTAAAATATGTATAAGCGATAGCCTAGTGGAGATACCAACAGACTGCCATGCAGAGGTTCTCGCGTATGAACGTTAAGCCGTCGGTCCCCGCTGTCATGAAGATGTTTGACATACACGTTTAGCCGTCGCTCGATCCCGGCTGTCATGAAGATCTTTCACAATCCCTATAGTTAGTCAGTAGCTCTGAATAAACTGATACTAGTCTAAACTATGGAATATAGCTATCCCTTTAGCTTGCGGAGGTCAGACAGGCAGTCGCTCAGTGAAAAAGCTATATTCAATCAAATCCAGTAAGACTAATAGCGGAATCCAGATTACAACTGGGATAACGTAATTTTTTTATCTTCCTAGCTAGGAGGATGAAAAAATTTGTATCAGTTTCTTTCTTTATCGTCGCGCCTGTTTCTCTGAAGGGGTAAACAGAGGTGTAATATTACACCCACATTTCGCCATGAATTTTTAGGTCCCACGTAATAGGGAATATATATGCGTGTGATTCAGATATAAGCGAATATATTTTTATGAAACTCTTTATCGGTAAAAAAAGACACCTCTAACATTATTTTACATTTAAACACTCTAAAATCTCTTGATTAATAAAAATTGGAAAATTTACGAGCGAAATTTAAAATGTCGAAACGCGACGCTATTGGCTAGACCCCAAAGTGACGACACGGTTCGCAAAGGATATGTCAAAAGTGTCAAAACAGTACTAGAGATTTGACAGAGTTGCGAACGCTGACGTCATGACGTAACCACAAAAATTGGGGGTGTTTAAACTAGCGTTATGTCATTGTAATTTTCAACATTTAATTTAAAATAAATGTTGACTTCTCCACGACTAATACTTTTTTTACGGTATCATATTAACCTAAATAAACGAAAGCAACAATAAAAATAAATCATGCATACTACTATTGGGGGCGAGCCTATTGCCGTTACCGGGCAATAATGCCAACATTAATGTGCTATATCAGACACAATGTAAAAATTGTTAATGATTTAATAAAATAAATAAATAGGCTCCCTACGGTTAGTATCAGCACGGTAATATAATCTAACAGTATTGTAACTCGGCCGTCTTCGTGAGTTATATCTTATATACCTACCAGACGCGCCGCATGCGAGCTGCGGCACGATAGCGGCTGCGGGTACTGTAGGCACAGTCCGCCCAGTCTAATGGGTACTCTGCTCGAGGCGCGTAGGTATAACTCGAGTTTCGTGCGTTTGTATGGAGTTACAATACTGTTAGATATTATTACCGTGGTATCAGTGTAGATGGAAACTTTTAGTTACCTATTATATGCGAGAAACAGTTAGTTCTTAATGAATGAATACATATTAAAAAAGAAAAGTTTAGTGATCTTACCTTTTCCATAGTCACTTGCCCAGGGCAAAACAAGGCCATAGTGTGCGGTGGCACCACCGACGTCTTGTACACGACGAGTGCCCTTCTCTCCATGGAGTGGTGCCCTCCGAAGTACGCGATCAGTTTAGGAGTTAAAGCACTCCGCTTGGCAATGTTGTGGTTGACGCTTTCGCTGCCTATGTGTGCGCGTTCGCCTGTGCTGAAAAACCGTATAAACTTATTAAAAAACACAAACTAAGTAGGTAGTACGAACCATAGTGTTTTTATGTAAAAGGTGGCAAATGAGCTGATAACCTGGTAAGCGATTACCGCCGCCAATGGACACAAGACAAAGGAGTCATAAGTGCATTGCCTGCCTTTGGGATGAGAAAAGGAGGAGCAGATTGAACGAAAAAGGTGTTGGGGTCTCCGGCACTCTCACTTGCCCAACGAAACGCAATAATATAGACACTGTTGCTTTATTTGAATATTCTGTGAGAGGGTAGTGCTTCCCCTGTCATAAATGCAGGTCCATAAATGCTATCATCAGCAAGCCCTGGGGGAAGGGCGAAGGGGACTGTCAGACTCTTACTGACTAAAAACCAACCCGTGTTCCTCATGTACCTGTGTGTCGGAGGGTCGGGTATCGCCGAAGCATTCCTCGCTCGCCCCCGACGGGTATTGGCACGCCAGATAGTCAGGCGGGCCCCGAACAAAACCCACTTGGCGGCGAATGAAGGTGTTGGGCTCCGCCGCCAAAACACCCAGCGGCCGCAGAGGATAAGGAGGACGACAACACCCGCATCTCCTCTTCCTCTGCTGCCCCACCGCGATACAACAATGGTGCGCCCCCATTTAGTCGCGGGAGATAGGGCGCGCGGCAACGCAACACCGACACGCCTCTCCTCCCGCGACCGCGGTCTCCATCAAGCCCACGCGGAGCGTACACTCCCGGGATCCTGCTTAACTTCACCATGGGTGACCCAACCCACGGTTACTGAGCCCCGCACCACGACAAGGTGGAGATCCTCCGGGGGGGAAGGCTCTATATGCCTCTAGCAGGCACTTCTGGACTTATCGGTATAAGAAAAATATACTTATTACTGGACTTTACTCACAGCTCAGGCATTCGGTTATCGTGACATGTATTATCGTGGTATAAAGAAACCCTATACCACTTCCAAGCCTAACTGTCTCCGCAAACAAAAATCACACTATAACAGCTATTATAATATTTATAAGCATGGATGATTTAATGTTTTTAGGGTTCCGTAGTCCACAAGGAACCCTTAGGCCGCGCGCACATTGGACACGTTTTCGTACGAATTTTCTCGTGCGTACACGTATGAACACATACGAACGATCCCGATATTCCAAGTACCATGGGAGCGCGCAGACTGGCTGCGAGTTAGTCGTGCGTATACGTACGTGTAGTTCAGACGTCCGAAAACAATCCGAACTTGTTGGGATTTCAAAGCACATTCGTACGTTTTAACATAAGAAATGGATGTAGAAAAGTTAATTAAACCGGATTCACGAACATAAATGTTTGTGGGACTGAAGTGATTGTATAAGTGATGTTATAACTTTATAAGTCTTCCATGATATGATGAAATTCACCAAAATGGTGTCTTTTTAAATATATTTCACGCACCGATTCGGTTCTACAATAGCGACGACCCCACCGCAATCTTCGAGTGATAAGAGAATTGTCGTGAAGATACAGATTATTCATCGCGCTTCAACCAAAGCTGACTTCACAAATCCGATATCACTAGAACACTGCTCATTTGACTAATAAAAACGTATACAGTGTGCGCACTCAATTCGTACGACCACGATCGTACGTATATTGTACGATATGAATTCGTGTCCAAAGTGCGCGCGGCCTTATAGTTTCGTCATGTCCGTCCGTCTGTCCGTCCGCAGCCTAGCTCAAAGACACCTGGTGCTAGAAAGCTGATATTTGACATGAATGTAGACATACGATATTGCAACAAAACTGTAGAATAAAATTTAGGAAAATATATTTTTTAAGGGTATCTTCCCTACATATAATTAGTGGGGTTGAATTTTTTTTTGGTTGAGTTCCCCATTGTGTGGGGTATCATTGGATAGGTTTTAAAAAAATATTATTAGTTTGCTCAAATCATTTTTCGATCAAGTGATTGGTTTGTCAAATATCAAGCTTTGAAGTGAAAAAAATTGTTAGACTCAAGGGTTCCCCCCCCTCCCCTCTGCCGATTAAACTATTAATTTGGAAGAGGTGAAAAAAATCACAAATGTAGTACATATAACGAATTTAAAAGGAAAACTATCACGGCTAAGTAGACAGCACTAGTTTACGAGTAATCGTCGGTTAACTTATAAATAGGTACCTATTTCTGTGAGTTTACTTTGGGAGCGCTGGCTTAATCTTAAAGATGCCCGTTTTTAGTCCCATGTGAAACAGAAGTTATTATCAATAATGGCCATTATGGGCAACTACGGAACCCTATATTGTGCGTGGCCCGACACGCACTTGGCCGGTTTTTAAATACATATGTGCTGACGGGTGAAAACCAAATGACACTACCCCGTTTCAATCAGTGTGTGTTGTAAGAGGCGCCTAAGGGAAATACGCGAAACAAATAGTATCTTTGAGAACTGACGGCAAACTCGACACCAAACCCTATACCAACCCGTCTAGCCAGCGTGGTATAGTAGGCCATTTCTTTTTTCTATCATTTTCATATTAGGAGAATCGCATTATCATTTTTAATAATAATAAAATAATAAACTAATAGTTGAATCCAAGTTAAGTGAACTTGGATTCAAATATTTGTTTAGTACTTTAACTTAGCGATCGACCGAAACTTAGTTAGATAAAAAACAGTTTCGGTCAAACACTACTGTGGGTGCAAAGACTAGGAGTTTTAGGTTACTTACGGAGCGGATTAATGGAGCTTGTTTAGGGTGTTTTCTTCGATAGCTTGAAGCGGAGCAGTGTTCCTAGGTCTTAGAAACTGGTAAGCCACCCACAAAGTCAGTTTTCACACACAACACACTTTTAAACGCTTGATTTAAAAAGTTCTTTAGCGGAGCGGCGCAAACGCGAATACGAGCTGCGGAGAGCAACTTTCGGACGACACTGATTGGAGGGCGGTAAGACGAAAGCGGTCTATCCGCTTTCGTCTTACCGCATATGTATGGGAGTGTAGAATAATAAAGGATTTTGATTGGTCCTCGCGTGTTAAAAAGGAATGAATTTGAGTAAATTGTGGAGTGAGGTGAGGTGATTATAAATGTTGCTTAATCAATAATATTTATTTTTATTTTTTGCGTGCTCGAGTGAATGGCATGCTTTTTATAAATATATTAAATTTAATTACATATTTATATAATTGGATTGTGGCGCAGACAACTACAGTAACCATAAACATATTATATTTACCTGGTAAATATTTCAGTGACAGTCCCCATCTTGCCCTTAGTCTTGACCTGCCTACTGGTGGCGAGTAAGGCATCGGCCCCCGAGACCAAAACGCCACACATGAGCTCTTCAATGTCAGAGAAACGATTCAAATCGTCTGCTTCAGTTGCAGGAGCTATTAGACCGGACTTTAGTACTTGTTCTATGTGGAGATTTGAGAGAGCTGGAATGATGAAAATACATAATATTAATAGTCAGCTGTCTGATAGATAAGTGACTGATAAATTAACATATCATGTGAACCATGAAAAAGAAACATAGTATTAATGCAGCACCTCACAAAATATAAATTATATGTATTGTGCAAAACTTGGAGATGAAACAGAGTGACCGTGAGTTTTATTGCCCGTTCTTTCTCATGGTTGTACGCCCTTGTTTTGCGAACGTGGCAGTCAATTTAAATGTAGAGTCTTTAAGAATAATTTTAAAATAATTCTTAAAGTATACAGGGTTGTTATTTGTAAAACACCGTTAACCTCTCAGGACTATGTTACTAACATCATAATCAACAGCTTTTGTTCTATGACTTTAAAAAAGTCATCATATTTTAGTTCATCACATTTTCATACCTCTACCTACCCCTTCGGGGATGCAGGCGTGAGTCTATATAAAAAAATTAAAATAATCATTTCCATACAAAAATAAAAATATTTAAATTGAACGCTCTAAATGTTGCGAAGTCTATGCGATAGAACAATAGCGAGGGGTGCGGGCGGCGGACGCAGGGGCGCGCAGGCGTAGGTAGGTACAGCAAGATACACGAGTTGAAATGTGTCAGATAGGACAACGAAACCCTGAAGGTTTGTTTTTGGTAAATGTATTATATTTTGTAAAAAGTCATAGAACAAATTTGTTGATTATGATGTTAGTAACGTAGTCCTGAGAGGTTAACGGTGTTTTAATAATAACCCTGTATAATAATTCTTCATTATTTTTTAAATATATTATTTTGACGTTCATTAGCGTCACGTTGTGACCCAAATGAATAAAGGATTTTGACTTTGACTTTCGAAATGGTCTGATAAGTCCCTGACAAATTAACTTGAGCCCTTGATAACCCCCTGTATCCGCTTCTTGTAAGTTCGATTCCCACACGAGACAACGCTGTGTAATCCAAAAATTTTAATTTCGAGTCCTGGTGTCTTTTGTGTCCGCTTCTTAAATGTTAGCAAGTCTCCGCGATTCAGAAATAATTCTGGATTCAAGAGATGTGTTACAAAATGTAAAATACAAAGTTAACTTATTAATTTCTTGATCCCCTATTCACGGCTGATTTAACCCTTGCCGAAACGTTGGGGCAATATAAGGTATTACACGTATATTTTCATATAGGTACCTAATAAGGCGATATAGATCCGTTATACATAAATCAGGGAGCACGCCCATGATTCCGCCAAGACGAGCAAAGCGAAGCGCAAGGGCAGTGCCTATGCCTACATAGTTTTTGTTGTACTTTCTTTCTTAACTTTGGTGTCTGGTATTTGCCAACGTTTCGACCGACTTGCTCCGATCGTGGTCGCGGTGGAACGTGTGTGAGCTCAGTGCCGAGGTATTTATGCATTAAATATCTAAGTTAATCGCGAGTAAAAAAATAATTGACGTTCATAAGTCTTACTGTGTGATGTATGATGAAACTATGTAATGTAATGTAATACTTTTATTTCAGATTAAATACATCAATCCATATATACACGCTGATTTTTAATTGGTTTTGGAGCGAAAGCCATATTATTACTTATCGTTAATAGAACCTAACCAGCTAATAATATTTGAAATATAAGCTAAAAAAATCTTGAGAAATTAATTAATTTAATAGTACGAGAACACGAAGTATCAGTTCGCCGCACACTGGCGAACTACAAGCGATCGTGTCACACACACACACTGGCATTAGTCAATAGTCATTGAACCGTTATTCCTGGCCTCCCGCTCCCCACCATGCGCGCGCGCCACCCTCCGCTGCAGGGCGCCAGCGGGAGGCGGGGGCGCGGCGGGGGCGCGGCGGGGTGCGGCCGTGCGGTGCGGGCGCAAGTTGACCTTCAGTCTTAAGAAATTAGGTCAATGGGACAGTCGTATATCACGCTCCCGTCACTCTGTGTCCGTGTTACGTAATAAAACTACAATTGTGCATCCTTACAATACTGATGTGTTCGCTAGTGGATTGATAGGCCGCAACCTGACCTGACTCCATAGGGTTTTATTAGTTGATCGAGGTTATAAGATTTGTGTACAAAGAAGAAACGGAGTCGCGAGAACGCGAGAAACATGTGTGTGCAAATGTGTAAATTGATTGTGATATAAGCAGAAGACTGTAAAGGTAAGTGATATGTTTACTGCTTGTCGTAAATACCTACGTTGATAAGTAACATGTTTTAAACACGCCAGAAATAAGTAAATACCTAAATTCGGCTTTTACTAGTTATTGAAAATGACTATGTACCAACGATTAATACGTAAATAATAATAAGTTCTTCTTTTCGTCTACTAGTTTATTATGATTGCGTGAACCCACAGCTTATTTCTGTGACTTACGAAGGAATAGGTAGGTACAGCTATTTAGTTACATGTGTTTATTATTTTAATCATTATTATGTGCTGGTGACGGATTAAGAATACGAATTGTCACCACCCCATATCATCCTATGGGTGTCGTAAGAGCCGACAGAGGGAGTATATCATGCAGAGAACAGCACTGTAAGAGAAGGAAAACTTGATACAAACCCTATACCAACCCGCTTGGCCAGCGTGGTAAAGTAGGCCAATTCCTCCTATCAAAGGAGAGGCCTAGTCCAGCAGTGGACTATTAAAGGCTGATGATGATGATATGTGCTTAAAATTATTGAAGTTGTCATCGTAATTAATTTGTGTTTCGTAAGTACGTAAATTAGGTATCACTATCCATCCGTACATCTTATGCCGGGGCCTCACTAGCGGCTAACGTCAATGTCTGCTAGCGCGATAATTATTGCGATAATTTTTAACGCGCTAAAGTAGGTGGCTACACTTGAAACGTCAACGTGAATGCCCATCATTGGAGATAAAAACGCCAAACGCCAATGTTAATGCCGTTGTCAAATTATTACACGGTTAACGTACATTACCGCAATAATTAATGGCATTTCTCGTTAGTATGGCTCTAGCAGAAGTGCTTTGCTGACTCATACGTGTTTTATGTGTAGTTAGTTACCTACTGTTACACGCGCTGTACTGTACCTAAAACAGCTGTTGACCTCGCCGCGCGACGTCAACAGCTGTTTTAGGTACCTACAGCGCGCCGACGCCGAGTCGATCGACGATCGAGTCGCACGTTACTACTTATTTCCTAGAGTTATTAACTTTTATAACTTTTTTATTTTACGTGGTAGGTAAATTTTGATTTTGAATATGAATAGCAAATATTTTTTCCAACGTGAGGTTTTTTTTTCCTAAACCAATAAAAAATCAGCGTGTATAACTAAGTAAAAGTTAATTTGTATACAGTAAGCACAGAAACAGGAAACAAAGAATACATTAAGATATTACAGCAAATAGTACATAAATGATAAATTAATACATCATAATAATATAAGTACTTACAATTATAATGTCAATGAAAAAAAAAAACAACTGTCTATAGATCCATGTCAATAAAAATAAATATAAGGAAATAATAATAGTCATTAGTAGTCAATTATTACAATAACAATAATATCAATCTCGTCCGGTCATTATACTCATCCACTTGTTTTGTATAGGACAGTCAAAGCGCGATGCAATCATCTTCAGGATGCCATTGCTACTGTCTCTCAACCGCCTTAGTAATGAAGCTACTCTTTTACGTATAATGGCTTGATAGCCATCCGTATGAGCTTCGGCAAACATTAGTGACGCGCTGCAGTAGGGAATAAATGAATTTGAATTTGAGTAAGACCCACTAAATAACCTTGTATAATATTAACTTACAATTAATTAAAGCGAGTCTATCCGCCCTCATCGAATGTCTATCACAAAGCTGTCTGCTCACGTCGCGGCCGCCATCTTGTAGTGACGTCACGAACTCCTCCTGTATGTGGTACAACGCGGCGTGGTCGGATGTTGAGCTGTATGCGCGTTTAATTTCACGGATTTCTGTAAAATAAATATAGAAGGTTATTTTGGAACGTTCTTCTAGTAAAATGGCGTTATAGTAGCGTAGCGAACAATATAAATAGAATCAAGAAAACTTTTAACGTTTATTGGTAGAAATGTAAAAAACTAAATATAAATACATATAAAAAAATAGACCTGAACAGTATCGAGAATCAGATGCTGGGCACGGATCTCTTCTCACTATAAATGATGTAAGGCTGTTGTCCACTACGCTGGTAAAGTGCGGGGTGCAGACTTTACGTGTCCTTCGAGAACGTTATCCAGAACTGTCAGACATTCAGGGTTCCTTACGATGTTTTCTTTTACCGTGTAGCGAGCAATAACTAACTTTGAAAGTTAGTTTAATCTATTTGCCCTTCAAATTTATAAATATAATATATCGTATTACAACCCATTAACAAGGATGGCCCGGCAGTATAAAGATATGATAAAAAATTTGATGAAAGAGTTAGACATTTTTAATCCCAATTTCAACATATCTGTATATATAAAATCCTTGCGTTACTGACTGACTGACAGACAAGCTACAGCCGAAACTACTCGACGCAAGTAGCTGAAATTTTGCATGTTTGTTTCTTGGGGACGGTAGGGGTGCACTAAGACGGGATTTTCCGAAATTCCCACGGGATCGGGCAAAACGGGAAATCCGAAAATATGTGCGTGCGAAGCCGCTGGCGTCAACTTGTTTATTAATAACATTAAAGACATCCTCCATAGTAAGTAGGTAGATTGAGCTTGGATGCTTCATACATCGGAGATGTCAGAGGCATCTAATGCTAGTCTGATATATGTATGCATAATATTAAAAATGTATGTAGCGTCCAATTAACCTTCGATTCTTTGTTCCATTTTCAATAATTGAGCCCCTGTATTATTTGTAACTTTGATTTTGATGTATGCACTGTTGTTACGTTGCAATGTATTTTTGTAAAATGATTGTAATGTGTTTTGTGCATTTAAATAAATAAAAAATAATAATAAAAAAAAACCGGTCAAGTGCGAGTCGGACTCGCGCACCGAGGGTTCCGTACAAACCTGTAGGTATATAAGTAAAAGTTCACCAGTCATAGTTATGGTATTTTTATTGCAAAATGAAAACAATGACATAACAGTATGGAAAGCTGGAGGAGCATAAATTAAAGAAAAAGGCCTCTTTGTCGTTTGTAATCAGTCATCCTTTATTTTATATTAACATATATCGCTTATTTTATAATATAACTTAAATGCCTATACTAGCCTTGCAGCAGCCTTGCAAAAGTCTGCTGATGAATGATGGTGAGATTTTTTATCAAAGTTATTGCTTTACAAAGTTTTTAGTGACTATTAGAAATCTGTAACAAAGATATTAATAAAGTATTTTTAATAATTATAGTATTTATTTGCGATGAAAATAAAACTATTACCAGGTGACTATTTGCACACAAAATAAAACAATAATTAATATTCTTAATAAAAAAAAAAACAAATATAAGTAAGCGGCCCAGTGGTGTACGTAAAGGACTGCCGAGACGATCATCTCGGGTTCGATCCCCAGGTACCCCAGGCACATATCACTGACTTTTCGGAGTTACATATGTGGGTGTTTAAAACGTGAATTATCGCTCGCTAAGTAATGTGCACGGTATATGGCAATAGGCTCGCCCCCTATTACATTGGGTCCGAAACATAACTGGCGAAGTGTGGGTGTGTAATACACCTCTGCATACCCCATCGGGGATAAAAAGGCGTCATGTATGTAAAGATGTGATACGTTATGTAAATTAAAAGAAACATAAAAATGGAAATGAAAATTTTAAAGTATGGAATTAAGTATCAAATATGAACCAGACCTGTAAATGGTGACTGAAAAAGGTAGGAATAGTACCACTTTGAATATTGAAGTTCGAAAAAAGTTATCTTTGGTTGGACTACTTCGTGTTGTGCTAGTGTTTATTAACGGAAACATGTTTATAGATGAAAAATATGTAGAAATTCCATTTTGGGGATTCATTCTAAAATCAATATTGAAATCTCCCACGACAATCAGACGAGAACATGAATTATACCTATTGAGGTTACTGCCGTATATTGTTGTATTTATGCAACGCTACAGCTGGCCGTTCTTGTTCTGTGCAGTACATTTCAGATTTTTTAGGACGACCAATCTTATTGCGTTTAGGACGGCCAACCTTTGAATCTAGAGTTTTTTTTACCAAGCTTACCTTAATATGATTGTATGTATTATTAAGAAATCCTTCGCACACAATTGGCAAACAAAAATCATAATGACCTGATGATAAATTGCCCGAAAGAAGTTAAGGCTTTATTGCATATCCTTCTCTGCCAAAATACACCCCTCAGAATACCCGTATTACGTTCATACACTTCGAACCTCGCTGAATACAAACATCCTGCTGCCTTCACCTCAGCAGTATATAGCTAGAGGATTGGAGCATCGTAGCTTTGTACTCATGTCGTGAAGAGAAAAGATCTCTCCGGGCATCGCATGTATATAAATGAAACTCGTCCCAGTTATTATAAATATAAACAAGTATTGTGGTCCTTAGTATTTGTGTTTGTTCAAAATTAGTGGTATTATAAATAGAGAACGCTATTGCATGAAATAAACAACTTCCATCGGGAGGCATAGGTATTACACTATGTTGAATTGTATTTTCGTTGACAATTAATGCAACTATAGCCATAATTATATTGTGATAGTATGTTATACTGTCCACACCAAGTCCACACTACGGTTATAAAAGAGCGCGTATGTCATAGTGACTACATGTCTACATGACAAGCTGGCTGGTCGTCAAACAGAATAATTAGCAAAAAGCTTTGAAGACTATGTAATTATTTGAAATCTCACTGCTGGACATAGGCCTCTCCCAACACGCACGCACGTACACGGTCCTCAGCCTTCCGCATCCTTTATCTGTGCGATAAAACGTTGCATCGTACCAAATTTCAAGATTTTTACTTCACGGGTAGTAGTACCCTGTAGGTTTTGATTCCCTTGCAAGTAGTCGCGAGTTTGAAAACATGATTATATTGCTCTTTCTTTTGATTTCGTAGACATAGAAGTTTGATTTTGTTACAGCCCAACGGTGTTATATACCTGAGTCATGGGGTCTCATTCCTTAGAACGTTTTCCGTCATTCTTAACTCTCTCAACAGATGGCTTTACTAGTATCGATTGTTATTGATGACTTTTATGCATAAATGATAAATAAGAAAATAAAGTTCTAAAATATGTTATTTATTAATTTAAAAAACCCTTTATTACGATTAAATAAAAAAATGAAACATTTAATTGAATATGAATATTTTTGAAAAATATGATGTGCACTTCGTTGCTCTGGTGGCCAAAATACGTACTAGCTTGTAGTAAAACGTTACAATGAGTTAACTTTCACTCGGCATTCATAGATGGCGCTTTTACGTATGTATATATTTATTTTTATTTAATTTGGTATTAATCTGTAGATGGTAAAATAAATAAATATTTATTAATAAACATCAAATATTTGAAAAAGTAAGATATTATGTTAACCAATGAACGGCCATGAGCATTTATTTTAAAAAGTACCTGTATAGGTACCTAGTCGAGCGAATGCGTTTTGTTTTTACCCGACTGCGCGACGCAAAGGAGGGTAATGTGTTTATCAGTCTATGTATGTATGTATGTATGTATGTATGTTTGTTTCTATGTGGCGTTCTAGAGACCAAATGCGTGGGCCGATTTTGATGATTCTTACGTCAATCGATTCGTCTTAACCTTGCGAGTGTCACTAAAGACATGACAGTTATCAAAACTCACCACAGCGTCAACCAGACGCCATATTGTCAAAATGAAAAAAAAATATGTCGATAAACTATGTCAAGTGGGGTGTCGTTGAATAGGTATTTTAAAATCATTTTTAGGTTCCTTTTATCATTTTTCATTTAAAATAATATTTAAGGATATATAACGATTTAAAGTTGTTTAACAAAACAATCATTCTCGATAATGTTGTTATTTATTGAATTAAGTTTTTACTCCGAGTATAAACGATAACAAAAAAGCAGTGAATAACTAAAAAGTATAAAATAATAAAAATATTTAAAGAAAAACAAAAAACCCGACTGCGTAAAAAATAACTTAAATAAAAACTAAAAAGAAAGAAACAAGGCTAGTAGTTGAACGACTCACAGTCGGGGCCCATTCAAATTTTACCAATCAAATGTTTCCAAGGGGCCCCGACTGTGAGTCGTTCAACTACTAGCCTTGTTTCTTTCTTTTTAGTTTTTATTTAAGTTATTTTTTACGCAGTCGGGTTTTTTGTTTTTCTTTAAATATTTTTATTATTACATTTAAGTACGTAAAAGTAGTGTAATTAAAATTTTATACATAATAAAAACTTAGTGTGTTTGTAGTAGTATTATATAATTAATTTTCATAAATTATGTTAATCAATATGCGTCTTACATTTATAGGTACCTACCTATAGTCTGTTCAAGATACGAAAAAATAAAATGTAATCATCATCATCAGCCTTTAACAGTACACTGCTGGACTAGGCCTCTCCTTTTAAAGGAGGATTTGGCCTACTATACCACGCTGGCCAAACGGGTTGGTATAGGGTTTGTATCAAGTTTTCCTTCTCTTACAGTGCTGTTCTCTGCATAATATACTCCCTCTGTCGGCTCTTACGACACCCATGGGATGATATGGGGTGGTGACATTCCGTATTCTTAATCCGTCACCACACGGACGGTAAAATGGTTCTTTTAATGTCGCCTTCGCAACAAAAGTAGATTTAAGTTAAATACTCCAAGCGAAAGATGCAGTTAGTTTTACAAAAATACGCCTGTCCCTTCAATTCATAAAATGATACTGTATATTTTTTACCTTTTATTTTTTTCGTAGGTATCTTGAACAGACAATAGCAACTAATAAACAATTGATGTTGAGTATGTTGTAAATCAAGCTAATGAAAAAAACAAAACGCATTTTTAAACTTTGATAGCCGACTTCTCTAGAAGTCTAGAACTCATTCGCTTGGTTCCCGATAGGTATAGTATTAAATTTATCTATGCCGATAGTCATGACTTCATGAGTCGCACAATTGCAAAATCGCGTACCAAGTACACCAAGTGCGTCTCTATAAAAATACCAGGGTCTAAAACCAGGTATCAATATACTTGCAAGTTTTTGGGCACTCGAGTATAGAAAACTTCGTGTGACGCCCTGGTAATGCAAGTTTGTATTGAAAAATAAACCTTATCTTAATATGAGTAAGGATGTTTATCGCAAAATTTGGTAATGGACTTTTCTAAATACTTTCATGGAAATTTATTCCTTACAACCATATATTTAAGGAACTTTGTCGCGCAAAACCTTGCAATTTTTATATTCCTGAGTACTCAAAATACTTACAAGTATTTTAGTGTTTTGTGCGATAAAGTTCCGTAAATGTATGGCAGTAAGGAATATTATTTCATAAAAGTATCTGTAGGGTAAATACGCCATACGTCGGCCCCTCCCCAAACTTCGGCCGTCTGCACATTTTCGGCTTGCGTTCATTTAAAACGTTTTGAAGTTACAAATATGCCACTCGAATTACAATCTTAGTTCATAATCTATATGTACAACCGTTACTTTCCGATTACGTTACACACTCTTCGCACACTGAGCGTCAGTAGCGATTCCGCCGTCGAAGCGTCAATTTCATATTTAAAGTACCTTACTTCGGGGATTGATATTAGAACGGTCAGACATTCCTTTTTTATTGTTTTAAGCATTATTATTGGTAATTGGTGATTTTTACTATATTTTGAGATAGATTTTTCAATGTTTAACGTATTGTTTTAAGGGAAAATAGGAGGCCGCCAATAGAATACCAATTTTGAATTAAAACCGGATTCTCGGCCGTGGCTGACCAAAAGTAAATGCAGTCTGTTTTATAATTTCCAATTGTACTAATTCCATTGCCTTAATAAGAGAATTTGCAACGCATATAGGCAAATAAATCTATTTTACGTTTAATCGCCAAATACCGGCCGGGGTGATATTAGTTGAATCTCGAGAAATAATGTACACAAAATAGAGGCTGGCTTTAGAAACATTAAAGATCGTAATGTCGACCAGCCTCGAATTCGAGCCCAACTATACAGGCTGATTACTTTTCTTATTTTCTCAAAATTAAATGTTTATTATATGTTTATTTATTTATAATATAAAGAGTTAACTTTAAATGTAGGAGTTGATATTCTTGAAAACATTTATATTAGCTTATTATAGTATGGAAATATAAGATATAAATTGCTCTTTGGAACTTGCTACCTTAACCCATGTTAATTACGTAGCTTAAAAATATAAATATATTCAATAATGATACTCTGGGCCAAAAATGGTATGAATTATTTTTGAAAAGATATCCAGAACTAATTATAATTATTTTGATGTTTACTTTGTTATAAATTGTAATACTTACCTAACGTTATTTAAAAACAAATAAAAAAATACTTTACCTACTATTAAACAAATACGATTAATAACGTATACTTAGTGAGACTCCTGCCAAAATAAATCATATTAGTAATATTTATCCGTCTTAATTTAAAACATCCTATACCCGGCCGATATTTGGGAAAAACGCGACCGACCATGGCCCGTGAATGGCCGACTTTAGGGATTTTTCGTTCTCGACGCATATAAACCTTAGTACTTTTTCCTTGTAGTAGAAATGTCAACCTTATGCCCATAAACATGAAATAGATTTATCAAACTATCCAAAACCGCATCGGAAGCTATCCTTTCGTTGCAAATTGATGGTGCCAGACCGATTCCAAAACAGAAAAACCGTAAGGATGCCGACATTTAGCGTATTTACCCTACTACGTTACGGTCGGGAGTCGGTAATACGCGAAACGTGTTCGCGTACGTTCAAGTAAAAAATACTTTGAAAGTGTTGCAAATATTTTAGTGTTTTGCGCGACAAAGTTCCGTAAATGTATGGCGGTAAGGAATAATATCCCATGAAAGTAAAAGTACTCCGTTACGATCGTGGATCGGCAAAACGCGAGACGCGATCGCGTACGTTTAATTCAAGTAAGAAATACTTTGAAAGTGTTGCAAGTATTTAAAAAAAATCGTTACAATCAGCTTCAAAATTACGAATCCTACAAAATAAATGATTTTATAATAGTTAAATTTAGTTTTTTATCTAATTCTGTTTATCCACTTTAATGGAGGAATAAAAAACGACCTAATTTATCAATTTAAAAATATTAATTTGCCAACATCTGGATTTGAGTTAATTATCTAAATAACTAACTTGCAGGCCGAATTAATAAACCAATTGTAATGACTAGCTTTTGCGCGCGACTTCGTTCCCGTGAAAGTTGAAGAGAAAAAATTCCAACGTCTTTGCAAGATTTTTTGTTAGTTGACGAGGTATCATGGTTTCATAAATAAAAAAATAAAATGAACTGTTGTTTCATTTCTACATTTTAATAGTTACCTACCTATTCCCCTTTTGCAATCTCGACGTTCGCTTCGCCAGGGGTTCGCCATTTAGGTTACATTAATTTCGCCTGGATACCAATTTAATTAAGAATATAATAATACAAATAAAGAATAACAATTTGCACGAATCAGAACTCAAAGGAAAGCACCAACTAGTATAGTAATGTACCTATTATATTATCTGTAGCATGCACCACAGACCCTGGGACCACCGACCATCAGACCAAGGCAACCTCACAAGGTCATAGGTTTTGTCAAGTCTTGTCAAACGAGCCCAAACACGACTAGTTTATCATGTGTAGTTTAGGAGTTCCTGTGACCACCTTCCGGCTTCATCATCAGACCAAGGCAACCTCACAAGATCATAGGTTTTGTCAAATCTATTCAAACGAGCCCAAACACTAATAGTTTATCATGTGTAGTTTAGGAGTTTCTGTGACCACCTTCCGGCTTCATCATCAGACCAAGGCAACCTCACAAGGTCATAGGTTTTGTCAAGTCTATTCAAACGAGCCCAAACACTACTAGTTTATCATGTGTAGTTTAGGAGTTCCTGTGACCACCTTCCGGCTTCATCATCAGACCAAGGCAACCTCACAAGGTCATAGGTTTTGTCAAATCTATTCAAACGAGCTCAAACACTACTAGTTTATCATGTGTAGTTTAGGAGTTCCTGTGACCACCTTCCGGCTTCATCATCAGACCAAGGCAACCACACAAGGTCATAGGTTTTGTCAAGTCTTGTCAAACGAGCCCAAACACGACTAGTTTATCATGTGTAGTTTAGGAGTTCCTGTGACCACCTTCCGGCTTCATCATCAGACCAAGGCAGCCTCACAAGGTCATAGGTTTTGTCAAATCTATTCAAACGAGCCCAAACACTACTAGTTTATCATGTGTAGTTTAGGAGTTCCTGTGACCACCTTCCGGCTTCATCATTAGACCAAGGCAACCACACAAGGTCATAGGTTTTGTCAAGTCTTGTCAAACGAGCCCAAACACTACTAGTTTATCATGTGTAGTTTAGGAGTTCCTGTGACCACCTTCCGGCTTCATCATCAGACCAAGGTAACCTCACAAGGTCATAGGTTTTGTCAAGTCTTGTCAAACGAGCCCAAACACGACTAGTTTATCATGTGTAGTTTAGGAGTTCCTGTGACCACCTTCCGGCTTCATCATCAGACCAAGGCAACCTCACAAGGTCATAGGTTTTGTCAAGTCTTGTCAAACGAGCCCAAACACGACTAGTTTATCATGTGTAGTTTAGGAGTTCCTGTGACCACCTTCCCGCTTTATCATCAGACCAAGGCAACCTCATCAAGGTCATAGGTTTTGTCAAATCTATTCAAACGAGCCCAAACACTTATAGTTTATCATGTGTAGTTTAGGAGTTTCTGTGACCACCTTCCGGCTTCATCATCAGATCAAGGCAACCTCACAAGGTCATAGGTTTTGTCAAGTCTATTCAAACGAGCCCAAACACTACTAGTTTATCATGTGTAGTTTAGGATTTCCTGTGACCACCTTCCGGCTTCATCATCAGACCAAGGCAACCTCACAAGGTCATAGGTTTTGTCAAATCTATTCAAACGAGCCCAAACACTACTAGTTTATCATGTGTAGTTTAGGAGATCCTGTGACCACCTTCCGGCTTCATCATCAGACCAAGGCAACCACACAAGGTCATAGGTTTTGTCAAGTCTTGTCAAACGAGCCCAAACACGACTAGTTTATCATGTGTAGTTTAGGAGTTCCTGTGACCACCTTCCGGCTTCATCATCAGACCAAGGCAACCTCACAAGGTCATAGGTTTTGTCAAATCTATTCAAACGAGCCCAAACACTACTAGTATATCATGTGTAGTTTAGGAGATCCTGTGACCACCTTCCGGCTTCATCATCAGACCAAGGCAACCACACAAGGTCATAGGTTTTGTCAAGTCTTGTCAAACGAGCCCAAACACGACTAGTTTATCATGTGTAGTTTAGGAGTTCCTGTGACCACCTTCCGGCTTCATCATCAGACCAAGGCAACCTCACAAGGTCATAGGTTTTGTCAAGTCAATTCAAACGAGCCCAAACACGAGTAGTTTATCATAATATGTAGTTTAGAAGTTCCTGTAACTATATTCCCGGCTTCATCATCAGACCAAGGTGCATTCACAAGGTCATTCATCACTGCACCATTTCAATGTTACCGTAACATAGCCACCAAACTTACGTAAGTATGTCAAATATCAGCTTTATGGAACAGTGTACAAAGTGCATTCCAAATTTTGAACGGAAAGACACGAAGTCATAAAAATATCGCTAGATGTTTTAACGCCACCGGTACATACGTAAAATAGGTACCTACTAGATCGGTTGATCGTGTTATAACCTTGAAATGAGGCACACTTGGGTGACAAGGTGAAATATCATAATATTTCTACATTTTAGACAGAATGCTTTATTATAGCGCCATCTCTTCTTTTTAATTTAAAATAACATTGCTTACAAAATGAGACGTAAGATGTCGCTATCATCGACTCCCATTTTTTCGTCGCTAGCGCCATCTGTTGTATTATTTACGGTATTAACAAGTACTTATAAAAATAAAGGTCTAATATTAAGGATCTAACGTGGCCAATTTTTATGGACGACTTGCGGCATCTGTACTGTAAAGTATTATATTTATCTATGCCTGAGTATTTGATATGAATTTCATTTTAATACCTCTACGCGTTCAAGAGAAAGGGGTAGTAACTTTAAATTTATTAAAAATATTTTTATTATATGATGTAACTAAAAATTGACGGTTTTCGCAATTTTTAGTTTTTAGTTACCTTTATATGTGATATAAGACGTTGCTTCGTACCAAATTTCAAGATTTTAAGTTCACGGGAAGTACCCTGTAGGTTTTGATTCACTTGCGAGTATTCGCGAGTTTGAAAATATGCTTATATTGCTCTTTCTTTTGATTGCGTTGACATAAAAGTTTGATTTTGTTGCAGCCTAACGGTGTTATATACTTGAGTATTTGATATGAATTTCAATTTAATAGCTCCACGCGTTCAAGAGAAAGGGGTAGTAACTTTAAATTTATTAAAAATGTTTTTATTATATGATGTAACTAAAAAATGACGGTTTTCGCAATTTTTCCTTTGTATGTGCTATAAGACGTTGCTTCGTACCAAATTTCAAGATTCTGAGTTCACGGGAAGTACCCTGTAGGTTTTGATTCACTTGCGAGTAGTCGCGAGTTTGAAAATATGCTTATATAGCTCTTTCTTTTGATTGCGTTAACAAAGAATCTTGATTTTGTTGCAGCCTAACGGTGTTATATAGTTGAGTATTTGATATGAATTTCAATTTAATACTTCCACGCGTTCAAGAGAAAGGGGTAGTTACTTTAAATTTATTAAAAATATTTTTTATATGCTGTAACTAAAAATTTACGGTTTTCGCAATTTTTCCTTTATATGTGATATAAGACGTTGCTTCGTACCAAATTTCAAGATTCTGAGTTCACGGGAAGTACCCTATAGGTTTTGATTCCAATGCGAGTTCGAAAATATGCTGCAATTTGCAGCATAATCGGCTGTATCTTTTGATTGCGTTGGATTAGAAGATTGAATTTTTTACACCTCTATGGAACCGTAGATTTGAGAATTTAGTATAAATTTCAGTTTGATACCTCCACGCATTCCTGAGAAAAAGGGTCTTGACAGACGGACGGACAACAAAGTGATCCTATAAGGGTTCCGTTTTTTCCTTTCGAGGTACGGAACCCTAAAAAAGAAAGCGTCATTGGTGCGCGCCGTGGATTCGGATCTGATACTTTCTGCATGGCAATCTGTTGGAATCTCCACTAGGCTATCGCTGCCTCGCTATCGATATATATTATCTACTATGATATAAAAATACACTTACCTTCCCTCCTATCAGCAGCGTTAACAAACACCTCTACATTGCTTGTGCAATGCGCGGCAATATTGGCAATAGCCACGATATTGCCCACTATTGCAGAGTGCAGTAGACTGCGGCCTATACGAGGGTGTATAGTTAGCAGTGATAGCAGGCTGCCGAGACGCGTTAACTGCTCTTGTGGCGTTAGGGCTCCTGAAATAGAGTATGTTTTATTTTTAGTTTGCTGAAAGTTATATTATTGCCCAGTATTGTTCGTATTTGCTCTATATTGCCTACGCTTTCAACGTTAGTTTCCACAATTCCAGCTTTATTGTCCACAATTTGAACTTTATAGCCGACAATTTCAACTCCATTCTGGGTGTGCAATACACCTCTGCCTAACCCTTCGGGGATAAAGGCGCATTCAAGTTATGTAATGTTCAGTTGAACACTGAGTTCCATCGTCCACAATTTGAATTCTATTGCCGACTATTTTATTTGTATTGCCCACTACAAACGACCCCACACTGTACCCGGAATTTTGGTGCGCAATTTTCTCTGATATAAGTATTCCATTGATGCCTTAATTTGCCTATTACATAAACTAAACTATCAACAAAATTATTTCTTTCAGTTTCATGCTGTACCTATTATTCTACTAATATGTCAAATAATTAAACCTATTTAAGACACTTTCACTAATAAATAAATGATGTTATAAGAAGCAGTATAACTTACTTTTCTTTTAACATAAGTTTCAGGATTCCTTAGGCAGTATAAATAAAAGTTATTTTGTTGAAAGTGTAAAACCTAGTCTTACCTATTTCTTTCAAATCTTTGACTGCAAAGTTGATGGCCTTATCACTGGGCGGTTCAGGTAACTGCGACAAGAATTCAGCGATCTTTTCATCGGGAGCGTAAGATTTGCAGTCTAGAACTGTTTGTTCTAGAGGTATTCTGTAACAAAAGTTTATTTTCCGTTAGTTAAACACCTAAACCTGTCTTAGGAATCACACTACACACACAACATCAGCCTTTAACAGTCCACTGCTGGACTAGGCCTCTCCTTTGAAAGGAGGAATTGGCCTACTATACCACGCTGGCCAAACGGGTTGGTATAGGGTTTGTATCAAGTTTTCCTTCTCTTACAGTGCTGTTCTCTGCATAATATGCTCCCTCTGTCGGCTCTTACGACACCCATGGGATGATATGGGGTGGTGACATTCCGTATTCTTAATCCGTCACCACATGGATATAGGCAGAACAGAGGGGAACTCACTTTATAATATAACTAGCTAAGCCCGCGGTTGCCCCCCAATTAATTAGCGATACTGCTCCTTATCCGTCGCTCATAGCGTGATGTTATAATTATAGCCTATATAGCCTTCCTCAATAAATGAGCTATATAACTCAAAAAGCAATTTTACCTTAATATTTCAGGTGTAGTGTGCGGTGCAAACTCAGCCTCTTTCTCTTTGGTATACATTCTGTAGCAGTGACCTGGCAACAATTAAATAATAAAAAACTAAATTACCCTAGGGAAATGACAACAGAATTTGAATAATAGCTTGTTACATAACCTATCGCATCGCTGTCGTATTGTGACATATAAAGTTTGAAAGAAACCAATAACTTATCGATAAGTCATGTTTATCCGCGGTTATACATTTTGACCTAGAATTATGCAATAGACTATAAAAAGTATTTTTAAGGCACATTTATGGTGATTTCTCTTCTCGGAGTTCATGATGACTCCATAACAAATATCATCATCATTGGCTCAGCCGTTTAGTAGCGCAAGCGAAGTAAACAGTATAACATAACATAACTTCACGCCTTAATCCCCGAAGGGGTATGCAGAGATTTATTACACACCTACACTTCGCCAGTTATGTTTCGGTCCCTATGTAATAGGGGGAGAGCCTATTGCTATCTAGCGGGCACATTATTAAGCGAGCGATAATTAACATTATTAATGCACACTTAACTTCGAAAAGTGAGAGGTGTGTGCCTGGGGTACCTGGGGGTCGAACCCGAGACCATCGTCTTGACAGTCCGTTACGTACACCACTGGACTATCGCTGCTGTATAGTATGTACATACACAGTATAGTATTTAAATATTAATTGTACATACCTGCTTGTACCCTGCCCGCCCGACCAGTTCTCTGCTTAGCGCCGGCGAGCGATACCCATACTGTTTCTAAACTAGCTGTACCTAGGAACATGAAAACACAATAGGTTTAAGTCCAGCAAGGAAGTAAATATAATACCTGTGTAAGCCATAGCGTTTACCATCGAGAGCCATATAACCATCAAGAGCCATAAAGTTTTGACCATCTAGAGCTATAGTTTTTACTATCGACAGCCATAGTTTTGACCATCGAAAACCAGTGTTTCGAACATCTACAACCATAGTTTGACAATCGAGAGCCACAGTTTTGACCATCTATAGCCATAGTTTAACCACCATGACCCATATGTTGACCATAATGTAAGTCAGTAAGTCAAAATATGATACCTGTCTTTTCCTTAATCCTGTTTTCTTTATGACTCCCCGTATCTATAACGTGGACTACATCAGGTATAGTGATGGACGTCTCAGCTACATTGGTCGCTAATACTATTTTTCTAATACCTGGAGCCGGTATTGAGAACATTTTAGATTGGTCGGCAGTTGATAACCTGGAAATGTAGAAATTGATTAATATTATTTTTTCAAATTATATTATATTTATATCAAATTGTCGTTAAAATTATCGATTGCCCCGTGCCTCGGAGAGAAAGCAAGAAAATAATGTTATTTTCTATTTCAATCAAAGAACACAGATGTGAACGAATATAACACATCAGGTCCCAGGAGATCCTGGAGATCCTAGCTGTCATGAAGATCGTTGACAGTTGTTATGGCGAGGCAGAACGTTTAAGTATACTGAAAACTGGTTTAAACCATGGCATATCGCTATCCTTTTGGGTTGCGGAGGTCCAACAGCAATCGCATATCTGCTTAAGCTTGTAAGCGGACCGGAGTTATTACTGGCGGCATTTTTGTTTATCCGGAGTAATCTTTGGATAGACTGAACAGATTTTGATGGGTTATAGAGAACAATATAACCCGATAGATGGTGCTTTTGACGAGATACTATACCTATAAATATAAATGTATATTCCCATTTTTATTAGTTATTGAAGCTAACTAGTTTAAAGAAAATAAATATAATAGTAAAAACACTTACCTAGAATGCACCGGCAATATCATATGTATCCCAGAATTGGCGTAGTATTCGTCCAACAACTGTTTCGTATATTTTATCTCGGACCATCCCGGTAAGAACACTAATATGGCGCCCTCTTTTTCATTCTTATCTACTGCTTTTATTACTTCTGCTACCTGAAATATTTTATACTGAGTGTCAAAAGACGAATCACCAAGCCGAAGTCTACTCGTTTTGCACATCATGCCAAGTCATACTAAATAATACCTAAGCAATGGAAAAATTTAAGCTTCAGACAGTTTATAAGCTAAAGATACCTATTTATATATGGGTGCATAGGACATGTATAGGACAAATTGGCGCGAGAAATGCATAGCATCAGCATCATCAGCCCTTTATACTGTCCCACTGCTGGGCACGGGCCTCATCTCACTATGAGGAGGGTAAGGCCATAGTCCACCACGCTGGCCAAGTGCGGGTTGGCAGACTTCACATGTCTTTCGAGAACATTATGGAGAACTCTCAGACATGCAGGTTTCCTCACGATGTTTTCACCGATAAGCAAGCGATATTTACCAATTTAATATGCACTTAACTTCGAAAAGTCATTGGTGCGTGCCGTGGATTCGAACCCGAGACGCTCTGCGTAGCAGTCCGTCAGTCTCTCCATTCGGCTATCGCTGCTTATAATGCATAGATTTTGTAATAATAATAAAAAAAAAAAAGGTAACATCGTGCTCAATATCTTCTAAAGCAGTTATTTCCCAGGTATGTAGCCGGGGTAAAATAATGTTCGTTATGATTGGTACAATATGGGATTTTAACACCTTGTATATGGTGGTGACGGATTAAGAAAGTGCCACTAGCCCATATCATTCTGAGGGTATCGTAATAGGCGACTAAGGAACATACACGCATAGATTTATTAACAAGAATCAGATGTAGCGTATTCGTCCAACTAAGCGTGGCACGTTGACAGCTATGTGTGCGTGACCTTTGGCGACGGGCACTGTACGGACACGCGCGTCTATGTGTGTGAAAAGTTGCCAGATTATGAATAATCTCCCAGTATTTTGCATATAGTTATGTAATATTCTTATATTCATTTGCGGTTTTGAAGAATTTACCATGGATTTAATTAATGCTTTTATAAATACATTTCTTAAATGTAGGTACCGAGTTAAGTTTTAACTACTTCGTAAATCTGTATATATAAAATCCTTGCGTTACTGACTGACTGACAGACAAGCTACAGCCGAAACTACTCGGCGCATGAAGCTGAAATTTAGCATGTATGTTTCTTGGGAACCGTAGGGGTGCACCAAGACGGGATTTCTCGAAATTCCCACGGGATCGGGCAAAACGAGAAATAAGAAAATATGTGCGTGCGAAGCCGCTGGCGTCGATTAGTCGAGAAATAAATAGTATGTATGTACACACGGCACCAAGTCAAGCTAAACAGTTGCTGTACGATTTTGATACTTATTCCCTACGCCATAAGTATGTATGTACACACGGCACTAAGTCAAGCTAAACAGTTGCTGTACGATTTTGATACTTATTCCCTACGCCATAAGTATGTATGTACACACGGCACCAAGTCAAGCTAAACAGTTGCTGTACGATTTTGATACTTATTCCCTACGCCATAAGTATGTATGTACACACGGCACCAAGTCAAGCTAAACAGTTGCTGTACGATTTTGATACTTATTCCCTACGCCATAAGTATGTATGTACACACGGCACCAAGTCAAGCTAAACAGTTGCTGTACGATTTTGATACTTATTTCCTACGCCATTAGTATGTATGTACACAGGGCGCCAAGTCAAGCTAAACAGTTGCTGTACGATTTTGATACTTATTCCCTACGCCATAAGTATGTATGTACACACGGCACCAAGTCAAGCTAAACAGTTGCTGTACGACTTTGATACTTATTCCCTACGCCATAAGTATGTATGTACACACGGCACCAAGTCAAGCTAAACAGTTGCTGTACGATTTTGATACTTATTCCCTACGCCATTAGTATGTATGTACACAGGGCGCCAAGTCAAGCTAAACAGTTGCTGTACGATTTTGATACTTATTCCCTACGCCATAAGTATGTATGTACACACGGCACCAAGTCAAGCTAAACAGTTGCTGTACGATTTTGATACTTATTCCCTACGCCGTAAGTATGTATGTACACACGGCACCAAGTCAAGCTAAACAGTTGCTGTACGATTTTGATACTTATTCCCTACGCCATTAGTATGTATGTACACAGGGCGCCAAGTCAAGCTAAACAGTTGCTGTACGATTTTGATACTTATTCCCTACGCCATAAGTATGTATGTACACACGGCACCAAGTCAAGCTAAACAGTTGCTGTACGATTTTGATACTTATTCCCTACGCCATAAGTATGTATGTACACACGGCGCCAAGTCAAGCTAAACATTTGCTGTACGATTTTGATACTTATTCTTTACGCCATAAGAGCGGTGCAAAGGTCAAAGTTTATAAGCTTGACGAGTAGCAGGGTGTACACGAATATTTGGATCGTTTGGGGATCGAACTCAAAACAATATTATGTAAGGTATATACTAATGGAAATTGAAATTCTATTACTATATTTATGAGAAAGAAGATATATCTACAGTATACTTTTATAATACGGTAATGTATTTTTCATTAACATGACAATCATTATCACATAATCAATTGACAAGTGCATTTTCCCTAATTCAGGCAGAACGGCGTCGACAAAAACTGGCAACACTTACATATTTCTTGCACAAATACGAATTTTATCGAAATTAAATTAGGAAACAGTCAAATTATCAATAGTTACCTGTGAAAAGATATTCCATTTTCCTGTTTTTGTTTTTAGGAACAACTTTTACAGTGTTTAAAGAACACAAGACGGCATTTTGAGAATTTAAAAGTTGACGTGATCGTGACGCGTGAACTGTACGATGCTTCGTAGCGCACTGAGACGAGTTTGTATTCGCTTTTCAATTTTGTATTTGCTTTAGTGGCCGCACGCAACTGTGCCGTGCGTTACATCTGATACTTGTCATATCTGTGCATACACGAAGCATAATATGGTATCTTGCACAGGAGACGGAAAACCCGTTTGACCAACGTGGCATACTAAGCTAAATCATCCTAATGGGTCACCATAGTCATAAGAGCCGCAGTGGACTAAAAGGCTGGTAATAATGAACCCTAAACCCATAACGTTACTTTTGGCACTACTCATATAACTGAATCCCTTTAAGAAGTGCGTATTAAATACTTAATTCATCATCATCCTCTTAGCGTTATCCCAGTTTCAATCTGGGGTCCGCTTTCTAGTCTAACCGGATTTGGCTGAATATCAGCTTTTCCACAGAGCGACTACCTGTCTGACCTCCGCAACCCGAAGGGATAGCGATATTCAATGGTTTAGACTAGTGTCAGTTTATTTAGAAGGTACTGACACCCTGTAACGACTGTCAAAGATCTTCATGACAGCCGGAACCGACGGCTTAACGTGCTCTCCGAGGCACGGGGCAAGCGATAATTAATAATTCAATACGCACATGACTCCGAAAAGTCATTAGTGCGCGCCGTGGATTTGAACCCGATACCCTCTGCATGGCAGCCTGTTGGTATCTCCACTCGGCTGCTGCGTTTAGTAAGCAATAATTAAGTATTAAATACTTAATTATTGCTTACTAAACGGTGAAGTAAAACATCAAGAGGAATTCATATCCGAGAGTTCACTATAATGTTTCCGTGGTGGACAATGATCTCATAGTGAGCAGAGGCGCAGCAGTGGAACAGTTTACATACAAGGCCACTACTATTAAGTTCCTACCTCTTGACAATTAACTAAAGGCCTCCCATCTTCTTTCTGACAATTTTCCATAGTAATCGGCAGCCTTAGAGAGAATTTCTTTTGTATATCTTCTAAATGTAATATTTCTACTGGAAAGGTTCTTCCAGGGACTTCTATTACAGGACAAGAGTCGAAATATCTGAAAAAATATTAAAGTATGTTTTATAATTGAAATAAACTACGCCCGCACTATAACTCAATTGCTTAAGCATTTAACTAAAAATTAAAACTTAACATGGCGGCGTTCAGGGCTGTTCAACCTTTTTGACGTGACAACGTCTTATAAATTGGTTTGCCGGGTGACACTTCAAGAAACTGCGTTACGCTCCGCTCACGTTATGCGCTCACAATGAGAGCGAGTGAGAGGCACGCGTCCCGCCTAAGAGCGAGAGAGACAGACATAAAAAGTGAAAGGCACGCGTCTTTCATCCTTCTTACTACTATACGAATGAATATTCACATTAAAATTATTTTACCACTCAAAGTCGTTGTCACGTAAAACTTTCGCCCGTATACCGACTTTACAGGCAACCAATTTTTTTTTTAATGGGATTTCATTTCTGTTGGCTATCTCTGAATTTTATTGTGGTATTGCTTGTGCCCGTGGACGGCGGTAATCACTTACCATCAGGCGATCCGCCTGCTCGTTTGCCGTCTATTGCATAAAAAAACATATAGACGGGGAAACGAGGTCGATGAAGTGAGATATTGTAGGAAACTAGATGAAGATGTATAAGACACGCTGTGATAAGGAGGGGGGAGGGATAAAAATCCTATGACGTACCTAATTTATAAATTGGTCACACCAAAGGACCGTAAAGAATGAAATGAAAAACATGGTAATATTCATACGTGGGAGCAGCCTTCTACACATATAGGAAGGAAACATGGTAATATTCTTATCTAGTAAACACATCAGTATCCAAAGTAGCGCTCATTATAACAATCTTCAGTCGTTGATTGACGTTGAGCGCTCGCTTGAGCAGTAGCAACGTTACGTCAGTATTGACGTCAGTCAATCACGACGTGAGAGCAGCCTTCTAGACCTATAGGAATAAAACCTGGTATTGTACTTAACTAGTAAACATCTCAGTATCCAAAGTGGCGCTCATTATAACAATCTTTAGTCATTGATTGACGTTGAGCGCTCGCTTGAGCAGTAGCAACGTGACGTCAGTGTTGACGTTAGTCTATCACGACGTGAGAGCAGCCTTCTAGACCTATAGGAATAAAGCAAGGTATTGTACTTACCTAGTAAACACCTCAGTATCCAAAGTGGCGCTCATTATAACAATCTTTAATCGTTGATTGACGTCGAGCGCTCGCTTGAGCAGTAGCAACGTGACGTCAGTGTTGACGTTAGTCTATCACGACGTGAGAGCAGCCTTCTAGACCTATAGGAATAAAGCAAGGTATTGTACTTACCTAGTAAACACCTCAGTATCCAAAGTGGCGCTCATTATAACAATCTTTAATCGTTGATTGACGTCGAGCGCTCGCTTGAGCAGTAGCAACGTGACGTCAGTGTTGACGTTAGTCTATCACGACGTGAGAGCAGCCTTCTAGACCTATAGGAATAAAGCAAGGTATTGTACTTACCTAGTAAACACCTCAGTATCCAAAGTGGCGCTCATTATAACAATCTTTAATCGTTGATTGACGTCGAGCGCTCGCTTGAGCAGTAGCAACGTGACGTCAGTGTTGACGTTAGTCTATCACGACGTGAGAGCAGCCTTCTAGACCTATAGGAATAAAGCAAGGTATTGTACTTACCTAGTAAACACCTCAGTATCCAAAGTGGCGCTCATTATAACAATCTTTAATCGTTGATTGACGTCGAGCGCTCGCTTGAGCAGTAGCAATGTGACGTCAGTGTTGACGTCGCGTTCGTGGGCCTCGTCTATTATCACATGGGAGCAGCCTTCTAGACCTACAAGTAAAACAATGTAATTTATACGCCTTTCCTGTATGTGTGTTTGTTACATTACTACTCATAAACGGCTGGACCACTTAAATTAATAAAGGATTAGACAACGGTGCATCACACTTGCCAAGTGGAAATTCGATTAAAAAACTCGATACCACCTTTTGCCCAAAACTTTTTGCACTTCAAAGCTATACCCGGGCGACGATTGGCCTTAGAAAATAACATTTTACTGATACTGAGTTAGTGTTTGCACATAGGGGTGTTCGTAAAGTGTTTATACCAGTTCGCGACAGGTGCGCCCTCTATTACATGTGGACCAAAACATAACTGGCGAAAACTGAGTGTGTAATCACCATAGATCGGAATCAGGGAGCTAACATTGTCAAAAGTATGGATATGCCTAATTTTTTTATGTGTTTCCGGAGCTAGAATCTGGAAAATGTCGGATTTTTAATGAAGGAATTTTAAACTGTTGAAGAAAACCTTCATTAAAAATCCAAAGTTTTCTGGAATCTAGTTCCGGAAACACACTTAAAAATTAGGCATATCCATACTTTTGACAATGTTAGCTCCCTTAATTCCGATCCTTGGTAATCACCTCTGCCTTCCTCTTCAGGAATAAAAGGCGTGAAGTTATGTTATATAATTATTATGTTGCTATAACAAAATTCCTATAACCCCGAAAAGAATCAAACAACGTTTGCCGGTTCAGCTAGTACACCGATATGTGTTTGTCACCTAACTTTTTCCACTTCCAACAAGATCAAAGCTATACTGAGGACTCACCAGGATTAGTCTGCAACCTCCTTAATAAAACACCAGAAGTGCAATACAGTATTGAACCTCCAGGCGGTTTCGGCGGCTTCGAGTGTAGTCTTACTTGATACCCGATTGATTCTCCTACCTGAAAAGTTTCGATAATGCTGCATTCAGGAATCGCTTATGTGCAGGTAAATTAAGACGAAGGAAGTGGGAGAGATCAGATAAAAAAATAGAGGCAGAAATAGGAGAAAAAGGTGACAAGAAGAGACGGCAGTAGAAGTGGAGAAGACGCAGGGAAAGAATAGGTATTAGGATTTTATAGATCTATCGTGACACGATATTATTGCAGCTTTGGCAATTTGGCGGGTCTCCCTTGTTTGACCGAAAGGAGTTTGACAAATTTTCACTCCCCAAAATTTTTTTCGCATAATTTCATTTGCCAAATTATTACTTAGCAAAAAATCTATTCATAAAAATCTGTCACGCAAACCTAATGTTTGGGAAATGAAGGTTTAAACTATAACTTGTTTACCAAATAGTACTTTTAAAATTTTTTATTTAGTCAAATATTTCAGTTGGAATAACAGTTTTTACGCATAATCAATAATTATCTAATCTAAATACTTCAGTTCCGGGTAACCTACTAAAAACAATCTCTTTTTTCTATTAATGCAAGTCGTTTCTGGCACTCGCCGGCCGCTACCGCGGCACCGCTCGCTTCGCTTGCTCGTTTTGTGCGTAGGAGATCACAGTTCTAACCTAACCTAACCACTTTTTAAATAATTAACCTACTCTAACTACTTCCATAAATAAACTAATATCACCAAACGTTTATTATCTGAAGATTGTTTGCTGTAATAAATCATTTGATTAAAGACCAAATGCCATAATGACATTATACTTGGTAATATTTTGCCAAGTAAAAATTTTACCAAATAAAAATATGCGTACTAAAATCATTCGAAATATTGCAATGGTATAGAAAAAAGGTTGCTAAAATTTGTTTGGGTAATGAAATTTTGTCAAACTCTTTTCGGCAAAACGGCAGGATCCCCAATTTGGTACTACATATTTACCTTAATTGTCAGAAATTCTCTCATCAACTAAATAAAAATGACGTATGATCTTCAGTATTTTTTTCATTTTGCTTATTTTTCAGAATTTATCGGTTCGACTAATTCGCTAGCGACTCTGTCAGCTAGCCTAATGGCGGCTACTCGCCGAGGCGCTGCAACTATAGGAGACAAGTAGTGTTATCTACATACATACGTATAACTGAGGTCATCTATCGGCGGTGGTATCGCGCTACAATGACTCATCGACATGTTAAATCTATATTTTACACTGCTAAAGGACATTTTGAGAACTTACTATGTACCTATATTAAAATGCTATAGCACTTTCGGAATTATGTATTTCTAAGAACTTACGTCTTCACCCAATTCACTAGCGACTCTCTCAGCTAGCCCAATGGCGGCTACTCGCCGAGGCTCTGAGACTATGGCAGTGGTATCCGCGCCACAATGGCGCAAGATGGCCGCCGGCGCGCGGGTCGACTTGCCGCATCCCGCCGCGCCTACTATCACCGCCACACGAGATTCTTCGAGAACTGAGATTATTTTCTCACTGGAAAAGGATGGATACGATCATTAGCTTAGTTTCGATACTTTTTGAGGGCTTGTGAGAAAAAATATTGGCCTGAATTGTACTTAGGTAATGAGGAGAAATCCTGCACTGTTAGATTGTTTTATCGTCACCGTCTCGTCTGACTTTCGGTAATTGATTACTGGAATACACTTAGTGACGCAGAATTCGTTGCACCTTGTGAAGTTCAAAACTATAACTTAATTTTACCATGCCGCGGTTATTGTAGTCATCTAGTCATTGATTGTTTCAGACAACATAGTATCATAGCACAGTCAAATAATCCATACAGTCGTTCGACGAACGCGTCTAGACGGGTCAATCGTGCGGGGGGCAAGAGGTGAGACGCGGGAAGAGCGGTACCTAGTTACGTATATCGCCTTAGTTCGTAACTAGGTACATGTTTTTGGGGGCTTTTTTTGTTTTACGAGGTGGAAAATCCCTTCGGATCTCCGACTCTTGGGGGAAATAAGAGCCGGAGTATGTGGTGTTTCCACTAAAAACCACCTCGACTTCCGCCATGTACCCGTGTGTCGGAGGGTGGGGCATCACCAAAGCACTCGTCGCCACCCTCCGACGGGTATTGGCCCGCCAGATGGTCAGGCGGGCCCCGAACAAAACCCCCTTGGCGACGGATTAAGGTGTTGGACTCCGCCGCCAAAACGCCCAGCGGCCGCAGAGGATAGGGAGGACGGCAACGCAACACCGCATCTCCTCTTCCTCTGCGGCCCCACCGCGACGCATCGAATGGTGCGCCCCCATTTGGTCGCGGGAGATAGGGCGCGCGGCAACGCAACACCGACACGCCTCTCCTCCCGCGACCGCACCCGACTGCGAGGGACAGACAGAACTGTCCCCCGCACCCGCACCGTTGGACGCATCCTGCGCAGGCCCCTCCAAGCCCACGCGGAGCGTCCCCTCCTGGATCCCTCTTAGCTTCACCGCGGGTGACCAATCCACGGTTACTGAGCCCCCCCACCACGACAAGGTGGAGATCCCACGGGGGGAATGTTTTTGGGGGCTGGCACGTGCTTGTTTTTTGTTCGTTACTTATTTATTTGCTTATGAATATTAATTAAGATGGTGCATACGACTTGTGCTGTGAGACATAGAAATTCTTTATGCTGTTTAAAGATATAAATAAATAAGCATTAAAAAAATCTGCGATTTCATCAATTTACTTATACCAAAAAGAAAATTTCATTTATTATAATTATTTATATTATTTTGAAATGTATGTACCTAAAACCACTTAAAATAATGTGCACGTTCCTACTAATCTTCTAACTTTTTACAATATCTCATGTCTGACAATGACGTATTATAATAACAAACGTTTTTCCCCCGAAGGGATAAAAACGATATATTTAATGTCTTGCCTAGGCTTGACCTGTGAGATTACATCCTTCAATTTACCCTTTGATTCATGCGTGTCTTAGGTTCCCGTGTCGTCTAGCCGAGCTGCATTCTTGTCCCGCGCGACCTCACCCCTCGGGGCGGGGCGCGCGGCCATGTGCAAGAGCTCGGTGGTCGTCAGTACCTTGAGATGGCAGAGTCGTCAAGGGCTTACCTGGTCAAGCCTAGGCAAGACATGAAATATATCGTTTTTATCCCTTCGGGGGAAAAACGTTTGTTATTTCATGGTCTGTGCCGTCGGCTTGACCTGTGAGAAATATTTGGATTCTGACGACACGGGAGTAGCGTACTGTGAAATAATATTTATTTGGAGTATTGTGTACGTCGTATGCGAGTGAATGTATGTAAGTGCTTGTATTGAATTTAATAAAATGACATTGTAATTATAATCATGTTTATTTAGATACTTAGTATAAAGAACGGTTAAAAAAACCTACATTAAATAAGTGCTAATTATCACAAAGTAGTAAAGCTAGAATTTACTAAACATAAGTCATTGGAATCATCTTTGGACGGAGTATTAATAATTTCTTTAAAATAATGTTTAATCACATTTTTATCACTTCTCCAGTTACCATTTCTTAATATTATGTCTATTGGAACATTACTGTGCTTTCTGGAGGAAGCAACAGCAGACCTGATGCTGCCAGGTGAGAAATTGATGTTTAATTCTGAAAAAGCTGTTTTTATCCATCCTGCAATTACTGCTTTGGAAGCAGGTGCTACTCGACCTCTAGAGGTGATAAACAAAGACTGGATCTGATTGCCACCCGCGTTTCTTCTCGAATCTGACACATTAAGATATAACCTGATCCATAGAACGGGATCAAGATTCCGACTTGGGACTTGTAAGAGTTTCCAGGCGGATTGCCTGTAGGAGTGATTATCGGTTTTAGAACCAAATTCTGGCCAGAAAGTAACTGACGATTCATCTATTACCATGCTATTTTCATCAATCTTAAGTAAGGTAAGGTCATGGATTCTTCTCCCAGATGCTAACAATAGTAATAGAGCGAGATGGCGCGAAATTTGAAAAATACTATCTTCCTGAATTGAAATATTCTCTAACCAATTAATTAGATGCTTAACATCCCAAATTTGTTTTTTAACTGAAGGTGGCTTTGATAATTCAATGGGTTTGATAATTTGCTTAACTATTGGGCTGTTCGTTATAGAATCCCTATTAGTGGGGTCAGCAAATGTAACAATAACTGATTTATGTAATTTTATGGTACTGGGAGACAACTTCTTCACTCTGTGTAGAAAACTCAAATGTTGTGCTACTGATGCTGCGTCCGGTTTGTTAGGGTTAAGACCAAGAACCTCGCATCTTGTCAACCATGCTTTCCATGGAGCATGGTATGTTTTTAAAGATGAAATGCGCCATGCCTTTTGAATTAAGCTATAGTCTTCTCTTGGCCAGTTTTTTGTTAAAACTGACCACCCCGTACCTTCCAAGCCTCCAAACATAGATGTTGAACTTTCGTTAGATTCGTTTGAGGTGTTAAATCCTTCAGGTGATGGTGCAGGTTCCGGATTTGAAATGGACGGTCTATCGCTCGTGATCGTAGATCCGATCTCCAGAACACTTTGTCCCAGCGTGGAACAATCAGAATGTATAAGCCTTTGGCTTGATTTAGATGAGCTAACACCCTCGGAATCAACGACGGGGGTGGAAAGATCCATGCTAACTTGTATTCCCATTTCTTGCTGAAGGCATCTATGAATAGAGCATCTTTGTCCTTTGTATCTCGGGAGACATAGGCAGGAACTACCTTTGAATTGTTTGATGCAAAGAGGTCCACTTCGGGAATACCCCATCTTTGAAATATCTGGCTGCATATCTTCGTCGAAAGATGCCAATCCGAGAGACTCTTTTGTCGGGATAGATTGTCGGCTACATCGTTGTAAATCCCTGGTATATATTGGGGACAGATTTCTGCGTGTAGTTTTTTGGCCAAAGTTAGTAGTTGGTAGACTAGATCTGTTAGTTGCGATGATCTCGTCCCGCCCTGATTTTTTATGTATGCGATTACAGTTCGATTGTCTGACTGTACAACTACTCTCTTGTTTTTTATTGCATCTTTTTCGGACTGAACAGCGAGAAGGACAGCAAACAGTTCCTTTTTGTTGATGTGCCACTGATACTGGTGAGAGTCCCAAATGCCACTGATGTGCTTTTCGTTTATCTGTGCTCCCCAACCTTGGTCTGAGGCTGATTGATGTGATGAATATGGTCTCCGAGGTTTTGAAAAGGAGATTTTTCTTTTCGAGATTTTGAATCCACCATTTGCATTCTTCGAGTGCCTTTGCAGGAATGGGAAACTTTTTGCGAGCTGACTCCTCTGGTAAAATGTTGGCTGCTCTTTGTATCTTTCTGGAATGAAGTCTTCCAAGTGGTATTACGAAGGACGCAAAGTTTAGCTTTCCTAGCAAGCTCTTTGCGGACTGCCAACTCCATCTTTGATTTGATAGAAGTTTGTTGAGATCTTTTTTCAAGGAGAATATTTTCTTTTCCGGGAGGGCTTTTGTGTTGTGGAAGGTGTCCCATTCTATCCCTAAGTATTCGATACGTTGAGATGGGTCTTGTAGAGATTTGTTCATATTGATTATCCATCCCAATCTTAGAAGGAATTGTACCGTCTTGATAGCATCTTTCTGTAGCTTTATCGGATCTTGATTGGCAATCAGAAAGTCGTCCAGGTATACAATAACCCTTATATTCATCTGTCGCAGTCGTGATGCTACCCAGTTTGATACCCTCGCAAAGGTAAGAGGGGCTGTTGATAGGCTGAACGGGAGGCATGTAAACTGAACTACCTTTTTTTGGTGAACTATTGATAAAAATCTTCGATGACGATTGCCTACTGGTATGTGAAAATATGCCTGTGAGATGTCGATTTTTATGAGGAAATCTCCCTTCTGTAAGAAGTGGGGTACTCTGAAGTGGTTTAACAAGCGGAATTTCTTTGGGGTGAGAAATTTTTTGAGGCCTTTCAGATTGATTATTGGACGTACTTTGTTGTTGGGTTTTGGTACTGGAAACATGGTTGATAAGAAGCCTCTCTGGACCGTTGAAATTTCTAAAACCTTTTGCTGTATGAGTGTCTGGATCTCTGAATTTAACTTTTTTGTTTCGAATCTGGAAATTATTTTCGATTGAAAAGGTATCCGTGGGGGTTTTCTTACAAAAGGAATGATGTATCCAGTTATCGTTTGAAGGATATTTAGTGGTGCCCCCTCCTTTTTCCAGACTTCTACAAATTGTGAAAGGCGTCCCGCCTCGAATACGTCAGTCTTTCCTATTTCTTTTTGAGGTATGGTCCTTAGAAGGTTTGTTTCGGGAAAAGGTTTGGCCATGGTCTTTGTTTTTGGTGTTGAATTGTCGTTTAAAAGTTTCATGCGTTCAACCGGTGGCTGATTTTCGCTGTCTATTGTAAGGTTTCGACGTCTTTGAAACTTTGTGTGTTGGTCTTGCTTGACGTGCAGAGTACGTTGAATTATAGTTTTTAGGTTGTAAGGGTTTCCTGTGGGGGTTGCGAAAAAATGTTTGCTGAGATGGTTGTTTCAGCAATTCCGCTAGTCCTGTTTCACAGAAGAGGTGGGTGGTTGATGGGGGAATAGCGCCAAGGAGAGCTGCCTGATATTCTTCCTTGGGAAGGAACGCATTTCTTCTTTGCTCTATAATCTCTGCTCTCCTACCACACACGTACTGAAGTAGATCATCCGAAAGAGATTTAAAGGTTGAGTCTGTAGACAAAATGTTTTTTAAATCATGTTTCATAGACGGATGTTTGTTAGCCAAATCCTTTAGTATGTTCGCCAGAGACTCTCGTTGAAGCAGCAGACCGTGGGATATAGTACCTAAGGTATAGTCCATTCGAACCAAGTGGTCTTGATTAGGGGAGGTTCCATACGCAGTAAGAATAGGATTCACTTTTAGAGGGCCGAAGACAGGGCTAGCATGTAGTTTTTTCTGAACCTCTGCATATCGGATCTGGTTGAAAGTTATATCACCTAATCGTTGACATTCAGCTCCTTGTGTGGCAATGTGAGGTTTAGCAGCTGGTATCAAGGGTTCCTGTTGTTTCGTAGCTGGAGTCCAGTCAAAGTCATCGTCAGTGATGGGAGTAGGTGGTTCCCAGGGTTTTGGTGATAATATTCGAGGTTGAGGAATATTTTGCTCATCCTCTGATGATTCTTGGGAAGTCGAATCATTTTCTGAAGCCGAACACGGTTGTGCATCCGGTTGAAAGTTTTTTATAAACTGTTCCATCATGTTTTCTAATTTCAACTGGCTTTGTTCCAACCTGTCCAAACGACTTGGTTTCTTAGTTCTACCAGATTATTATTGTGGACGGAATCGACACCTCATCATCAGAATGACCAACCTGCTCACCCAACTCCTTATCTGCTTCTTCCCTGCTTTTAAGTAGTGGCTTCATTTCCGCAATGGACGCGAGCACCAGTTCGTTCTGGACTGCTGAGCCACGGACTCTAGCAGCTAGAGACATAGGGTGTACGATAAGACCAATGCACAGTGGCCATTCCAAGAGCTTCAATTTTATGTCCCGATAAGCTTTGTCTTTAAGAGAGGTACGATTTGGTAAAAACGCTCTAGCTAAGTCAACAGTAGGGATTGCGAACCTGATTTTGTTTAAAATTGTGGAGTCGAATTCGCTGCCTAGTAACTCCTCCTTTTTGAAGATTCTAATTTTCCACTCGTTCCATCCACTTGGTAAGTGGTTTCTTAAAATCTGTTTGATTCTGCTCAAGATAATGTTGTCCCCAGGGTCGTCTGCTTCCCATTCCATGAGGGACTCGAAAGTGTGCAAATCCGCAGAGGATGTTGCCTAAAACAAATAGACAAAGTTAGCCTTTTTATCTACCAACCTGAGCGTGAGCGGGGAGATATAGGCTATTATTATAATATGACCGGTACGTTTCGGGGACATGTTTCATATGATCCGTACTTATCAAAATTTAGTCTGTACAAGTCAAGAAATTGACCCGTACGGGTCGAAAATCGGCCCGTACGTCCCGAGGAAACGGTCTGAAGGGCTCGAGGAATCGGCTCGTACGGCTCGAGGAATTGGCCCGCACGACTCGAGGAATCGACCCGTACGGCTCTAAGAATCGGCCCGTACGGCTCGGCGAATCGGCCCGTACGGATGAAAGAATCGGTCCGTACGGCTCGACAAATCGGCCCGTACGGCTCAAAGAATTGACCCGTACGGTTCAGCGTATTGATCTGTAAGCTTCACAATTTCCAACCGTAATGTTAATAGACAGTTACGGGTTGTAAAGTTACACCCACAAGCTTACCGGATGAAACCGAGGCTCACTTGATTGGTAAAAAGATCACAAATCTGGGCTGTGTGGCACGCAGATTATAAATTACGCATTTAGATAACTACTTCCTAAATGAGGGAAGTGAGTTAAACAAGTAAAGTATTATGAGAATCATGAAAACAGGAGTAGGTACTGCATTTTAAATAAAGTAACTAGGTAGGTATACGGTATTCCGGGCTAAAATAAGAATAAAGTTTACAAGCACTTACAAAAAAAAAAATAACTTACCATTATTCACTCGTAAAACACAACACTGTCGATCATAAGTTTCTTCTTACGATCTCGAACGAACACTCGTCGTTAATTTGCGTAAGTAATGTGACACGCGTGTATCGCGGGTCAATCGAAAGCGTACTGACGACCACCGAGCTCTTGCACATGGCCGCGCGCCCCGCCCCGAGGGGTGAGGTCGCGCGGGACAAGAATGCAGCTCGGCTAGACGACACGGGAACCTAAGACACGCATGAATCAAAGGGTAAATTGAAGGATGTAATCTCACAGGTCAAGCCGACGACGGCACAGACCATGAAATAGTTTTTATATATCTTTGATGTCTGGCCAAATCACAGAATAAAGTAGTAATCATTGTACGTAAACTACATGGCAGACGTAAGAAAATATGTATGCGTTGTAAGGTAATATTCGATTCAAGTGTGATTTTAATTTCATGCAATAAGTACCTAGTACTTTCGTACATAAGTACCTATCACATATTATTATGTATCTTGGTAACGGCGCATCCTAGCTCGAAAATAACCATATTTTTGGCCCCCTTTTATAAACCCCACACATTATCTCCGTAATCTCATAGCCCGGTACCCATCCATGAAATGACCGTGATGTCTATTGCTTTACCTTAACGTAGTTTGCACGAAAGAATCTGCAAAATACTTCATATCAATAACATAGGCTCCGCAAGCTGATCCCATTATGGTTACCCATCCATTAAACGACCGCTATGTCAATCGCTTTATTTTAACATGAAAACGAACAGACAGACAGACACAAAAATGGTAAAAAAAAGTCATTTCGGTATATGTACCGAGTATACATCCATATGCATTTAGTAAAAAGCGGTTATTTTAATATTACTAACAGACACTCTAATTTTATTTATGTGTATTTATATGTATAGATAAGTGATTTACACTATAATATTCATGTAGCGTAGCAATTGTAATATTTTTCTAAAATAAATAGACAGTGTTTGAATAAGTAGGTATGGTTTACATGTGGCAGCCCTAGCCTACTTACCCTTGTCTAGACGTTGTCGGCTTTTTCTACGAGATCAAAGGCGTCAAACTACTGTATGTCTTTATACTGTGATCATAGTATGGGACATCGGATTAGTACATCTAACATTTATTACTTCTTCATCTTAGCAGTTCTCACGTCTTATAAAGATGTGATAACATATCACAACCATAGAATAAGATAGCTATCCCTCCGATTTGTAGAGTTGTACGTTAGTGGCTCTGTAGAAAAACTAATCATCATCCGAAGGCATAGCAATATTCGATGGTTTAGACCAGTGTCAGTTTATTTAGAAGGTACTGACGGCCTATAACGCCTGTCAATTATATTTATGACATATGTGCTCTCCAAGGCACGGGGCAAGCGGTAGGTAGTTAACAATTTAATACGCACATAACTCCGAAAAGTCAGTGGTGCGCGCCGTGTATTCCAACCCGATACTCTCTGCATGGCAGCCTGTTGTGGTATCTCCACTAGGCTATCGCTACTGACTCTGTAGAAAAGGATTTTTTTGGATGAAGGCAGAATTATGACATTTATAAAATGGCATTATTTACTTTTTTTTACTATTACGTCTTTCATCCATAAGCCCATTTTCAAATTTAGGTATAAACTTTGCGAGAATCGATTGGAACTTGGAAGAAATCGCTAACTATAAAAAAATACATTGTGTAGAAATTATCTACTTGTGCTAGGTTTATCAAGTTTAAAGTATGGCCCTTTACTTTTTGTGATTTCGAACTGCGCCTTCGCATTTTCGTTTAAAAAGTAAATACCGTCGTACCTATGTCACTAATCCACATGACAACGCAGTCCTCTATAAAGAAATTTCTAATGTCCGCTGTACACATTGGCCCAACATGCTGGCCCAACGTATTGGCCCAATGTGTAGAGAGCGACTTGGCGCTATGTTGGCTTAATGTCCGCTGTACACATTGGCCCAACATGCTGGCCCAACGTATTGGCCCAATGTGTAGAGAGCTACTTGGGGCTATGTTGGCTTGATTGGTGTAGTTGGCGACGACGTTGGCCGGCCAGCCGAATAGTGTCGGTTTTTTGTGCACACATCAAAGGATCTTGGCGCGCTTCGCCAACAGCGTTCACACGTCGACGCCTTTTTCATTTCGTTGTCGCTCTTCAGCGGAGACAGTACTGTTGCGCTTGAATATATTTACGTTCTCAAGTTCCTATAACGATGGCGGCGGCGTAGGACAACAATGAGGTTTTACAATTTATAGAAATTGTACCGAAATTGAACAATCTATATATATAAAAGAAAGAAGTGTTAGTTACACTATTTATAACTCAAGAACGGCTAAACCGATTTGGCTGAAAATTGGTGGGGAGGTAGCTCAGAACCAGGAAACACACATAGGATACAATAAGTTGCAAAAAATAATCTGTGAGGGATTTTAGAGAGGATCGAAGTTTGTAGGGACAAACTGTGGGACAAACTTACTACCTATTGACAGTAAAAACGCATGCGCTGTAGTAATTGAGTGCTGCGCATGTGCTGTCTCATCATACATTGTCACACATTTTTAAATTGTGCACTGTCATTACATCATTCGCTTATATAAACTAATAATTATTGTAACTCCCTTGGCTAATCCCTACTAATATTAGGTATAAATGCGAAAGTGTGTATGATGTGGGTACCGTTTTCACTTCTACTAATTTTATAAATGCGAAGTTCTGTTCAGAGTCATATTGGACCATAGCTTTGACATTTGACAGTATGTTGTTGAGTTGGTACTTTCTGTAGATAATATCATGGATACTGACCAAGTTATTTCGTACCCTATAGGGTTTCTGAACTCTTTAGAAATATCAAGAGTGCCTTCACACAACTTGAGACTGAAAGCTGATGTTCCAGTCCTCTTAATGTAGAATCTTAACGCACCAAAACTATGTAATGGCAAACGGCTATAAGTAAAACACGGAGGACGAAACATTATAAAATCTATTATAATAAGTGGGACGTCAAATGGTGAAAATGTCTTAATTCCCCGCATAGATACCCATTATTCCCCAAACAATAAAGGAGATTTGTGTTACCCCGAATTTAACGCGAGCGAAGCCGCCGGCAAAAGCTAGTAATATATATTTTTTTAACTAATTTTTATGTTGTTTATTTATTATTTTTTATTGTTATACGACTAGTTAGAGGCTAGCGTAGTGGTTTAAGCGGCCGCCTCGCCGCTTGACACTGCGCCGAGTGTAGTGGGTTCGATTCCCACACGAGACAACACTTTGTGTAATTCACAAATTGTTGCTTGGAGTCTGGGTGTTCATTGTGTCCGTTAGTTGTATGTTTGTAAAGTCCCCCGCGATACAGGATTTAGTCCAAATGCCTTGTCTTTTCAAAATAAATAAATTTTCAAAATAAATAATTAAAAACGAAGTAAATTACAAAACATATTTTTATTAGGTACCACATTGTTATCTTCTAGACTTGGTAGGTAGTTGGGTAGGCTATTTAACCAAAATTCATATATATCGTCACGCCTTTTATCCCCGAAGGGGTAGGCAGAGGTGTATATCTACACCCACTTTTCGCCAGATATACTTTAGTCCCACGTAATAAGGGGCGAGCCTATTGCCGAACCGGGCACATTTCCAGACTCCGTGCTGCTACTGAGAATTTCGTGACAGAAAAACCCAATAACACTGCCCGACCCAGGAATCGAACCCGGGACCTCCCGATGCCACGCGCACATTTATGCCGCGAGACCAACGAGGCAGTCGTATAGGGTTTGATGTCGAGTTTTCCGTCTCTACGCAAAGATGGTATTTGCATCGTGTTATCCCTTAGTCGCCTCTTACGACACCCACGGGAAGATAGGGGGTGGTGACACTTGTATTCTTTGCCGTCAACCACACGGCAATATAAACCAAAATTCCTATTATTAATAATAAGCTACCTATTTCATTTTTCAGGTTAATGAAGCGTGGAGCCGTTTGGCGGATAAAATTGAATATTAATTTTATTTTATCCGCCATATGGCACGCCATATGGTATTAACGAAATGAAAAAGTAAAAAATAATCATTAATAACAACATTTAGAATGCAACACATTCTACTTTAGTACACATGTACGCGCAGGTAATAATTAAACGCACTGTATAAATAAATACCCGTGGCTGCAAGTGCTTCTACGTCCATCTTTGTCTAAGCACCAATGCAGAATGATCCGTCAGCCAATGTATAAATAGCAATCTTGGCGTCGCACACTGGCGAATGTTACCAAAAAGATGGCCAAAATGTTTTAATAATGAAAATGCATTAAATAAACCTATTGAAATTAAATGTAAACCTTTTGATTTATGAATCATTTTAACTTTACGAAAAGAAGCCGTTGTTCTGACCAGCGCGAATATAAAGACTGACTTTATGATATTGATTGTTTGAAAACAATAGAAGGATAATAGTTAGTATATGTATATATGATAGAGATTAACAAGAATTTAACTATGGCAAATTGTATTAAATTAATAATATTCATAACTAAGAAACATAAATGATCAGAGATAGACAAACTATATGGTATCCAATATTGATACCTAACTTTGTTTAAATTTCAATACTCTACTTCAGGTTCTTTCAACAGTTAAAAATTGCATCCTGAAGGCCAATTCTCGTATTTAACAGACACTGACACTGAATTTTGACTGAACTGCGATTTAATTTTGAATTGACTCACAATTGGTATTCTGCTCCACTTAATCTCCTTATAGTATAATTTCGATATATTCAATTTATTATCTCTTGTTGATCTTAGAGGTAATGTCAAAAACTCAAAAACAAAAACATGAATTTTGCCATTGTATGGGAAAATACATTAATAGGAATGGTTATTGGATGCCAATACGTTTACATGCCAAATTAAAAGTGTAAGTAATAAAATTTCGGTAAGTATATATATTGGTTCCTTGGATCGTGTGAATTATTTTCAATAGGTATTCAATAATTAAAAAAAATAATATTCAATAATAGAAATAATTCAGACATTATAAAGATTTTAACGATGGTAACGTACAATTGGGTTTTTTAATTCGTTTTTTCCTCCTGATAATTTTATCTCATTTGTTGAATTTCTCGAGCAAAAGTTTCGCGAATAGGTATTTCGATCTTAAAATAAATATTGTCAATGGTGCAACGAAATACTTAACATGTTTGCATGTTGTCCACCAGGATCTCCTAGCCAGATCCCCCAGAGGATCCTTGTGAACTCATTAGTTGTGAAATTGTATAAAAGCAATTAACGTTTACAAAACCAGTGACTATCAGAAAGTTATCAGCCATCGATAGGGATTACAAAAATTAGGTGCATGCGATTTTCGACCTTATTGACGTAACTCAGAATTTATAATTTTAATAACGTATCAATGTCAGAAAGCAAGAAAATACCAAAAAGAAGTTTATCATGAATTGTCAATAAGGTCGAAAATCGCATACACCTGTTTTTTGTAAGCCCTATCGATGGTTGATCATTTTATAGTCATTTGTTTTGTAGACATGAATTTGTCTTACACAATTTCTTTTTAAACTTATTTTAGATACCTATCCCCGTAGTAAAACTAGTGGCACATAATAGCTAAAGGCGATTCCTATGTTTATTAGCAAAATAGATCATAAATATTACCAGAAAAATATTCAACACTATTAGTGGTATCGTTGGGAATGTCAAATAAATCACGTCATCACGTCGTGTCCTTGGTAACAAATGTATATTTTTATTCCGTGCTTTTAAAAGTATCAGGTGCATGCTTTTTTGGTTCCACTCGCTATTTTATTTACAACTGTACTTCTGCCGTATAGCGAATCGGTCGAGTCCAAGAATCTGCCCAATTCACGAATCTGTCGAGTTGGGAATCTGCCGAATCACGAATCTGTCCATTCCAGAATATGTCGTATACCGAACAAGCGATTTGTCTTAACCTATTGTGACAACCCTACCAAAATAGGTAACAAATTTACAAGCTCTTAAGAAGCTGTTTCTCTGTTCGGTTTATTTACTCATGTGGTTATATTATGTACGATGGTATCATTGTGAATAGAAATACCTTACCTGCTCTACTAATAATTAGCAGAATACCGTTCACACTAGTTCACACTTGGTTCAACTTTCGATGTAGTCCCGATCTCATTCAAGTGTCAGTTAAGTTACGAGAATACCATTTATGACGCCGAGACTAGATCGATATTGGAATTTGAACAAATATAATTGAACCAGAATTGGCCTTCTGGGCAACTGCGTATTGGACTTTCTGGACGTTTTACGTGAACTTGAGATATAAGAAACTGAAGAAATAAAAATCTTTGAAATAAATGTCTCATTTGTAGTTTAAATACGGGGCGTTTTTCTTGTAAAGTCTCTGCGATATTTATTTATATCCTTATTTCTTGATTCTTGGGCATCTTCAGATAGATATCAACTTTTTTAAAACCACTCATTAAAATAATGAACTCAAGTTAAAGACCTCAAAATATTCAACGACAAAATGTACGCGTTAATGCCGGGACTTACGGCTAATAAAAACTAATCATTAGGCAGATATCGATAGCCAAATCTAAAACAAACTAAATACTAGCATTATTATGCTTCAATTTAATAAAACTTATTTCTCGGAATACAGAAGAATATCGTACTATTTCCTTATTCTTTCTGCTTACGTAAGTAAATAATACTATCAATTTCTAGGCAAAGGTATCGGTGTTAGGATTTATTTTAGGAAGTAGTAATATCTGACAGCAATTATAAATACCTCTAGAAATAGAATCCATAACAGAAAAACAGTTGTAAAAACAACGAGCGAGAACATGCGACTCAGCTTCTTAGACAGATAGATTTTTATAGAATTTTACCATATAAAATATATAAAAAAATGCTCAAAAGTTGCGTCATTTATTAAGGTTTAAGCTAAGTGTTATAAAAGTGTTCTGTCGACAATATTTTAAAGTCATTTATTGTCCAGGTTTTAGCAAATATTCGCCAGTGTGCGTCGTATCATGTTGGCCCAACATGCTGGGCCAGCTAGTTGGGCCAATGTGTACAGGGGCTTTAATATACGTCACAGACACCGAGACATCGAATAAAAAGTGAAACCGAATGCAAAAAAAACAATCGATATCTACTTATAACCTACAAACATAATTTTCTCATACCGCGAAAGTTTGGCGCGCAAACGAAATCGAGAGTCTGTGAAAGCGTCATGGCTACGTAAAACCACACGTCATTGTGACGTACGAAACGTCATAGTGACGTACCGTCTCGTGACGTGTACAACAGCTGATCGAAAGTGAATATTGAAAGTGAAACTGACTTTCGATTTCATAACGTGACGTAGGCAGTACGTCACGATAGACGTTGCTTGAAAGCGAGAGTGGTTTATAAAGGTGAAAGGAATGTTTTTTTTTAAGAAAATGATGCTATATATTGTGAGGTAGGAAGGTGATGTTAGATACTAGATAAGGTATACGTAAGTATATGAACGATGTCGTTTTTAGACAAGTGCTGACAAAGGTGTAGGTAGGCACCTACTGACTTTAAAACTCAAAATGCAGCTTCGACAAATTCAATTGCTAATTAGATAGTTGATGATTGCACGGTAGTGCAGCAATTTAAGTTGTGCTTATCTGGTTGAGTCTGCCTGGTATGTTTGGGGTTCGATCCTACACGAAACATCACATTGTGCAATCCATAAATTGCTAATTTGAGTCTGGAATTTCATTTTATCCGATGATGACATGCTTATATACCTGCAAAGTTTCATAAAAATACGTTCACTACTTTTGGTATAAAAAGTAAAATCACCTAATGAGTAAGTCGTTAGTCTTTGTCTGCACTTTTCACTTCCAGTGCTCCTATTCCATGCTACAGATACATTTGAAAGCGGTCCACACCGCGTAGTTCTATTACAATTGGAATAGAAACCAGGTCGCGATGTCACTCGGCAAGGATTGAGGTTAGAACGCCGCTCTCTTGGGACTTTCGATAGCCTTGGACGCTCGCATTTGGGAGGGAAAGTATGTATTCACTTGGATTTCAATGCACTTTTGGTGACGGAGAACGGTGAAGGATGAGGTTGACTGCAGTATAAAGAGTTAGATAGATAACTAGTTTGTTTTGGCGATTAGTTTTCACTTTTTTATTAAGCTTGAGGTACATGGACTGTCTGCGGATGGATATGAACGGGCGACGGAGAAGTTTGGAATAAATTGGTAGGTACCAGGGCAAGAGAATGATGAGCTTTTTTGTTTTTAATAAAGAGATGCCTAGGACTATTTTTTTCGGCACTGAAAAAAGTAGGGATACCAATAGCTTTTGTTAGAGAAAGTCAAAATGTTATATTTAAGGCAATGTCTTAGAAAAAAATAGCTACGTAGATACTTCTATGTTTTCTCAACTAAACAACCATCGAAGTATGCAACTTATTTTCACCCTAAGAAATAAACGCTTCGCATAGGGTAAATACGCTAAATGTCGGCCACCTTAAGGTTTTTCTGTTTTGGGATCGGTCTGGCACCATCAATTTGCAACAAAAGGACAGCTTCCGATGCGGTTTTGGATAGTTTGATAAATCTATTTCATGTTTATGGGCATAAGATTGACATTTCTACTACAAGGAAAAAGTTCTAAGGTTTTGTTGCGTCGAGAACGAAAAAACCCTAAAGTCGGCCGTTCACGGTCCATGGTCGGTCGCGTTTTTCCCAAATGTCGGCCGGGTATAGGATGTTTTAAATTAAGACTGAAAAATATTATTAATATGATTTATTTTGGCAGGAGTCTCACTAAGTATACGTTATTAATCGTTATTGGTTTAATAGTAGGTAAAGTATTTTTTTTATTTGCACTTAAATAATGTTAGGTATTACAATTTTTATCAAAGTAAACATCACAATAATTATAATTAGTTCTGGATGTCTTTTCAAAAATAATTCATACCATTTTTTGCCCGGAGTATCATCATTGAATAGATTTTGCCTGTTTTCGGCTTTCACATTTTTTTGCACTACTAATTAAATCTGTTTTTTTTCTTGGGAAACCGCACTTCGCGAGTTGTATTAGCCATTGAACTAGTATTTCTTCTTTGGCTGGATTCAAAACCGAAGGACGTCCCGTTTTAAATGTATGTATGTCTATGCGACCAGCCAATCTATCCTGCAACGTCGTCGTTCGCGGGACGCCAAATAGTTAAGAGGCTGCACGAATGGGCATTCCATTATTTATTGACTCAAGTGCTTCCTTTATTTTTGTGCGATCGTAACTGCACAATTTTCTTTGTTTTCGTGAAGGCCCTGGATCTCCCTGCTGTCATTGTAGTACCTTAAATTAAAAGCATTAATTCTAAGGGCAGCTTTTTGTGACATGCAGGTTAATTATTGAATGAAATATTCACGACCAACCATTTATATTTTTTAAGCTAATTAACATGGGTTAAGGTAGCAAGTTCCAAAGAGCAATGTATATCTTATATTCCCATACCATAATAAGCTACCATAAATGTTTTCAATAATATCAACTCCTACATTTAAACTTAACTCTTTATATTATTAATAAATAAATGTATAATAAATATTTAATTTTGAGAAAATAAGAAAAAGTAATCAGCCTGTATAGTTGGGCTCGAATTCGAGGCTGGTCGACATTACGATCTTTAATGTTTCTAAAGCCGGCCCCTATTTTGGGTACATTATTTCTCGAGATTCAACTAATATCACCCCGGCCGGTATTTGGCGATTAAACGTAAAATAGATTTATTTGCCTATATGCGTTGCAAATTCTCTTATTAAGCCAATGGAATAAGTACAATTTGAATTTATAAAACAGACTTCATTTACTTTAAGTCGGCCACGGCCGAGAATCCGGTTTTAATTCAAAATTTGTATTCTATTGGCGGCCTCCTATTTTCCCTTTAAAACAATACGTAAAACATTGGAAAAACTATCTCAAAATATAGTAAAAATCACTAATTACTGATAATAAAGCTTAAAACAAAAAAAGGAATGTCTGACCGTTCTAATATCAATCCCCGAAATGTAGGTATTCACAGCAAGTAAGGTACTTTTAATATAAAATTGACGCTTCGACGGCGCAATCGCTACTGACGCTCAGTGTGCGAAGAGTGAGTGGCGTAATCGGAAAGTAACGGTTTGTACATATAGAGCATGAACTAAGGTTGTAATTCGAGTGGCAAATTTGTCACTTCATTACGTTTTAAATGAACGCAAGCTAAAAATGTGCAGACGGCCGAAGTTTGGGGGGGGCCGACGTTTAGCGTATTTACCCTACTTAGCATTATTAGTACTAATATTCAATTTATAACGTGTTGTGTTAAGTTTAAATTGCGTAAATAATGTAATATTTATTAGCTACTAACAAAAACGACGTGCGTTTTTTTTTATTTCTTTGATAAGCACAATCGTCTAAGCTTTTCTTTTTTTAGTCCACTTAATTAAATATAGAACAACAAATAATGTCGTCATATAGACCGCCGACCGCTACCATTTCCTAACCTACATTACTTCCTAGAGGTCATACCCCCGCGGTCAAGGTCACGGTACAAGCCCAGAGGTCGCGACACGAGGCCGCGCCCGCGAATCTAGGTCTCAAGGCCAATATTGTGGGTTACGGGCCAACCAGGCCAGTATGTAGGCTGAATTGTTACAAGGTTTTTTGGTATCGGTTTTGAGTTCACGGGTCGAGGTTAGCTAAGGATAACCGAAACTGTACAGATATTACGAGTATGTGTGTCTCGGCCTAGACACGCTAGATTTGAAAATCGAAGGTAAACGATGAGCTCGGAAATAAAAATCGCGGATAAAAGCCGTTACGTTGTTTCTATTTTTAGTTTTACCCATTTATATTATCCGAATAATCAAAAAGTAAGTACCTACCTAGGTACTCGTAATAAAAAAAAATCGAGTTATGGGAAATATTTATTTCGGAATTAATCATTTTTGCTTGCTTTGTAGGAGATGTTTTACTTATAAAAAGGGTATATTTTTTTTAGAAATTCGGTCTCAGGAAGATGACTATGGCTATTATTACAGGTCATTCGTATTTTCTGAGAGAGAGTTACGTGTAGACAATAAGTCTCTTTGCCTAGTTTTAAAAATCGAAGGTTAATGATGATTAGTAAAAAATTACAAATAAAACGTAACTGTTTTTTAATTTTACAGTTAACAAGTATCTTTGTTAGAATTTATTAATTCTAAAAATATATCTTAATAGGAAATCAACGAATAAAAATGTAAGCTCGTGTTCTGTATAGAGATCTAAGAATTGCCGTCTCCTCTAGGTGTTAAGAAGCACCCCCTGTAGGATCTCCACCTTGTCGTGGTGGTGGGGGAGCTCAGTAACCGTGGATTAGACACTCGCGGTGAAGCTAAGAGAGATCCCAGGAGTGGACGCTCCGCGTGGGCTTAGAGGGGCCTGCGCAGGATGCGTCCAACGGTGCGGGTGCGGGGGACAGTTCTGTCTGTCCCTCGCAGTCGGGCGTGGTCGCGGGATGAGAGGCGTGTCGGTGTTGCGTTGCCGCGCGCCCTATCTCCCGCGACCAAATGGGGGCGCACCATTTGATGCGTCGCGGTGGGGCCGCAGAGGAAGAGGAGATGCGGTGTTGTGTTGCCGTCCTCCCTATCCTCTGCGGCCGCTGGGTGTTTTGGCGGCGGAGCCCAAAACCTTATTCCGCCGCCAAGGAGGTTTTGGTAGGGGCCCGCAAGAAGCAATTTACCGGCCAAAATGTGTATTTAAATGGTAAACGTCCAGTTAATTTGCATGCAAATACATGTAGAGCATTTGCTTACTGCATTTTTTATGGAAAATCATAAAATGTAATAATACAATGATAAGTGCGATACAATTGTCATAAACCAGTGTAAAGATTTACGAGCTCTGATTACCCAAAATGACTGTCAAAGACGATCTTCCCGATAGGTGAAATCGACGGCGTAACGGCACGCTGCAACCCAGCAATTTACTTGTCATTTAAATTTGACTATTACTGTATATTATATTTCCCAACGTATCCCATAAAAAACAATACCTACTTGTCAAAAAACCGAGACTCGCAACGCAACTCAGTTCTTCATTCTTCTATCGTAAAAAGTTGTGAGATCCGTGTAATACCAAGTCGGATATTAATTTAACGTTTTAAATAAATAGATTAACTTGGCAATCGCACTAAATAATCTAATAAAATGAAATGAAAATAAAATGATTGATTGATTGATTAAATTTTAAATGTATTACTTGTGAGATATATTGTATTTGGCTTTTTTGTACATCAATATGTTTAGCCCTACCTACTTTTTCCCTTTCCAATTGAATTTTCTTAAAGCCGTGACTGCAAATGTATGTTTGTAATCCTATATACTTATATGGGATTACAATTATTTATGCAGTTGATGTATCTCGAAAACTGGACAGAAATTGAAAACTATTTTAGTTATTCCTTGAATCATACACTTAACACTAATTGTATTCTACATTTAAAGCTTCTATGTCTGCTAGAAGTGCCTTAGACTTTTGATGATCGGTCAGTGAGTGACAAAATAAAGAAACTTTTACTCGTTATTATTCTTAAACTACTGGTTCAAATTGAATAAAATTTGCAATATACTGAGTTTACACAATGCCTGTTTGGTTACTGAAAATGTAGGATTCTAGTTTTAACCACAACGAAGTTATAGGGAGTCGAAAATGGCATCAACTGCTTCGGAGCGAAAATGATGGTACGGCCGTGCCGCTTTTTAGCTCGACTTGGCGGAGGCACTGCCGTGCCCCCAGATAAACATTATTAAAACATATAAGACTGCTATTTGGACCTGACGCATACAAGGCGCTGTCTGGCGACAAAAAATATCGAACACCCTCATTAAAGGAAGATTACATACATCTCGTGCCCCTTCAATCTTACTCGTACAATTTAACATAACGATTGATCCTGAATTACAGTTTTTTTTAATAAACTCAAATAAGCTTTATAATTTGTCGTCGTTATCGTCTTGAGGGTCTCGGGTTCGAATCCTCGGCGCGCACCAATGACTCGTCGAAGTTAAGTGCGTATAAAATTGGTAATTATCGCTTACTTATCGGTGAAGGAAAACATCGTGAGGAAACCTGCATGTCTGAGAGTTCTGCACATTGTTCTCGAAAGACATGTGAAGTCTGCCAACCCGCACTTGGCCAGCGTGGTGGACTATGGCCTTACCCTTCACTCTCACTATGTGAGATGAGGCCCGTGCTCAGCAATGGGACAGTATATAGGGCTGATGATCGTCTTGCACCTTCAAATTCGCATATTAAAGCTTACATATAGTGCGCAAGGTGGATCAACAATCTGGTTGGAATCGTGGAAAGTATTAGTCTATGTGGAGTGCCTTGGCGAACCTTGGATACCTATCAACATCAGTGAACGAATTTAAAGGCTAAGATACTGATGATTTAAGAATATTCACAAGTTTGGCTATTATCTTAATATATAAAATCCTTGCGTTACTGACTGACTGACAGACACGCTACAGCCGAAACTACTGGTCGTAAGAAGATGAAATTTAGCATGTATGTTCCTTGGACAACGTAGGGGTGCACTAAGACGGGATTTCCCGAAATTCCCACGGGATCGGGCAAAACGGGAAATTCGAGAATATGTGCGTGCGAAGCCGCTGGCGTCGACTAGTAAATTATATAATAATATAATATAATTTATTTGCGTAAAATGTGGATTATACAAAAGTTGGTACAATCCTATCCTACTAATATTATAAATGTGAAAGTTTGTGAAGATGGATGGATGGATGGATGGATGGATGGATGGATGGATGGATGGATGTTTGTTACTCTTTCACGCAAAAACTACTGAACGGATTTGAATGAAACTTTACAATAATATAGTTCATACATCAGAATAACACATAGGCTACAATTTATAAAGATTTTGTATAATGTTGCCATAATATAAGGAAAAGTATAAACTAAGTCGGCAAAAATCCATAGCTCTGAAAGCTATTTATTGGAATTTTACCCCGTTCCTGATGACAGATTGATCTGATATTTGGTATACACTCATATTTTCATAAAGATAAAAGATAATATTTAAATGATTGTAATTTCAAGATGGCCGCCGATACAAAATGGCGGATCATATTATATTACTTCACAACAACCTCAATATGGGTATCAAATGAAAAGGCTTGATTGGTAGAATAGAGCTCACTATGAAAAATCCAAGATGGCCGCCGCCACAAAATGGCGGATTACTTATTTTCCACAAATACCTCAATATGGGTATCAAATGAAAGTGCTTGATTCATAGAATAGAGCTCACTATGAAAAATCCAAGATGGCTGTCGCCGTAAAATGGCGGATTACATATTTTTCACAAATACCTCAATATGGGTATCGAATAAAAGGGCTTGATTGGTAGAATAGGGTTCACTATGAAAAATCCAAGATGGCTGCCGCCACAAAATGGCGGATTACATATTTGCCACAAATACCTCAATATGGGTATCAAATGAAAGGGCCTGATTGGTAGAATAGAGCTTACTATGAAAAATCCAAGATGGCCGCCGCCACAAAATGGCGGATTACCTATTTTCCACAAATACCTCAATATGGGTATCAATTGAAAGGGCCTGATTGGTAGAATAGAGCTTACTATGAAAAATCCAAGATGGCTGTCGCCGTAAAATGGCGGATTACATATTTTCCACAAATACCTCAATATGGGTATTGAATGAAAGGGCTTGATTGGTAGAATAGGGCTCACTATGAAAAATCCAAGATGGCTGCCGCCACAAAATGGCGGATTACTTATTTTCCACAAATACCTCAATATGGGTATCAAATGAAAGGGCTTGATTGGTAGAATAGAGCTCACTATGAAAAATCCAAGATGGCCGCCGCCTCAAAATGGCGGATTACCTATTTGCCACAAATACCTCAATATGGGTATCAAATGAAAGGGCTTAATTCGTAGAATAGAGCTCACTATGAAAAATCCAAGATGGCCGCCGCCACAAGATGGCAAATTACCTATTTTCCACAAATACCTCAATATGGATATCAAATTAAAGGGCTTGATTAGTAGACTAGAGCTCACTATGAAAAAGCCAAGGTGGCCGCCGCCACAAAATGGCGGATTACCTATTTTCCACAAATACCTCAATATGGGTATCGAATGACAGGGCTTGATTGGTAGAAAAGGGCTCACTATAAAAATAGAATGAGAAGTATCAACTAACAACAAAACTACAATCTTGAAAATAAAATTAACTAAAAAAAATAATTTTGGGCGTAGCGTATCCAGAGTAAACATTATGATAGAAATTTCACTTGCCCAACGATTTTATATTTGTCTGATCAATACCCCAGATTGATGAGAACATTGGTGCGATCTGGTAGCTAGAACTTACCGAATTACTTTTTAACTTTTAGTACATAATCTAACTACTTGCATCATTTTTCATCAAAAAAAAATATATATGTTTTTTACAATGCTCATTCTAGAGTAGTTATCAAATTGTTTTCAAAATTGATATATTTATTTTGACGAATAGTTAAAAGTTATCACGATATATCTGACCTAAGCGCAGCGTCATTAAAAGCGCTTTCTATGAGTTAGTGCGCTTAAGCACAGCGAGGCGGAGGGACTTTGTGGTACCTAATGCTTTTAGATTTTATTTTTGCTGCTGTTATATTTAGTAGGTATATAAACTCTTCATATCTTCAAAAATATACTTACATACTAATCTTTACCTGAAGTTCAACGATTATGAAAACAAAAGTAATTTTCAGTATTATCTGTTTATATGTATGCTATACGGCTAATCTACAGAGCCGTTTGTGATGAAATTTGACATGGATACTGGATAATCTGAAACCCGGGAAGTACATAGGACACTCTTTATTAAAATATCATGCTGGCGAAGCCGCGGGAGAAAGCTAGTATTATTATATTTAGAACAGCGACACATACCGCCAAATAAAGTTGGCATGCAAATATTTAAAGCGTATATTTAACTTCATATTTAAATCAACATAACGTATACAATCATCTACAATGCATTTCCATATATATAAAATCGACATGACCCTTTTTGTAAAAATTGTTTAACCGTATAAAAGCTCCCCTCAATTAACCATTTTTTTAGTCAATGCAGAATTTATTGCAAGGCTGTTTAACTATTTCTCGCAAGAATTATATATTAAAGGTTTATATAATTGTCTTTCCAGGTATACCTACCATGTACCTTTGTCCCAAGTAACTTGTGTAGTGTGTGTCGCGCCTTCCTTCCTATATAATTAACTACCCTTATACTAATCAACTACTTTATACGGGCTCATCGGCGTGCCATTGGCGAGGCCTATATCCAGCAGTGGACTGTGGCAGGCTGATGATGTTTTTTTTTTATGGTAATAGGCGGCAAACGAGCAGACGGATTGCCTGATGGTAAGCAATTACCGCCGCCCATGGACACAAGCAACATCACAGGAGTCACAAGTGCGTTGCCGCCCCTTTGGGTTGGGAAAAGAGATAGGATGAGGAGTGGGATGAGGGAGAAGGAATAGGGGATAGGGCCTCCGGCACACTCACTCACCGAACGAAACGCAACAGTTTAGGTACTGTTACTTTACGTCGATTTTCTGTGAGAGGGTAGTACTTCCCCGGTCAAGCCGGCCCATTCATGCTGAAATCAGCAAGGCTCTACTACCTGTAAGATTTGATGATGATTATACTAAGAGCCATTAGTAGTAGTACTGAATATGGCGCTTGGAAATGCTGTCAATGTAAATTAATACGAAATTTTAAATTCCTTTATTGGTTATTAGTTACCTGGTTACCATAGTTGAGGCTCTGCTTAGTTTGGAATGAACGCGTATCCTAGGATATTAAAACACCGCTAGCTGACCAATGTGTAGTTTTGCTTTATAATGTGTATTATAAAGTCCTAACCATAAAAAATATTTAATATAGACCATTTTGTGCAATAAATTAAAAATAATCTGGAGAGTTCTCACCCTTATCACTTTTAGGTGGTAAGGGTGACCATATCACCTAAAGGTATAAAAAATAGACAACGATCTATACTCTGAAACCCACAAAATATACACAAACGATTACATAAATATCGATGAATTAATTTCAGCGGAGTTCGATAACGCTCGCACAATTTTTTTACTTAACCGTTTCTCCCCAGTCCCGTGGGAATTTCGCAAAATCTCTTCTTAATGCTCCCCTATGATCCTCAAGGAACAATGAACATTACGTGGTAGGTGCATAAGAAAAGCGTAAATAACTTTACGCTTTTCTGATGCATCTACCATGATTGTCTCTGCACCACGCAAACGTTGACTGGTGGAGAATGCCAATGGCATTAAGTCCGCCTTTGTGCAATAATTTGTTAATTATGTGCAAGAAGTTTTAAAATAAAATAAAACATACTTACATGCAAAACATTAAAAAAACTATTGGACGCAGGAAGCTGAAATTCTTTGAAATTGGCATGTATGTGCCTTGGGGACCGCTGCATTGTTCCGATATTCCTACGGGATCGTGCAGAAAGGGTAGGTAAATTAAAAAAAAAAATGTGCAGGCGTAGCCGCAGGCTTCCTCTATTATAATATAAATATATAATATAGACTCACCTATATTCATCTATCGGTAAAGGCGTAATATTTTCATGGTAATTTTGAAACGTATTTTTCAGCATACGATTTCTTCTGTCGAGCGCAGCTGGCTTCGGGGGCAATATGGTTTTACCGTAGACCGGGTGGACCCGCTGTTTTAGCTCTGTTAAATAAAATTTCATTTAAAATGACTTTCTTTTTGGAAAAATAAATGCTATAGGTAGCTTCAATATCATTTACAGCAAAACCCTGACTTATGATACACGGTTTAATTATATTTCGTGCATTTATCGAGGCAGACTAATATCGCACCTTCGGTGCAACAAAGTCACAACACCTCATTTTGTTATTTTACAGGAGAAGACTTTAAAATGTTTTTCGCATTTATTTCCTCATCTCTGGATTACTATATATAGTAGGTTTGAAATCTTTATAAAATTAATTGTCAATTTTGTTTGCTATAGTTTTACGTAAAAGTCTTATATTTAATCATCAAAAAGATGCTAATAATAGACATAACAAAAAATAATGTCTCACTTTGTTGCACCAGGTTTCAGTATGACTTAAGCTATATTATTTAACATTTGTGTCTTTGTAGTTCCAATTTGTGTAGTTAAATACATATAATGTTGGATCAACAAAAACGCTTTTATAACAAATGCCTTTGTAGCTCCAAAATATTTATAAATTTTAAATTAGAATTGAGGTCTTAAAAATAGATACGTTTTTGTCGCTCCAATAAGTGAGAATAAAAATGGTCATAAATACTTTTGTGGGCACTACTGCCCAATGAAACGTTGTCGTCCCAAAACACGAGGAAAAACCGCCAATAACCACAAAGGCACCTTCGCCATCTAGTAGAATTTCGAGATACTTTCGCGGATGTTTTTGTTGGCCCAAGTATATGCATGGTTCAGAGACCATTTGGCATAGGTACTTAGCTTGATTTTGCAGTTTTGGCTATTTGTGACTTTGTTGCACCGAAGGTGCGATATATAGTCTGCCTTGATAAATGCACGAAATATTGATTTGACGACCGGTTGGCGCAGCGGTAGTGTAAGCGACTGCCACGCCGAAGGTCGCAGGTTCGATTCCCGCTCAAGTCAAACATTTGTGTGCATTAACATGGATGTTCAGGGTGGGTTTTTATGTATATACAGGATGTAAAAAGACCCTTAACGAAAACTGAAACCCCATATTGTTCCAATGATTATGAACATTTTTTACTTCGGTAGCATACCTGGGAAATTACTGGTTCAGGAGATGAGGTTCAAAGTTACCATACAACTTTTGTAATTAGGTACAAAATCGATGCATCTACCCCGCCAATCTGTTCAATGGATGTCCTATGCACCCATGGATAAGGTATTTCGAAAATTGCACGCGGGCACTTTTAATTGCAGTTTAAAAAATGTGTAAGTAGTGAAAAAAAAAAATATTTCCCAAGTTTTATTTTTGCTTAGTATGGCTTGGCATGATGTCCAAAACGAGTACATTTCGGCTTGGTGATGAGTCTTGTGACACCCTGTATTTCCAAAATAAAATATATACCTTTGGGTAGAAAGGTCGTATAAACCATTTTGGCCAAATTGAGTTATATATACCATTTTTCTCAGAATTTTTGCTCCATCGATCTGTATATACGAAATGTAGAAATTCACACAAAAATGGTTAATACGACCCAGACATTTTTGGTCATAGTCTCTTAAAAAAGGTAAATTTTCAGTGTAAAAACCGAATGTTATTTTTTTGTAGTTTTGTTATGATGTAATGACCATAATTTTTATTAACTCAGGGCGTAAAAATAGTCGTTAATTGTTAATGGTTTATACGCCCTAGCGTGTTGAATGCTTTACCTAAGCATAGTTTAAATTCGAGGTCGTAAATCCTTATTGCATATCGACCTTTGGGTAGAAAGGTCGTATAAACCAACACCCGAAAGTGATTAAAAATGATCTATGAGAAAGATTTTAACAATTTGCGAATGAAAAAGGTTAAATCATCAAAACCTATCTATCTTCTTTATTTTTAAAGTTAGCTTGGATTTATGTCTAAGAAAAATCAATTCTTGGTTAATACACCCCATGAAAATGTAATCATCATCATCATCATCAGCCTTTATCAGTCCACTGCTGGACTAGGCCTCTCCTTTGAAAGGAGGAATTGGCCTACTATACCACGCTGGCCAAACGGGTTGGTATAGGGTTTGTATCAAGTTTTCCTTCTCTTACAGTGCTGTTCTCTGCATAATATGTTCTCTCTGTCGGCTCTTACGACACCCATGGGATGATATAGGGTGGTGACATTCCGTATTCTTAATCCGTCACCACACGGACTGAATCATGCACTGAATCACTGGTATCGGTTTTTGGTTTTTTATTTATTTACACCCAATATTATTAGTTTACACACCTTAAAGATACACTTTATTTAATACAATAAAACCGTTTCCACAAAAATATAGATCGAATATAAATCTATTAAGAGAAAGAGACCCGCTTAAAAAATATCAATCCACCAAGTACGATCCGAGGGGAATAATATTTTGCACTAAAAACATTACTCTTTATTAATACAAAAGCAATTTCAATTCTATCCCAATAAAAAAAGACTTCATATCTCGATTAACTTGTCTTTCTCTGAATTATTAGTCAGAATTCAATTGATCTATGATTATAAATGGTTTTTAATACAAGAAAACTACATGTATGGGTTTTTGCGACAGTAAATGTGACCATAAGCTTACCAAAAATGGATATACGACCTTTACAGTGTTTTTAAAGTACATTTTCATGGGGTGTATTAACCAAGAATTGATTTTTTCTTAGACGTAAATCCAAGCTAACTTTAAAACTAAGAAAGATAGATAGGTTTTGATGATTTAACCTTTTTCATTCGCAAATTCTAAGAAACTTTCTCATAGATCATTTTTTTATAACTACAAAAACAAAAAAGTTATAAATTTTTATGTAAAAAAGAAATCGTTTTTCTGCTCTCCTGAAAAGTCGGGTTTTGGTTTATACGACCTTTCTACCCAAAGGTATCGATATGTATATTTTATACATTGTGCCCATAGTACAAGCTCTGCTTATTTTGGGACTATACTAGACTAAAGTATTGTGTGTATAAGGTAGAATATTAATATAATATTAGTATAGACGCAACTTTGGGAATCTTTAATTCGTATTATGTAGCTAAAAAATTATTAATTTGCTCACCCGATACATCTCCAAGACTATATGATTCCTCTTCGTTTTCAGAAAAATCATCTGTAAGAAAATACTTTCATTATGTTTCTCATACTGTTTGTGATTTACGAATACTAAAGGAAATCATGCATACTTTTCCGTCCATAGAATAATAAACTTCACCAATATGTATTGTGTATTGGATGAAAAGTATTATTGAAATTAAGCTATGTACAGTATTTTACCAATTTTATCGCGATATATTGGTTTTACTGAGATTCGGGTGCCTTTATATAAAAAAATACTTACCTTCATCTATAGTAGAATCTTTGGTCAACACCACTGGGGTCTGTATTGTTCTGTGTTTCGATTCTTTGAATGTTTTCTCGTATATATCCTCTGTAACAAGCATAGAAAAATAACGCTTTTATTTTTATTTCATCTGTATATAGGGTGCATAGGGTTCCCACCAAGAACTTAGGGTCCCAAGCCAACCTCACCTGCAAGTGGTGCACCTGCCGATCAACGGACGAGGCTCTGGCAAACAAAATATCCCGATAAGCGGCAATAGGCTCGCCACCGTATTACGTGGGATCAAAACACTGACGAAAAGTGGGCGTTTAATATGCCTCTGCCTACCCCTTCGGGGAAACAGGCGTGAGTCTATGTATCTATGTATGTATGTATGTATGTATATATAAAATTCCTGCGTTACTGACTGAATGACAGACAACGCACAGCTTTAACTGCTGAGCGCGTAAAGCTGAAATTTGGCATGTTCTTTAAGGACCATAGGAGTGCACTGAGGAATTACTCGAAATTCCCAGGGTATCGGGTGAAAGCGGTTGTTTTAAAAACATGTGCGGCATAGCTGCGGGCATCGTCTCATCATCAGCCTTTAACAGTCCACTGCTGGACTAGGCCTCTCGTTTGAAAGGAGGAATTGGCCTACTATACCACGCTGGCCAAACGGGTTCGTATAGGGTTTTTATCAAGTTTTTCTTCTCTTACAGTGCTGTTCTCTGCATAATATGCTCCCTCTGTCGGCTCTTACGACACCCATGGGATGATATGGGGTGGTGACATTCCGTATTCTTAATCCATCACCACACGGAGGGCATCGTCTAGTTTAATATAGAGTGATTTAACCCATTCCAGGTTTCATTCTCTAAGAAATGTATTACTTAAAAAAGAAATACTATTACTGCTTCATAATATCAAGGCCACTAGTAAGTCAGTGATAAGCCATTAGTAAGCCAATGTCCTACCGAATTCTATCCCCAAAACCAAACAAAACATAATAAACATAAAAACCAAACCTACATACTTATCCCACTTTCATATTCGCCCCAAATCTTCTCAATTCGTTCCACAGACTTATCACTTATAGTCAACCGTAGTGGCTCGTTCAATGTGCTTTTTATTTCTTTCAGAACAGTCTTATCGTATATGGGATTCCCTTTACTGTCTATTCGCTTGGTTACGTATAGCCAGTGTAGTGCTTGGGTAGCTGCTCTTTCTGCCGCTTGCCGTTTGGAGATTGCTGTGCTGTAAATGAGAAAGTATAGTTATTAAATAAATGTGAGACGTTACGTAGTATTACGTTACAAATGATTTTTATAAAATATTTGTAGGCTAACCTCGTTGGTGGTTACCAATGAGGTTTGCTACAATGTTACAGGCCGCCAAGAAGAACGACATTCCCATAGCGAACACCGGGCTCTGGCGAGGTGAGCATTGTTTGAATCGGAGTCAACGAGGAAACAACTGAACAGGCGCTCGTAGCCACGTGAACGGTGGACGCTAATTTTTGATAGAAATTGTAATTGTTGCGATAATCAATTTTACTGTGAGTACCTATTTACAATAATAACTGAAGTGATGTACAAATGCTGTTTTATTTACCATCTCCTCGCCCGCAAATCTACGCCCGCTCACAATTTGAAGAAACAAACGATAGTAGAAGGAGAAAATGGAAATAATGCAGTAGAAATCCCTTAACCCACAGTTGAAAGACTTTATCAGAAGTGGTTACGAAGGGCAGATGTACAGGAGATGGCATTCGATCATGGAAAGACAGATCTCGTGTGAGTAGGTACCCATGATTTTGTTATCAATAACGAAGCGATTGTGACAAAGCCGTTACTAGCAACGTAACCCGATTCTGTTCGTGAAATTACATTCCTGACGATGTTGAAGCTGATATTGAAGGTTGGTGGAGAAACACCAACATCATATTGCGTTATTGGAATCGCCATAAGCGACGCATTGAAGAGGCGCGCCGCGTTAATATGAAATGTGATGGCCGCGTTTTAAGGAATTGCTACTCGCAAGGTTCGGCAAATTGAAGAGGTCATTATCGGATTGATTGTGAACCCAATACATACACCATCATGTAAGCATGGAGGTATCTCTTTAGCAACCTCTACAGGATAACCGACCTACTTGTAATGCGACTGGTCGCAAATACGAATTTGACAACACGATGACAGCTCAATACAATTGTCGTGCACCTAGAAAAATATCATTGAAGAGAAAAAATCGAGAGCTAAAATAACGCGCTGCGATGATGATGAAGGAAACGTGTTTAGTTGCTGATTTATAATTTTACGGATCCTGCCACCACCGTGATCATCACAGGCACAAGATGGCAGTAAAGCAAAGTTAAAGATGGTGTCGCTGTTATAAAATTGCTGGAGAGAAGATCACCATTTGTTTTCAGATTTCGAAAGATATCGGAGAATGCAGTGTTATGTATGTATTTAGAAGCTGGAAGTATATTTACTGGCTCGACAACACACCATGCACGCAGATACGCGTCCGCCCTCGGTCTCTGGCTCTCGCGGTCCAATCATTCTGGTCGTTCCCTCAATGCTGAGGATCGTGACTGTATGTCAATTTTCTCCACTCGGTCCGGTTCTGCGCCATATGTACCGCACCCTGTATCCGGCCTCCAGTCACCTGTTTGAGTTGGTCCACCCATCTAGCTGGCGCTCTTCCTCTAGCGCGCTTCCCCTCCATTTGTCCGAGAATGATGAGTTTCTCCAGGCTGTGCAACGGGGATCGCATTATGTGCCCAAAGAAACTCCGGATCCTTTCCTGGCACGTATTCAGCAGGCGCTTGGTGACCTTCAGCTCTTCGAGGATGGAGACATTGGTTCTCATAGCTGTCCAAGGAATGCGTAGCAGCTTCCTCCAGCACCACATTTCAAACGCATTTATCTTTTCGCGTTCCTTTTTCCTGAGACACCAGGTCTCTACCCCGTACAGGAAAATAGAGAAGACCAACGTACGAACCAAACGCATCTTAGTTGCTCGGCGAATATTACGGTCTTTCCAGATTTTATCGAGGCTAGTCATGGCACTTTTAGCCATCCCGATACGGCGTCCGATTTCTTTCTCGCAGTTACCACTGTTAGAGATCAGCGACCCCAAGTATATAAACTCCTCCACTTTCTCATAATCCTTGAGCGCATTTGATGGACTTAAAACTTGAGCTCTGTCCACCGTCATCACTTTGGTCTTAGAGCGGTTTATGTGCAGGCCAAATTCAAGGCTCACTCTCTCTACTCGCTCCAAGATCGTAGCCATCTCGAATTCGCTGGCTGCAAGGATTGTTGTACCATCGGCATATCTTAGGTTCGTGATCTTCGTACCGCCCACCGTAACGCCGCCGTCCCAGCCATCAAGCGCTTTCCTCATAATATACTCGCCGTAGAGGTTAAACAGCTTCGGAGAAAGTATGCATCCCTGACGGACCCCTCGTTCTGTATGGAATGTTTCAGATTGTGATTCATCCAATTTCACAAAGCTCGACCCGTCAAGGTAAAGCCTCTGGACAAGGAAGATAAGGTGTGATGGCACGCCCGTTTCCGACATCATCCTGAACATGGAATTCCATTTTACGCAGTCAAATGCTTTGGCATAGTCTATAAAGCACAACACAAGAGGTTTATTAAATTCGCGACATTTTTCAATGAGTAAGCGTACGTTCAGTATCTGTTCTCGTGTTCCTTTTCCTTGCACAAATCCTGACTGTTCCGGAGGAATCTGCCTATCTATGTAGGCGGCCAATCTCTTGTTCAAAATCTGGAGCATGATTTTACTAGCGTGGGGCATGAGGGAAATAGTGCGGTAATGTTCGCATTTCTTTGTGGAGCCCTTTTTGTGAAGGGGGATGACAGCCGATTGTGCCCAGTCCTGAGGCCAAGTACCAGTGTACCAAATCTTGTTACAAATCTGGTAGAGGGTTTCGGCACCTTCAGGGCCTAGATGTTTGATCATGGCAGCTGATATGCCATCAGGACCTACTGCCTTGTGTTTGAGCTTCTTGATGGCGTCCTCCACTTCACTGCGTAGTATGTTGGGTTCAGCTTTGTAATCATCCCACGACCTTTCGACCTCTTTATGCGTATTTTCACTGTAAAGCTCGTAGCAGTACTCTCGCCATCTGTTTAAAACCTGACTGAGGTCGGATAGAGGGTTACCCTGTTTGTCGTCAACTACCCACGATTTTGGTTTTGGTGGCTTGGTTAACAGTTTTAACTTACCGAAGAGATCTTTGGTTTGTACCTTCACAGCGTGTTGTTCTATTGCCTCACAGATATCCGAAATTTGTTTGTCCTTGTCCCGTCTTAAAGCAGTTTGCACCTCTTTATGTAGCTTGTTGTAAGCCGTTACAGAACCTTCGCTCTTTGCAGTTCTCCTCTTCTCAATCAATTCCATTAACCACAGATTATACACTAAGACCACAGAGTAATAGTGTCACTGTGTAGCGCACCTCGTCACACCGTGAGCACGAGACAGTCTAGTTTATCATAGACTAATAAACACAAACACTACACACAGCTTAGATAAAATTTAACGTTTGTGAACAGAAACTAGTAAATGGTATGGTATCCACATCGACTGGTAAGTTAGTTCTTCAGGAGATATCATTTTACAGCGAGACAAGTAAGACAATTCCTAGGTTTGGTCTACATTGGGCATCCGTAAGCACAGCCGCGAAGGGTGAGTTGTGTTCTACACTTATGGTTATAATAGCATGGTATAGTTTCTGCTTGAAATATATGGTACCTACAGTATTAATTTTGGGACAACAGCACATTTAGTGGTGTCTCACGACTGAGGTTGAGTCTGAATACCACTTGTGAGCTTTTTAAAACCATATCAGTGACACAACTAGTCGAAGTTTTCGTTATATCTTGATGGTCAACATTTTACTATCCAGACTAACAGAATTTCACTGCTTTTCCTTGAAAGCTTCTAAAGCTAAGACAATTTGTAACCTCATATTCATAGACGTATACGACGGCGTGCGTATACGACTGCTGATCGGAGGTCCCGGGTTCGATTCCCGAGTCGGGCAAGAAGTGTTATTGGGTTTTTCGAATTCTCAGTATGATACGCCCGACAACAGCAATAGGGTCGCCCGCTATTACGTGGGACCTAACAAATCATGGCGAAATGTGGGTTATATTACACCTCTGCCGACTCCTTCGGGGATACAGACGTGAGTCTATAGTGAGACGTCAAATGGCATAATTATGCTGAGTTTTTGTCTAGAATCTCTATAGCTCCCTTGCCTTATAGAGTCTGAAACTTTGTGAGTTAGTTAATCTCAAACTCCTTTAGTTTTGAACCCTAGAGACTTTCGTTAAGGTGGTAAATTACGTCAAATTAAACAATAGTTGATTTCAGGTAAGCTTAAGTGTCAGTGAGCTAGTCAAATCTGCACATTACAAGGACTGATGGGCGATGGAGCAAGCGTGTCTTAGAGTGAAGAATGCGACTCAGTAAACGTAAGGACGGCCGGCCCCCCTGCTTGGTGGACCGACGACCTGAAAAAGTTAGCTGGGTTGGACTTCATGCGGTAGGCTGTTTGATTGGTTACAGGTAAAGCGGAAACAGGCTTCCGATATTCAGAACCTAGCACGAATAAGGCTATGTTGGATTCAACGGTCAGGTGAAGTGGGCACATGCGTAGCTTAAAACAATCCGCTATATGTCATCGTACCTACTACCTATGTATCATCTTCGTCCGCTACACAAATAGTGCACGATTGGCGTAGTGGTTAAAGCGACCATCTCACCACTTCACACTGTGCCGAGTGTTGTAGGTTCATTCCTACACGAGACAACACTAAACTTTGTGTGGTCCTCAAATACCGCTTCACACTGAGCTGAGTGTTATGGGTTCAGTCCCCATACGAAACACTGAGTAATCCACAAATGATGGTTTAGAGTCTGTGCGAGACTTGATCTCTGTTGGTAGGATGCTTGTAAAGTCCCCGCGACACTTTATTTTTAGCTAGTGCATGAGAGATGACTTCAAGAAATGTACAGTGGCAATTCGTCACTCAACTAGTTTTGGATAAGTCTCTATGAATAAAAGTTAAACATCAATCGCTTTAATCTTGTTCATAAGAAGGCTCATTAAAACTTCTATGCTTCAGGGTTTTGAAGACCTGGTAGATATATTCACTATTCTACCAAGATCTAGACCTATACCAAGAAATTCGATGAGGATGAAGTGCCTGCGATTAATGGTAACGAAATTGAACAGACTCCTGAGAAACCGATGGTGACAGTGTCCATTCCTGGTGAGAAGACATCACTGCTGCCAGCGTCGATAGTAAGACGACTCGCTAAGTAATTGTGACTTGATTAAAGGTATGTGTATACTTACGTGTGTTGTATAGTAAGTTGTTTGTGTCGATCGGAAGGGTCCAGTATGCCATGTCCATGATTGGAGTCTATCGGAAGGGTCCAGTTTGCCCTGTCCATGATTGGAGTCTATCGGAAGGGTCCAGTATGCCCTGTCCATGATTTGAGTCTGTTGAAAGGGGTCTAGTACGCCCGGTCCGTACTCATTTGTTGAAAGGGCCTAGTCAGCTGAGCCTGATAAGCCTGTGTATCATTTTGGTATTCGGTCAGTAGGACCTGGTACCCCAAGAGGGTGCCATGGTCTATACTATGCCTGTACCATGCTTGGTAGTTGAATGATGGGGCTCCGCGCACCCAATCCAAGTTACTACGCAATAGCGATGTATTTTATTCTGGTCAGAAAAGGCCGAGCGAATGTTAATGTGCATCTTTACTCATTGAACAGGTCTGGAGGAATAATGCTGCGTCCTGTAGATGCTGGACACTATGCGCACGAGGTCGTGCGATTCGTCAGAATGGCCGTGTAGGCTAACCTCGTTGGTGGTTACCAATGAGGTTTGCTACAATGTTACAGGCCGCCAAGAAGAACGACATTCCCATAGCGAACACCGGGCTCTGGCGAGGTGAGCATTGTTTGAATCGGAGTCAACGAGGAAACAACTGAACAGGCGCTCGCAGCCACGTGAACGGTGGACGCTAATTTTTGATAGAAATTGTAATTGTTGCGATAATCAATTTTACTGTGAGTACCTATTTACAATAATAACTGAAGTGATGTACAAATGCTGTTTTATTTACCATCTCCTCGCCCGAAAATCTACGCCCGCTCACAATTTGAAGAAACAAACGATAGTAGAAGGAGAAAATGGAAAGAATGCAGTAGAAAACCCTTAACCCACAGTCGAAAGACTTTATATGTATTTATAAAAGCGGCGATAGCCCAGTGATGTACGGTCGCGGTCTAAAAATGTTTACCACTTTTCAAATTACATTCTTTGTCACGCTGGTTTCAGCAAGGTCTAAAACGCTATATCTGAGTACTTATTACTTTTCAATCATTGGTAAGGCATCGATTCAAACAAAAAGAGTATGAATATTTTTAGGTCGATGAAATAATTTCACATAATGACAGAATTGCATTTATGCTGTGGCTGCTTAGGGAGGCTATATTCGTTATTAAAACTTTTATTAACAAAAAAATATGTGTTGAATTTATTTTTGATTATTTCTGCCTATTTTTTATAAAGCACGATTCGCCTGGTTAAGGGCACACACTATCTAAACAAAAGCTCACTTATGTGATCAGCATGCGCTTTACCGTGACTAGCATACCATCCACTATCATTAAGAGCGTATACGCCTCGAGCGGCGGCTCGAGTTTAGGTTTTTATAGTACCGCGCATGCGAGACCCGGCGCACTATGACGGTATCGCGTGGAATAATAATATTGATCCTTCTTGCCATACATGAACAGTATTCGTTTATGTAATACGTCGATTATGATATGAAAGTATTCAAATTAATTATTTTCAATGCACATGCATTTAAAGGTATCAAATAAAGATAGATATTACATATTTGTTTAGTAGGATGATGTTCCTCAGGATAACAACGACTATTTATAATAATTTGGCGCAGTTTTATTATATGATAGAAATAATTTATAATTGTCATCTACATAATTGTTACATTTCAAATATACATCTATTTTGTTATTAATGCATGAAAACCCACGAATGACACTAAATACAAAACCAAAACAGTCGGGTAAAAGAAAATACTTAATTCATTAAAAGAAAGAAAAAAATATACAATATGTTGATTTGTATTTACAAAATATTGTAATTATACAATACATATTCACCTAAAATTATTTCACACAGTGTGCGATGATATAAATCCCTCTTTTTATAAAATTTTACAAAGATAAGGCCAATTCTCGTATTTTATATGACATTGAAATTATATTTTGAACGAAATGAGATTAGATTTTAAATTGACTCAGAATTGGTATTCTTCTAATTTAAATGTCATTATCATCTAGAGTCCGTGTCACGAGAACATAGACATTTTGTAAACAAAGAATTTTTACTAAGTGACTTAGCGATAGTTCTGTCAAAAACAAATAATTTCAAATCAATGAGCGCAACGGTATAGATCGGGTTCACGAAAGATGACCACTGCGCAGAAATCATTTTTTAGGTCTCCGTGGAGGTGCGGTGTGAGGCGCGGGTGGAATGCAAATGGTGTGGCTCCGTTCTTGACGCATTCCCTAAATGCATCAAGAATGGAGCCACGCCATTGGTGCACGAATGTACATATGCGCGACGGCTGCCATTTCTGGTCAACTTTCGTGAACCGACCTATATATAGATACGTGTCATTGGAAACTAATATGTCAATGGATCGGGTTTTTATCGATATGATGCGCTGTCAACCGGATCTTTTAATGTTTTGAGGTACTGACGCCTAGACTGTTAACATTTGGCGTTAGTTCATTGAAATCATACATTCTTGGGCTTAACATCTTTTTATCAGAGGACAAAATTAAATTTTTAGTTATCAGGAAGGGGTTGGTGTTAAATACAAGTTTATAGGATTGCAACGCTCTTCTCGCTGCCGGCATCTCGAAAAAGCGCGTGCAGAATATCAGATGGCAGAAAATTATTTATACCTAAAAAAGAAATTGCGTTTTCAGACTACCGTAACGTTTAATGGTTTTTGTTTAAGTTCATTCTGACGATTTCATTCACAGACAACGTAAAATCTCTATGCCTAGAAATGTTTATGCAATGTATTAGCTAGTTATCTGTTATATTATTCATTGTTGGTCAATAATTTAATATTTTAGAATAGATATGCTACTTTGAGCAATATTATTTATTGCGTAGTGATTTTTTAAAAATCGTGTCAATAATAAAGTAACATGTATGTACTCTATAATTAACATACATGGTACTCTATTTTTCATTAATTTACAGATTATTACGTGTAAAACAACAAAAAAATCGGCCAATTTATGAACATTCGACCACTAAAACACAAAATCAAATATTTTTATTTATTGCGTAGGCATTGAAAAAAAAAGACTGTTCAAAAGCATACAATCTAAAACGCAACTGTTCGAAAAAAGGTTATGAAGCTCTGAATGTTTGTTTACAAAAAGTCTATCTTCTCGTGGCACCAACTATAATTTGACTTCTATTGTTCTCAGTGACGTTGACACATTGTTTAATTAACAACAGGCAGCGATAGCCTACTGGAGATACCAACGGACTGCTATGCAGAAGGTATCGGGTTCGAATCCACGGTATGCTAGAACGATGATGATGACATTGTTCAATTAACGATATAGCCACGATAACATTCCAATATCAGTTTATTTAGGAGAATACCATTTGTGACATGAGTATGACACTGACATTAGATCGAAACTGCATTTTGAACAAATATAACAACATAACATGACATATCTTCACGCCTTTTATCCCCGAAGGGGGAGGCAGAGGTGTATTACACACCCACACTTCGCCAGATATGTTTCGGTCCCAATGTAATAGGGGGCGAGCCTATTGCCATCTACCGGGCACATTATTAAGCGAGCGATAATTAACATTTTTAATACACACATAACTTCGAAAAGTCAGAGGTGTGTGCCCGAGGTACCTGGGGATCGAACCCGAGACCATCGTCTCGGCAGTCCGTTACGTACACCACTGGGCTACCGCCGCTTCAATATAGTTAGAAGAATTGAGTCAAAATAAACTGTTAACTGGTGCAGAATAAGACTGCACAGTAGGTAGGTGGGCTTAACTTAGCTAAACTCAAATAACCACTTCGTGGCACCCGTTTTCAATCGGTAGAAGACATAAAGGAGAATTTGCGGCGAGAACTGAACTCAATCCCGGAAACAGCGTTTAAAAAATGTTTTGATGATTGGATTATTCGTTGGCGTAAGTGTATCGTTTCTGAAGGAGCATACTTTGGTGATAAAATATATTTTGATGAATAACAAACAGTTTGTGTATTATTGATCTTTTCCTGGTACTTTCTTGACAGAGTAATAATAGTAGCCCAATAGATGGCAATAGACTCACCCCCTATTACATTGGGACCGAAATATAACTGGTGAAGTGTGGGTATGTAATACACCTCTGCTTACTGATAAAGGCGTGAAGTTGTGTATGTATGTATACAAACACTCCCGCCTTTTCCTATGGAGGTAGGCAGAGGCAATAAGCCTCAGTTATGTAACTAGTTTTAATAGAAAGGTGAAATGCTTTTAGATCCATTTTGTATCGCCATAGATTATACCACCCGTGGTTTGCATACAGATTTTTGCAACTACTACTGGACATAGCCTCCTTAATTGCCGCCTCAATAGCATTAAAGCCCAGAGTCCAAAATGTCTAATGCTGAACTACAAAACATGCTACTTATTTATTGCCAGTATAAAAAGAATATAAGTACCTAGTTACCTTTCAAACTTAATCTTCTCTGGCCACACAAAGGCATAAGTGCATGTCCAATCATTATGCTGTTGGCCTTTTTTCCTTCCTTTAGGAGCCACTGTGTTCTGCTTAAAGTGTATGTCAAATACTTTGTTAGGCGTTTTACTTGTGAAGTTCTGTAATACAACGCGCGGGACGGGAAACAGGTCTGTTATCTTCTTTGTAACTGAAAATTAGAGAGATGATATTTAATATTAATTTTTTCTTCTATACAATCATATAAATTTTATGATTCTGTGTATGTGTATGAAACTTTACAGACATTCCATCAATAGGCACGTACAAGACTCAAGACAAACATTGGTAGGATTTGCGTGTGAAGGAATCAAACTCTTAATAGAGAAAGTAAAAGATATTGTTCTGCCTGTCCTGAAATTTTTTTGGTACAAACAAATTACTTGTTTCGAAAAGCATAAAGAGTGTTTTCTAATAATGCGTGATGATTAGCTCTCATATCATATATAAATAGAGGTGTTCAAAGTCAAAGTCAAAATCATTTATACATTTAGGCCACAAAGTGACACTTATGAACATCAAAACTTAAGTTAATTACTTAATGATTCTACATTAAATTTACATTTACAATACAATAGCAATAACAAATATAGGACATTGAAAGAGTTATTTGAAAGAAAAATGTTTTTATTTCTATTTACCTATTCCATGCAGAATGTTGAACTCATCATCTTTTAATCCTTTTGAGCACAATTTTCTATGTGGTGGTGATATAACTGATATACATGTAACTTCCGTTTGTCTGTAATTGAATAATACATTCTTGTTTTGCAGCTGCAATGCAAAACCTGGAAAAGGAAGACATTATTTCTATAGATAAGTATGTAAGATACTGGAACACTGTTCAGCCCAGACGAAAGCTAACAGTCCTATTTTTACAATAATCACCATCATCTTAGTGTTATGACTTTCACCTTGGTACCTGGGGTTTGCTTAGGGATGATTTATATGACACCAGTCCACATCTCCAAAAACAGAGAGGAAAAATCTAACAGAGGTAAGTAGATAAGCCTTATCCATACCCAGACAATACATGGATCATGCGCCATGTAATCAAACAAAATGTATAGTCTGTCGGAGCCACATACAAAACCATGAGTAGGTAAATCTTCCCTTACTAGTTTAGCCACATATAATAGAAAAAGATTTAAGTATCTTTTAACACAGTGATGGTTGTCCTGTCTCCTCAACTCAAAGGGATAGCGATATTCTATGACCAGTATCATTACACGAAATATTTTTATTGTAGCTAAGATCACCACATCTTATTATTATGACAAAATAGGTTAGAAATTGCATCAGTTACTAGTTAGAATTGATTTGAATAACTTACCACTGTATTTTTGCTGCCGTGAGATTGCATTATACACAGAACTATTGCTTAGTAATATTCTTCTCCACATGGCAGTCGTTCGACTTATTAAATTATTATATATAAACATTTTTATAAGCAAAAACTACTTTTGTATATAGGTTATGTTTTGAAATTTTTGTGACTATATTATTTAGTTTCTTTTGAATAAATTCTTGTTTCATATCATTCTATTATCGTTGGCTAAGAATAAACTCTTTATAGAGTTAAGCTAATAAGTTATAAATTCATTTATCAGAAACGGACTTCGGTAAAATCCCTACCAGAAACAACTCAATTATTCACGACTTGAACAAGACTGACACTGACAGCTGACAGCGACTGCGACAGCTGACAGCGACGGATCAAGTGACAGACAAGTGACAGTAATGACACTGTTTTTTTTTTAAGGCTCCATCGGTGGGTTCGATGATTTTGCCAACGTCAAGATGGAAAAAGAGATCAAATAAATTAATAAAAATACATAATAGACGACTCGACTGTTGACCGGTACAATCATGGTACAATACTAATATTATGACACTGTTAACAACGTAGGTTAACAACTTTGAGTAAAGAATATATATTGAGACGACAAATAGTACATATATCATGGATACATTACATTATACAAATATATATGAAATCGATATAAAGCCACCAAACATAATGTTGTCTCGTTTTGTCTTAGGGATATCTCTGTCAGAAAAAAGAGATAGCCATAGTTTACTGAATACATTCATCATGGCAATATTTTATTAGAAACGTCAATCGTGGCCAAATCGTGGCAGTGTCGCCATATTGTTCGCCCACGTTTGTGGTACATCTGCTGTCAAATCGTTGTGTATCGAACATAATAATTTTGTTTTTGTGCATAAATATGTGTAAAAACCAGATGAATCAGTGCTTCAGGCTTTGCTAGGGATCGTAAAATCATGCCTAAGTGTTGAATTGAACTGTGCAGTGCAAGATAAAGCTATAATCCACACAAATGTACTCTTCACAAGTAAGTAACAAGCTATGACTTATATTGTTGAATTGGATTAGTATTTGTACAAAATATTGTTACAAGAGGTTCTTTTTATAATGAATTAAACAATTTTTAGCTTCGTTATATAGGGGAGTAAGGGGAGAACGGATATACCATCTTTTCCGGCCCAATAGTCATCCTCACCTGCACGCGTCGGTGGTTCGTATGAATAGCCGGCGGCGGCGTCAATGGAGCGCTGTGGTGCTCCCTGCTAGATAACGGACGAGGCTCTGGCGACCGAGCAATGGCGGTATAACCAAACAACCGGTCGGGTAACCGTCCGAAGAGGCAATAGCGGCCTTGAGGTCCAAATAACTTCTCAAATGTCTGGGGCAGAAGGCAACGGGAAACCACTGTTTCTATTTTCCCAAGAGAGTCAGCATGGAAGGTCTAAGAACAATAAATATTGTGTCTGGCGATCCGGCTGACGCCCGGGGCTACCTTTCCGGGGGAGGTGGTGTGAAATATGCTACCGGCCATGCAGTGATTCGTCAGGCACCGCATGGAAATTCAGCTACTGATGAGTCTAACACCAGCAAGTCGTTTCGTCATCCCTATCACATCGGAACGTGGAATGTGCGTGGTCTCAACCAACCTGGCAAACTACCAATAAGTAGTGAGCTAAGGCAAGCTAGCTAACTTGCTAGGGCTAAGCGAGACACACTGGAAGGGTCAAGGTCATTTTACATCTGATTTGGGAAATACAGTAAATTTCTCGGGACGAGAAAGCGATAGCAGCAAAGCAGTGGCTTTCATCGTTCCGAAATTGCTGAACAAGCATATTAGGATATAAACCAGTTAGCGATCGTATAGTAACCCTCAAACTTAACACCGTACCGTGCAAACTTAACATCGTGCAGATATATGCCCCCACAGCGCAGTCAAGTGAAGAAGAAGTGGAGGGTTTCTACAATACGCTGACTGCAACACTTAAAGAACTTCCAAAACGAGAAGTAATCATCATATTAGACTTTAATGCCAAAGTTGGAGACACGACAGACGATAACCACCTACGTCGTGTTGCTGGAAAGCATGGCATCGGAGAACGTAATGAGAGAGGCGAGCGTCTGTTACAGTTCTGCCGTGAAGAAAATTTTACTATCGCTAATACTTGCTTCAGGCAACATATCCGGAGGCTATACACATGGGTGTCCCCTGGCGACAGACGTAGAAACCAAATTGACTACATACTGGTAGGAACGCGATGGAGAAGCTCTGTGACGAACAACACAACTTTCCCCGGTGTTCAGATTTTGAAATCGATTTCAAAAACCGATTTTAGAAATCGATTTCAGTAGCGGATGTTGGAGCGTAGCGTACGACAAACGTAAACAATCGAAATCTTTTTGTATTTTAGACATGAGACCAATCAAGTCAAATAAAACTCTCCATCCTAATAACTAATAGCAATTTTCAAAATAAACATAAAATAGTTGCAATCTGAATTAGATATTATCGCCTCGATAATTAGTTTTATTTTTTCTATTCAATCCACTTCATAAAACTGCCAAAATCCAAAACGATTCGCTCGTCACAAAGCATAATTCGCTTCATCTCTTTGGCCCTTTCAACGGATCACTAAGTTAGAAAGAAAAGGAAATGAAATTCGCTCTCTCTCATTCTAACTAACTAATCGTTTGGTAGTGTGAAAGAGAACGGATGAATATGAAAACTATCGGAAACGTAAGCTTTAGATTTACTTTGTAGTTTGGTTGCGCTTGCAGTGCACCGTTTGGTTCTGATTTGTATAGTTTGCGTTATCGCGGTATTGTTTTACGTTTTCTAAAATCGGTTTTTTCACATTGGAATATCGATACGATACGATTTTTGTCTGCAATCGGATTTCAGATTCGTTTTGATATATCGGTCTCATGCCTAGTTCGCGTGCGGCTAAAGAAGATACAAAGACCTAAAGTAGTTCCATATATGAAAAATATAAACATCAGTGGCTTCAGAGAAAATTCTAAGCAGAAAATGGGTGATTTTCCAAATGTCATGACAGACATCGACAGTAAATGGAATTATGTCAAAAAGATGATAGAGGAGACAGCTAGGGATATCATCCTCGAGAGACGTAAACTGAAGGAAAACGGCATATGTTCAACTGAAGGTCGACAGAGATATGCAGAGCTGAGTCGCCAAGTTCAATTATGATGTCGGAAAGATCACGAAAACCACACCAACGAAATCTGTCTCGAACTAGAACAGCACGCACTGAAAAACGAAACCAGATATCTTTTTCAAAAAGTAAAAGAGTTAACTGGAACGTGTAAACAGAGAACTTGTGAACAATGATAAAAACGGACGGCTACTCACAAATGTGGCTCAAGTGTTAGAGCGATGGAAGAATTACTGCGCAGAGTTATACGACACGAGAGAGCCTATTAACGATGATATTGCATGGACGGTACACGAACCTGACATCTTACCATCAGAAATTGAGCATGCCATCAAAGCTCTAAAGTACAAGAAGTCACCGGGTAAAGATGCTATCACAGCTGAACTACTAAAAAACCTGGGTCAGCAAGGTACAAAGGCTATCACCGATATCTGTAATCTGGAGAACTGGAAGATGGCCAAAAGACTGGACAGAATCGGTATTTATACCCTTACATAAGAAAGGCTCTTCGAAAGACTGTGCAAATTACAGAACTATATCGTTAATATCGCATGCGAGCAAAATCCTCCTCCAAGTAATTAGTCAACGTCTTAACTACTTTCTAAGCCGACAGATACCCAAAGAACAGGCAGGTTTCGTTAAGGACAGGGGAACGCGAGAACAAATACTGAACGTCTGCCAAATCATCGAGAAGAGCAGGGAATTCAACAGCCCTGTTGTCCTTTGTTTTATCGATTACACAAAAGCATTTGACTGCGTAAAATGGGACAAACTGTGGACTGTGCTACTCGAAATGGGAGCTGCTGAACACCTTGTTTGCTTGATCAAAAGTCTGTACACAAGCAACCGTTCTTTCATCAGTATAGGAAGCGCATGCTCCAATATGTTCAAAACTAAGAAAGGAGTGAGACAGGTCTGTATTTTGTGCCCTGCACTTTTTCACATATACGGAGAGTACATCATTCGGAAGACCATTGAAAATTGGGAGAAGGGTTTCCCTATAAGTGGAAAGAGATTATCAAATCTCCGATACGCCGATGACACCGTTCTTCTGGCAACATCCATGGAAGATATGAGTGAGCTGTTCCAAAGACTCGAATTAGAGAGTGGCCACATTGGATTAGCAGTGAACAGAGCAAAAACCAGGCTGATGATAGTGGATCGAGCCGGAAAGCTAACAAATGCTACAAGCAATATCCCTGGCATTAATATCGTCGACCGCTATATGTACCTGGGCTCTCAAATATCCAATGATTGATGATATTGTGTCGCCGAGATAAAAAGGCGAATTGCGATGGCAAAGGATGCTATGACTCCTCTAAACAAGATCTGGAAGAAAAGAGGTATTGGTATCAAAACCAAGATCCGATTGATACAAGCACTGGTGTTCCCTATCTTCCTATATGGCGTGGAAACATGGACAATCCTAGCCCGAGAAAGACAAAGGATCGATGCCTTCGAGATGTGGTGCTGGAGACGAATGCTAAGATTACCTTAGACTGCCAGACGCACCAATGCATCTATCCTCACCCAGATCCAAATAAAAACTCGCTTGTCCACCATATGCCAACAACGCATTCTTTCTTACTTTGGCCACACAGTACGCAGAGGCGGCGAAATTGTGGTTGGGAACACCGAAGGCAAAAGATCGCGCGGTCGTTCACCAACAAGATGGACAGATCAAATTAAAGTCTCGTCGTCCACCAAATTCTACACGGTCGTGAGGGACGCGCTGAACAGAAACCGATGGAGGCAAATCATCCGCTTCAGATGCAACCCTGATGCTGACCACGATCCTCAGACATGAGGGACCGACTCCAGAGAGAGAGAGAGAGAGAGAGCTTCGTTATGGCCTAAATATTGTTATTTTCGTAGTTTGGCAATTTCCATATTTACGTATTAGAGGTTAGTAGTGATGTTACTGCTAATGTCGATATGGGTTATCGATATATCCGTAATGTATAGACACTTCCACAAACTATAATATTGTTAAAAATATCTCGTGTTTGTAAACGGAAATAAATGAAACATTCTAGTTGATAAGATTAAGAATGCCGACTTGAATGCACAAACTACTGTCATCATATTGTATGGTGACAGCTCATTAGTCTCCAAAAACAGTCTCATAGAATTAACAGACTTAATGATAGATGTTAGCACAAAAATAGGATGTAGCTTTATTATTTGTGCATTGCCTTATTCATATGCTCTCACAGATGACCAAAACAGGCAGATAGGCAAATTAAATCTATTATTGTACAATAGGACATGTCATAGTGACAGTATTTTATTTTTTGACACTAATATTTTTATTAGTAATTTCTTTTTAACAAAAGATACTATGTATCTTTCTTATGTACATAGGCGACAACTTGCTAAATTATTAGCATTTAATTTATATACTGACAGGAGTACTACTAGAGTACTTAGGAATTTGGTAGATAATAGTTATACCAATAGTAGTATTGACACATCTATTAGTTTAAACGATTAGATGAGACAACAGATAGGCATTCATGTGTTTTAAACTTAGTTCATCAAAACATACAATGCCTATCTGGCAAAGAATTAGAAATAGATTTATTTTTAAATAAACATAAGATTGATATCTTATGTATTACAGAACATTGGTTGCGAGGTGACCAATTAATATTTAACAATCAACATTACTCAGTTATAAGTGCATTCGTAAGAAAGAAGGCTATTCGTGGTGGCTCTCTAATATATGTATGTAATAGTTTGAAATGTAAAGAACGTAAGGATATAGCTAAACTTTCTATCGAGCGCACTGCTGAGATTTCTTGTGTTGAGCTTGAACAACATATTATAGTGTGTGTGTATCGACCACCACAAAGCGACTTTACTCAGTTTGAAAGCATTATTGAGGATGTCTTAAAACACATAATTTCTAGTAGGAAGTCTATAATCGTATGCGGCGATTTTAATGTCAATTTGTTAGAAAAATCACCAATTTGTACTAGGTTAATTAGCTTATTTAGGTCATTTAATTTAAATGTTTTGTTCTCTGAACCAACTAGAATTACCTCACATTCGTCTACATGCTTAGATAATGTTTTTTGCAATTGTCTTTATTTAAGTAAGGCTGTTTTAACTGACTTGACATCGGATCACTGCGGGCAAAAGGTTGTAATTCCAACTAATACAACCCCTAAAGTACAAGAAATTACATGTAGGCCAATGACCTCTGCTCGCCTAAAACACTTTAGTAATGATGTTGCTGCCAAGATCGCCAGTATTGACTTAACCGTTGATGATCCTGATGAATTATATAAATGCTTATTTAAAATTGTTAATGATGAGTACAATAAAAATTTTAAACTGAAGACGTTTGCAAGGAGCATTAAAGTAAATTTTTGTGATTGGGCAACAGTAGGTATATACAAAAGTAGAGCTAGGTTGTATGATCTATATGGTATGAAGAAATACAATTTTAATCCTGAATTTATTCAATATGTTAGAAATTATTCAAAGGTTTTTAAGAGGACATGTGCTTTAGCCAAATCCTTATATTTAAGCAATAAAATCAAAGAATCCAAGAACAAAATTAAAACTACTTGGAGCATTATTAACAATGAGACTGGTCGAGCTAAATTGGTAGATAACAATTATGAATTAAAATTTAATGGTGAAATTATTACTAGGAAAACTGATGTTGCTCAGACATTTAACAATTTCTTCATAAACATACCAGTGAACACAACCAGCTGTCTAGATTCATGTCCAAACAAAGCAGAAATGTTGGTTAGGGGCAATGTGAATGAGTGTGATGTGCTTTTTAATTTTAAATATATTGACACCAATGACATACTGAAGGTATTCGAGACGCTCAATAATAAAAAATCTGTTGACTTATGGGGCATTTCTGTTAAACTTGTGCAACAAATTATTTCTAGCTTAGCTCCATATTTAGCTGCAATATTCAACAGATGCATAGATACAGGAGTATTTCCTGATCTAATGAAACACAGTAAAGTAATACCATTATTCAAAAAGGGATCAAAGAGCGACCCTAGTAATTTTCGGCCAATTTCTATCTTGCCTGCTATTAGTAAAATTTTTGAAAAGATTATTTTGCATCAACTAGAGAGCCACTTTCACACAAATAATTTATTTCACAGTGAACAGTATGGCTTTACTAAGGGTCGCTCCACCGTTGATGCCGGTGTAACTTTGTTAAAGCATATTTTCAATGCTTGGGAAAACTCGAAGGATGCCATTGGTGTTTTTTGTGACCTATCAAAGGCCTTTGACTGTGTGGAACATAATACGCTTTTACTTAAATTGAAACTTTATGTTATTAGAGATACCGCACTCAATCTTGTTGCCAGCTACCTTAGTGATAGAATTCAGTATGTAGATGTTAATGGGAGTAGGTCTCTAGGTTTGCCAGTAGGAATGGGCGTTCCACAGGGCTCTATTCTCGGTCCATTTCTTTTTTTAATATATATTAATGATTTGCCGTTCTTTGTACAAAATTTATGTGATATTGTTTTGTTTGCCGACGATATGTCACTAATTTTTAAAGTTGATCGTAATTTAAGTAACTTTGATACCGTCAATAACACTCTTGCACAAGTATTAGATTGGTTTTCGACAAATAATTTGGTACTCTACTCAAGCAAAACCAAATGTGTTAAATTCTCTTTGCCTAATGTGAAAAGTGTTCCTACTAATATAATTTTAAATAAGGAAACAATTGAACTAGTCGAATCAACCGTATTCTTAGGTGTAACTTTAGATTGTAAGCTTCAGTGGGGCGCCCAAATATCCTGTCTTGCAGTAAAACTTAGTTCTGCAGCGTTTGCAGTTAGAAAAGTTAGGGAATTCACAGATATAGATACTGCTAGACTAGTTTACTTTAGTTATTTTCACAGCGTAATGTCTTACGGAATAATGTTATGGGGTACAGCTGCTGATATACAGACTATTTTTGTCATTCAAAAAAGGGCCATACGTGCAATTTTTAAGTTAGGTGCTAGAGATTCTTTACGTGATAAATTTAAAGAAGTAGACATATTGACAGTTGCATCGCAATATATATATGCTAACTTAATGTACATTAAGAAAAACTTAATTCTATACCGCAAAAATAGTGATTTGCACAACGTGAACACAAGGAATAAGCATAAACTGGTGGGAACTAACTACCGTCTACATAAAGTTCAGAACTCATTTGCGGGGATTGGTATACGATTTTTCAACAAATTGCCTCTTGAAATAATGAATTTACCCATGCACAAATACAAACGGACAATTAGGAACTTTCTTTTGCAAAGGGGTTATTACACTATTAAGGAATTTTTAAATGATAAGACACCGTGGGGATAGGCTTAGGCTTGTTTAACTCACGATTATTTTATTTACATGTTAAGTGGAGGTGCCTCGTGAACACATGATTTTTGCAGGATTTCGTTATTTTTATGATTTGTTGAATGTAGTTTAACATTATTTATCTCTGATCATATCATTGTTCACTTGTCACCTTCACAAAATTCTTTCTACATTTGCATTCCTTCACGCGTTCCACTAACTTATATTAATAATAACGATCTGGAAAATGGAGGTAATTGGCGGTCATGGTCAGTATACCAATAGATTGTTTCTTAGTGCTGGTTCGTATACCGTTGTCGTCATGCTCACTAAAATGTCATTTCTTGTGGTGGCGTCGTGTGTCGGGTCATCCCTGTCCCTCTAATATGGCGAGAGGGATGATGGCTGGCACATGCGTCATACTCGTGAACGGGTGCTACTTGCGATGACTGGTCGATGACGGTCTTGCGGGCTGGTATTAGATTTTAATATTTGACTGCAACATTTCCATCATGGTTCTGATCACTTTCGCGGATTGCCTGCATTATTAGGTATATATAATGTAGGTGGATGCTCCTGTTTCACCATGTCTATTCTGAGGAGGCTAACCAAAAGTATTATGCTTGAGTATTATGATGTACAGTAAATATATACAAGTGATATAGAAGGTGTAACAGTTGCAGCACCTTACAAAATGTAAATTGTGTATTATGCAAAACCTGGCGATGAAAAAGAGTGACCGTGAGTTTTATTGCCCGTTCTTTCTCATGGTTCTACCTATTGCTTTGCGAACGTGGCAGTAAATGTAAATGTAGAAGCATACAGTAATAATGTTTTAAATTTGAGTATAAGTAATTATTTTATAAATTTATTATTTTGACGTTCATAAGCGTCACATTGTGACCCAAATGAATAAAGGATTTTGAATTTGAATTTGAATTTGAATTCCACCAATTTTGTCTGTACTTACCTAGTAAAGGAAAAGCGATATTTGACTAACTTAATTTACTTAGCCCTGATTATATAAAACCCAAAACCGCTGCATCCTGCCCCATGTTGAGGAAAATGAGGAGTTAAATTAATAATATATTATGTTTTTTGCCAACAGATAACATGAACATCAACTGTATGCGAGAATTATCTGTCTGTATCAGTCTTCAGCTTTCCTCTTTTAATCCCTGCCCACGGCTCTCCAAATATCTTCGCCGCACCTGGCTACAGGACGTCCTTCGCTTGCCGAGACGCGGTCGCCACACAACAACCTTTTCTCCAGCCAAATTGCTCCAACAGCCTTCTGTTCTGCGGCATATAATAATATGACCTACCCATTGCCACCACAGCTTGCTTATTCGCTAAGTCGGTTACGTTAGTTCTCTGTCGAATAATTACGTACCGGATTCGATCCATAAGAGAAACTACGAGCATAGCTCTTTCCATAGCTCGCTGAGCAACATTGAATTGGTGGACAAATCGTACAGTGAGTGGTCACGTCTCGGCGCCGTACGTCAATACGGATAGAACGCACTGATGACTCGTCACAGTCGTCATCGATTCTTAAACCTCGAAGACTTTGTCTTCAAGCGTTGAGGACCGACCCGACGAAGTTTTCCAAATGCAAAAGCCCAGCCGTATCCGTCTCTTGACTTCCTTATCGCAGCTATTTCTACCTAATTGGATGTCCTAGGTAAATATTTTCGGGAACAGCCTCAACCTTGATGGAGGCTCAATTTACGGTGACTAGTTCCTGTTCAACATGCTCGTTAATCATATTTTTTTGTCTTTTCTGCTTTCCAATCCGCCGAGACGATGTAGCCAGATTGTCCAGCATTTGTTGTTATTCCTGCAACGTTTCTGCCATGATTACGATGTCGTCTACGAAACGTAAGTGGGAGACGTGTTTGCCGTTTATATTGATGCCATGATCTATCCAGTCCAGCATCCTGCAAATATCCTCCAGCGCGTTGGTAAGCAGTTTTGGTGATTTCACATCGCCTTGTGCCCCATATAGACATGTCATCACTTCTATGTATCGCCAGTCGACTTGGCAGCGTTTCAAAGTATCAAGAATAGACCAGATGAGTTTACAATAGTAATAAAGACTGATTTGAGATATAATTGAATGTCTCATTTGAATATCATTCCTCAGAGTAGTACACTAACACATACCCAATGTGATTATATGATCACAAAAATAATATAACAGATTTTGCAACTACAACCCAATGTGATCACATGAGAACAAAATAAAACTGTGTTTTCTTTGCAGGAACATATGCCTTACCTTATATTCTAAGTGAAAAAAATACTCCATGTGCTTTTTTCACTTTATTTTCACTTTTTCACAAAATTGTTGCTCTGGGCTGCAGCTGCTATTGGGATTATGTCATCACATAAGAACAATGGGTAGTAATTATTTACATAGGTTTTTTCACTTGGGCCTTACGAGGTTAAGGTGATACCTATATAATGTGTCATTATATTAGTTCAATATAAGTTGCATCATCTCTCTCATGACAATAACACAACAATTTCATTATATAAAAGTCATATTGTGCGACATAAAGTCGAATACACGCCGCGACAGCTATTATTACATGACATGCAGTGAAATCGCCGACGTGTATATGACTTCTATGCGACTAATTAGGGATTTATATGACAGTTACACGAAACTCTTAGCGCCTTAAGTTGAATAAAGTGGGCCCTTTTGCCGTCGAGTAAACGTCCTCATGACGTTTATACGATTATACTAAATAACATTAAATTGGCACCAAAACGTTTACTCAACGTCATAAATGTTTGTTGGGACGTACAATCCATGTTATTCACAGATCTGTGGTTAACAAGATGGGTTAACAACATAGAGATATAAAGGATAGAGTGGCAGAATAGTACCTAACTCAATAGTGTGTCGTGTCCGCCGGTGGGAGAGAGAACGCAACAGTTTAAAGGCCCCCTGCATCTCTCTTTAACAACTCATGCTCTACATTCTACAATGGGATTGGCAACTGTCAAAGTGTATTGTCGTTGTTTCCCCAAACATTGAATTTGTATCAATAAAAACAACTTTTAAACTATTGATTACTGATAAACAGATATAATTAATAGTAACAGGTAGCACGCCAATTCACGCCAATGCGCAATGTTGTGCATGTGCTGTTAGAGAGAGATGCAGGGGTCCTTTAAATGTAGCGTTCTCTCTCACACCGACGGACACTCATTGGCCCCTCTCTGCCACTCTATCCTTTACTTAGACTATATATATTAAGTAAATAGACGGAGGAATCCCATCACTCAAAGGTCTGGGACTGGGCTCCGGTGTGGGCCCCATTACCCGTCAAAATTTAATAGAACTTCATTTGAAACTTTGATACTTCGTTCATAGACATTTTGATTTATTCGTATAAAAATGTGACGCATAAACATAGTGACGTTATAACTTTATCGATACTTTTATTTTACAGACTAGCTTCGGCCCACGTATTCGCCGATGTGGGTGACAGTTATTGCAAAAAAAGATAGCCTTTGCACTATTGTGATGTAGAAGCTATACTGCAATATTTCTTTGAACAATAAGTATACTTGAATATAATTATATATCTCAAGAAAAGTGTTTTCATCGATCATCACAAACTTTCGTGTTTATAAAAGTTCAAATAAAACCATCTGCTGCTAACAACTATGTTTAAAGCTTGTGTAATTAAATGCAAGACTTCACATGTAGGACGATACTATTAACTGTACTAAGTACTGAGTAGTCATTGACTACTTTTTTGCAGTGGCGACAGATTGCCAAAAAACGTAAATTACCATGATGCTAATCGTGTGAGTCATTATCATGATTATATAATCGTAGCCATGATAAACCTGTCGTCATGCAAATGACAAGTAGACTGCTGTGAACCCTTAAAATATTTGTTCTCAGTTCTCGAAAAAATGGTCGTACCTTGTTGTCCTGGGAAAGGTCTATCATTACAGACAGGTTTTTGTAGCCAATAAGCTTGATATTGTAGTGATCGACCGAGCAGAGTGATTCGCATTGATAGACGTTATTACCACATCGCATGACAGCAATCTCGTAAAAGCAGAAAAAGAGGAGGAGATCAAATATTTGGTCCCAGCTCATGAGATTGTCGATATGTGGGATGTGAACTCGGCGATCATTGTGTCGATAGTTGTGTCAGTAAATGGACTAATCGCCAAGAGCCTTTACCAACATCTAAAGATGCTCGCACTAGGCAGCAGAAAAACTAATATTTTTAACAACAACACTTTTTGAGTTTGGTGCCAGTTAGAAGTACGCACACAATTTTATTTTCTTTCTTACTCACCATGCGGGCTCCTGGTTAAATTATTTTATTTCTCACTTATTTTAGACCTAGGCGTATCTATAAGGGTATAATTAATTTGACCTGTATATATTATATGATTTTGTAAAGATTTGAGTATTTTTTTTAAACTAAGGCAATGACATTGTCAGAGACTTTTTCTATTTTACATTAAATAAATGTGATTCATTATGTGTGAAATATTTTATTTTAAATTGACCCTGAAGTTAAATTTTATTTCTAATCTTCTTATTAGTTAACTCACTTATTACTGCAGCCTGCTCTCGATTGGTGATTTAATATAATTATGTAACCGAGCATACTGGGATCGTGCCTCCCTTCAATTTCAGAAGGCCTAATTTAGTTTGGAAGATTTTAGACAAACACTTGACGATCGTGATAATTTGCTAAATAATAAGCATATAACTTCCAAAAGTCTGAAATACGTAACGTGGTTTTGTATTCGAAAACCATTACATGGTAATGATCTCGTCATTGACCCTATCGTTGTACATAGGTAGTGATTATTAGTGATATTATGTAGGTATATCAATTTATCAACATTCAATTGATATTCATTCTGAGTAAACCAAATCTAAGGATTTATTGCAAACATTATCGATATTTTATCGAAATTCATTTTGAGTAAGCACATCACTAGTCTGGTTAATATTTACAACAATTTCGAAGAATGTTCGAAGATTCGAAATTACATCTGTGTATTTATCTTTCTCTTACATGAGAAAAATATCATAAGTCAGAGTGAAGTGCATATATTGGGTAAGGTTGCTATTTTAACCCTTTACTTGGCAAAGGTTTTGTTTGTATATATTCATTATTTTTTTCACATATATCGCGTCTAATACGTGTCAAATACATCTAAAAAATGCAAAAAAAAATCATACATATATAGTTTTGGAAATATAGCATGTGCATTTAAATGCACATTGCCAGCTTCGTTCAAAAAAAACGTGTGCATTTAAATGCACATTGCCATGTGTAGACGAAATTGAAACGTGACTTATTTAAGATGAAACAACGGTTTATTAAAAAAAACTACTAGTAACGAGATCAAATATGAGCAATAAAGACAACAACATAATTGTCTATGACCTTTTAGGTCCTTTTAAACACTAAAAAACATCTTTAAGTACTACAAATGTTGTAAACACACAAAATACTATTAATAATGAGAGATCAGTAATCAGGCATGTCAACAATGAAATTTATTATTATTATTTTTTATGATAATCATAAAAACAATAACGACCATATACCAAACAAAGCCTCACGTTGCATTTTACACATATTAATTTAGTCTGACTTTTATGCAATTCTTGCATCTGCCTTTATTTGTAATGATGGCAAGTGTCCAAAGTGGTCATATCTGCCGTAGTCAGACGTCTGCGGTGTAACAAATTTCGAACCTCTGGACGTATTCGAAAACTTCTTAGTTCTTTGAAAGGTGGTGAGATCATTACTTATGGCACATCGAAAGTCTTTTAGTTTCATTCGCTTTACATCTTTGGTTTCGAAACGACTTGGGCAAAAGATCCACGATCTTTTTTTTAGGTGTTTATCAGTAGGTAGGTAGTTTGGCTGCAGCTCCTGTTTTGCCTGATAGTCCCTAAGGCAAAAATACCGTAGATAAACATTTCTCAAATGTTCCAGAAATTTTACTGAAGTGAATAAATTGTCGAAGTATGGCACTGAACATGCATAATGAAGTTCATTTTCCAAAGAACTACCTACTTTTTCCTATGTCGGAACTAGCTGCAGACTTAGGTACCGACGCCAAAATTCTCGAAGTCCTTGTAGAAGGCTAGAAAATAAAGAAATATAAAAAATAAACAGCTAATAGAAAGAAATAATTTAATTGAAATTCATAATGTTCTTTTAAAAGCAATGTCCTTCAAACTGGCAATGTATCTATAAATGCACACAGCCTAGTGTTGGTAGGTCTGTTAATAGTTGGCAATGTGCATTTAAAGACACATGCAAGATCAAATGAAAAAAATTCCGAATAAACTATTTCAAATTGAAAAAATCTATATTTAATTTACAAGACTGTATATTTAGGTACTGTTTTTATCACTTTTTTATTCAATTTCGTTAATAAATAATATGATTTCAATCGATTTTTACCTTATAGGCAGTAGACGCAAGCGCACGCTCCACTATCTTGCGATATACTGCGTACACCAAGTGTCGCCAGCGCTCAGTAATATTTTTTTATGTTAAATAAGGGCATTTCATGGGTGAATGAGTAGTAAATAAATAAAAAATGTACTTAATTTTTCTTGTAGAATATTTAAAAAAAAGTGTGCATTTAAATGCACATCGTCAAGTATAGGGTTAATGCGGTCTCTATTACTAGTCCAACCTCTCTGATCCTTTATATCTCTATGGTTAACAATGACTGATTGACACTAATGACACTTATAGGTGCGTTCCTTTTAACGCTTACAACATGCTTACAACGATCGTTCATCGTAAGTTCTACTTTATCTGTGACCTTAACAAAACATTTTATTTTATTTCTTATAAAATATAAATGATAAAATGTATCTCCGAAATGTTTGTATGCGCATAACTTCCAAACGACTGCACCAAATTGGATAAATCTTCATAAAAAAAATGGTGGTACCAAGTTTACCGCAGCAACTAGTATACTAATTATCGTGCGCACACGGCTATATGTTAACCTAGACACTGTCCAAAGGCGTAGAAAATACCTAAGTGTTATAATAGTGCATTAGTATAGCTTAAGTCGTTGTGTATACTAAAAAAAGACACTCTAAACTCTCGGTAAAATCATCATCTTCCTGGCTGCATCACAGTTGCAACCCGCGGTCTGCTAACTAGTCTAGCCAGATTTAACTGAATTATGAGCTTTTCCACAGATCGTCTGCCTGCTGGCCTCCGCTGCCCAATACATGTCCTGCTAACTCAGTACTTACCATAATAGTTACGACAAGTTGGTTTCTTCTTCTCCAACTTGATGAAACCTTCCTTCTCGCACTTTTCGTTTTCTAAGGCTTTCTCGGACTAGGGTCAATTTAATCAGATGTACTGACTGCATAAATCGACTGGCAAAGATCTTCATGACAGCTGGGCACGACCGCTTAAGGTGCAGTGGCGTAGGAAGGGGCGCCCCAGGTGTCACCCATCCAAAAAAGGGGTGACACCCAAAACTCAACTTTAAGAACAATGTACAAAAATATAAAACAACATAGGCAATAGTTCAGCACTATAAGAATTAGCCCGGCATTGTTAGGAATCGACTAGAAAAAAAAAGGTCATCCGCCAACTTCCGCCCCGGGTGCCACCCACAAGCAAGCTACTCCACTGTTAACGTGCTGTTAATAATAATTCGCACATAACTCCGAAAAGTCTGTGGTGCGTACCGAGGATTCGAACTCGATACACTTTGCATGGCAGTCTGTTCGTATCGCCATTATGCTACAATAGCTTGCTTGCTAATAGGAAATATAAATAATAATTTATTATTGTGATAGTAATCGTCGATTGTCATGTAGTGCGTTGCCACAGAATATAATCATAATTAGTACCTTACGGTAGCGTTACGTCATAGGTACTTATAGTCATGAGGTAAAAAAAGTAAATTATTTTGTAATAATCACATAATAATACCTGTTTTTCACAGATGCAATATGACTCATGTTAAAATATATCACATAAATAATCACAGCTATGTCATTTATTTATTACTAATTTATATTTATAGTTGGCCCGAAGCGATATCTGTGCGGAGAGACCGACAGACTGCTACGCAGAGGATCTCCGGTTCGAATCCACGGCACGCACCAATGACTTTTAGAAGTCAAATCGCTTGCTATACGGTGAATAATGTTGCCAACCCGCACTTGGCCAGCGCCGTGGACTATAGCCTTACCCTTCTCATAGGGAGAAGAGGCCAGGATCAGTCAGTCAGGATATTTTTATAGTTCAAATAACATATTTTTACGTCATCGTAACAGTAAATAGCATTAGTGACGCATTTTAGACCCACTTACGCATTAATTCTTAAATTAAGTTTTTGAAAGGCTCAGGAATATAAAGGTCATAACATATTTTTTTATTCGTTAACGGCACGCACCAATGACTTTTAGAAGTCAAATCGCTTGCTATACGGTGAATAATGTTCTCGCAAGACATGTGAAGTCTGCCAACCCGCACTTGGCCAGCGCCGTGGACTATAGCCTTACCCTTCTCATAGGGAGAAGAGGCCAGGATCAGTCAGTCAGGATATTTTTATAGTTCAAATAACATATTTTTACGTCATCGTAACAGTAAATAGCATTAGTGACGCATTTTAGACCCACTTACGCATTAATTCTTAAATTAAGTTTTTGAAAGGCTCAGGAATATAAAGGTCATAACATATTTTTTTATTCGTTAACTGTTTGCATTTGCAAACAAACAAATGGCTATAGGTACAAATAATAGGTCACCTATATTTTATATTTTCTTCTTTAGGTGTCGCAATTTACCTATAGGCCGACCGGAAGCTTCTGACGTGGTCTAAAGATGCCACAACTTGGGGTCACCCATCCTAGTGCTGACCTGTGAATGTGTAGCCTTACTCTGCTGATAAAATGATGTATTACGAAGGGCAGGTAAAATCACGCTATGGGAGCTATAAAATACCTATTACTCATCATAAATTACCAAATTGGACTATCGCGGTTTAGTATTTACCTACCGAGAATCTGCTGGTTTAACCTATTTACGTAGTTAGACATCTGTCAAAAACCATTTTTTTTGTCGGGAAATTTCCCGGGGTATTTTCAATATTGCAATCGGAAAATATTCTTTGTTCATCTAGTTTTAGTTCATTGTCCATCGCTAAAATTATGCCCAATGAGTAATCATTGGGTACAATGATATTATTGGGTAAGTACCTAATAATTATTAAAATCCAAAATACTTAGGTAAGTAGGTAGGTAGGTACACATAAAAATGTCGGACTTTTCTGAATGTTTTGTCAGATTTGGTTTGTTTTTTGTTTTGTGACTCTGATTTAAAGAGGAGCCTAATTTGTAATTTTTATGTAATAGTAGGCAAACGAGCAGACGCTTTGTCTGATGATGAGCGACTACTGCTGCGCATAGACACATGCATCACCAGAGTCCAGGAGTCACAAAAGGAACAGGAGGAGGAGCGGGATTAGGGTGATGGCTACGTGATCGGGCCTCCGGCACTTGTATTCACCGAACGGAACGCTACTGTATATATATTGTTACTTTAGGTTCGTCAATATTCTGTGATTGGTGATGCTAAGATTCTAACTAGCGACTCTAGCGGCGAAATTTAGAAGTCGTCCATGTACGACTTTTTCACAGATCACTACTACTTTTGACACTTTTGACAGCTCCCAATATAGCTACCACTATAGCCTCGAAGCAAAGTTGTATTGTAAGCTGTCAAAATACGTGGGCTGTGTAAAACTTGTGACATAATAGCTCTTCAGGAGACATGGTTGTTACCCAGTGATATCTCATACTTGAGTAGTATTGATGAAGAGTTTAGCTGCACGGGGACATCAGCGGTGGACATGGCGTCGGGCATGTTGCGAGGGCGTCCTCACGGTGGTCTCGGAATACTCTGGCGGCGCAAAGTGTTTCCTAATGTGACAGTGGTGCAGTGCGACAATCCGCGAATATGTGCGATACGCGTAGTGTTAACTGAGCGGTCTATACTAGTGGTTAATGTTTACATGCCTGTGGACACAGGGGCGAATCTAGTCGAGTTTACGGACATCCTCGGGTCGGTAAGCGCTATCATAGACAGTTGTAATATTGATTGTATATATATACTGGGTGATTTCAATGCGCACCCTACTGAGCAATTTTTTAACGAACTATCGTTATTTTGTGAGGACCAGGAGTGGACTTGTATTGATGTGGAAATGTTGAAGGGCGTTTCTAACGCGTCTGATTGTTTTACTTTTGTGAGCGAGGCTCACGGTTCGCAAAGGTGGCTCGACCACTGTATAGTATCCAATGCAGCTGTGCCGTCAGTGCGCAGAGTGTTTGTCGACTATGATGTACTGTGGTCGGACCACTTTCCGTTAATAATGGAGTGTGATCTAGGCATAGTTTCACCTAAAATACTAGGATGTAAACCGACTGTAAATGACGTTATATGGGGGGAAAGAAGTGTAGATCAAGTTAGTCAATACATGACTGAATGTCATAGACTCTTAAAACTTGTTGACTTTCCAGTGCAGTTTATAAAATGTGCAGATTCCACTTGTAATATTGCGCAACATAGACAAGTCATTGCCAGCTTGTATAACAATATTGTAAAAATATTAAAAGATGCAGCATTGTGTAGCAAACGCAGTAAAAATATGCGTACGAAAAAGCAACCTGTTGTAGGGTGGAACTTACATGTTGGCGACGCACACAGGGTAGCTAAGCAGAAGTTTTACTTGTGGTATTGGTATGGCAAACCTAGATCAGGTATAATTTATAACGATATGTGTGAGGCCAGAAAAATCTTTAAATCCCGACTGAGATGGTGTCAAAACCATGAAGAACAGGTGAAAATGGATATTTTGGCCTCTCATCACTCAAAGAACGATTTTAGATCTTTTTGGAAAGCTACGAATAAACTTAATAGCAAACCGGTTACTCCTGTGTGTATCGACGGTGTAAGCGATGCCGGCGAAATAGCAGATCTGTTTCGACAACATTTTACTGTCAAATCACCATTGGGGTCTTCGCAGTCGGTGATCAATGTTCAGAATGGTGAAAAGTTAGGTTTTCGATGTACAACTAGAGAAGTGAAGTTGATAATCAAACCAATGACTAGAGGTAAATCTCCCGGCCATGACGGGTTGAGCATTGAACATCTGCAGCATGCTGGACCCCACTTACCGAGATTGTTGTCTATGCTATTCAACCTTTGTCTAAGCCACACATATTTGCCTGAAGAGATGATTAGAACAATTGTTATACCTATTGTTAAGAATAAGACAGCTGATCTATCAGATAGGAACAACTACAGACCTATCTCTCTTGCCACAGTGGTATCGAAGGTATTTGACAGCATGTTGAACTCACAGCTGACCAAACAGATTGAACTTCACGACAATCAGTTCGGTTTTAGGAGCGGATTATCCACTGAAAGTGCAGTTTTGTGTGTTAAGCATGCTGTCAAATATTACACAAAACGTCAAACTGCAGTTCACGCATGCTTCCTTGACCTTTCGAAGGCTTTTGACCTAGTTTCCTATGATATTCTATGGAAAAAGTTGCAAAACACTAATCTACCAATAGAACTCATCAACATCTGCAAGTACTGGTACGGTAATCAGGTCAATGGCGTGCGATGGTCAGGGAGCATGTCGCAGTCGTACAGGTTGGAGTGCGGGGTGAGGCAGGGGGGATTGTCCTCGCCAACCCTATTCAACCTATACATGAACGATCTGGTTGAGGCACTAAGTAGCACCCGGATAGGTTGTCACATAGACGGAATCAATGTGAACAACATAAGCTATGCTGACGACATGGTCCTGCTGAGTGCATCGGTATGTGGCATTAAAAAACTGCTTACCATCTGTGAAGCATATGCCGAGCGACACGGGTTAAAATATAATCCACTCAAAAGTGAAGTTATGGTCTTTGAGGTCAGAGGAAACAGTACAGATAACATGTTTCCCAATGTTATGCTCAACGGTACAGCCTTGCGTAGGGTGTCTAAATTTAAGTACTTGGGTCATTTACTTACCTCTGACCTCAAGGACAATGATGACATCGAGAGGGAACGGAGGGCACTGGCAGTGCGAGCGAACATGATAGCCCGCAGGTTTGCACGTTGTTCGACAGAAGTCAAAGTAACACTTTTTAGGTCATATTGTACATCATTCTACACGTGCAGCCTGTGGGCAGACTATACTCAAAAGTCTTACAGTGCCCTCCGAGTCCAATTCAATAATGCATTCAGGGTGCTGATGGGGCTGCGGCGATTCTGTAGTGCATCAGGGATGTTTGCTGACCATCGCGTAGACTGTTTTTACGCTACGATGCGTAAGAGATGCGCTTCCCTGGTGCATAGAGTACGTGGCAGCCCCAACAGCATTCTGAGTATGATCGCTAGTCGGTTGGACTGTGGTTACATCAATCATTGCAGCGCCATTTGTCATGGAATGGCGCTGTAATGATTGCTGTATGTTTCTTGTTGTGTTGTGAGTAGTTTTAAGCATTACTAACACTAGGCTAAGAACATTGTTACTAACAAAATGGACGCCATGGTCTGAAAATAAAAACAATTATTATTATTATTATTATTAAAAATGTCGTACCTCGACAACTTCCAAATTTCGCCACTAGAGGCGCGCGGATAATATTATAAAGATAAAGATAAAGATAAAGATCTATTTATTGCACAACTGTGTACATAGGCAGATATTACAGTTTTAAAAAATAAGGTTTCAACAGTCTACCCCTGTCGGGTATGCAATATAAGTACATAAAACCTAAAAATAAAAGTAACTTAAACGAAATTACAAGATTCAAAATTACAAATATAAAATTACATAATGTGTTACGAATGTTTTTTACCAAAAAACTCGTGCATATTATAAAATACATTTTCAAACAACCATTTTTTTAAATGAGTTTTAAACAATTTGTCATTCAATTCTTTAATAAATACAGGTAAATGGTTATATACACGAATGGCAGTTACATGGGCACTTTTATAATATATGGTATTTCTGATTGTAGGTAAATTAATATTATATTTATATATGCTACGTATATTCTTCTTTAAATTAGATTTAAGATTAAAATAATTCATATTGTTTCTTATAAATAAGCACAGTTCGAATATATAAATACTGCAAAGAGTGAGAAACTTTTTCTCTTTGAATACATCTCTGAGTGTTTCCGTTGTATGAATATTGTATATAGTCCGTAAACATTTCTTTTGCAGAATGAAAGTGGATTGTACATTTGTGGAATTACCCCAAAAAATTACACCATATGTTAATAGTGGATAAACATTACCAAAGTAGGCGTTTCTAGTCACATCTATATTAGTAGTTTCTGCAAGGATTGACAAGGCATAACATGCACTTGAAATTTTCTTATTAATTTTATCAATATGCGCTTTCCAATTTAGGTGTTGGTCTACAGTAACTCCTAAGAAGTTTGTGTTTTCAACGTTTTCAATAATATTGTTGGAGCAGGATATAGTTAATCTAGCCGGATTACTTTGATAATTTCTGAACTGTATTAATTTAGTTTTTGTTACATTTACATTTAAGTTAATTGACTCTAACCAATCTGTTACAGTTTTTAGCGTGTCGTTTAATTCATCTTCGTAACTAGTACAATTTTTATTATTATTTGAAATGAAAATAGTGGCATCATCAGCATACATTACACACAAGTGGTCTATTATGTTCGGGAGTTCGTTAACGTAAATAAGAAACAGTAGGGGCCCCAAAATGCTACCCTGGGGTATACCTATTTGAACTTGTTCGAAGTCAGATTTGACTGTTTCCATCGTTTTACTGCTTTTATTATACACCATTATCATGGTTGCCTGCACTCTGTTGTGTAAATAATTTTCTAATAATTTGAGTGCTATTCCTCTTATTCCTATTCTATCAAGAGTGTTTAAAAGAATATCATATTTTACACAGTCAAACGCTTTCGACATATCTATAAATATTGCAGCACATTGCTTTTTAAAATTTATATCCTCCCATATAGAATTGAACAATTTATAAATTGCTAAAGACGTTGTTTTTCCTTTTTGAAAACCAAATTGGTTTTCATTTAAAATATTGTTTGAATTTAAAAAGTATGTTAATCTACTGTATATAACTTTTTCAAAAACTTTAGAGAAACATGGCAGCAGTGCGATCGGTCTGTAATTATTTATGTCATGCCGTGAACCTTTTTTATACAGAGGTTTGATAATGGTTTTTTTTAAATTATCAGGAAATATACCTGTTTCTAACATTAAATTTAATATAAATACAAGTGGGTTGACTATATATTTAATGCTCACTTTGATGAGAATTATAGGGATATTATCATGTCCGTAGCTAGCTTTATTTTTTAACATATTTACAATTTTTGTCACCTCGTAATCATCTGTAGGTCTTAGAAAAATACTATTTAGATTATTTTTTGGTAACGATTTTTGTGCAGTAGTCAGTGTATGGTTGATATTTTGTGTGGTATACACATGGTTGAATATTTTTACGATCTCATTAGGCTCACTTACGACCATATCATTCTTAACTATATAATCTAAGGTAGGTTGAATAGTATTAGTTGTCTGAGTTTGTTGTTTGATTAATGACCAAATTGCCTTAGACTTATTGTCACTTTTTGATATGTATCTAGCATTACTATTCTGTTTAGCTTGTTTAATTACATGTTTCATGATTTTACAGTATTGATTATATCTTGATTTAAATACCTGACACTGTCTTTTTTTTGTTTGTAAATGCATTGACCTTTTATTTTTACTGGATACGATAATGCCCTTTGTTTTCCATGATTTGTCGTTTTTATATTGAATTTTTGTTCTTTGAATAGGTACACACAGATTAAAGATTAAGTCAAACAATTCTATAAATTGATCATATGCTGCATTTACGTCTGTTTGGAGATACACATTGGAAAAGCTAATTTGCGAGATGTATTTAATAAAAACAGCAATGTGATCGTTTATCTTACGTTGCATTTTATACCAGTATTTTTCACGGAAACTCAGACTGCATGGCAATATTATTACTTGAGCAGTGTGGTCAGATATGCCTAAGTCCCATATTTCTGTCTTATAATTATGATAGTTTGTAATTATGTTGTCTATACATGTTGCAGAATGTGATGTAATTCTTGTTGGCTGCTTAATTGCTAAGTGTAAATTATATAGTTTTAGAGTATTCACGAACAAGGTACTATTTCTGTTGCAAATAAGTGTGTCAATATTATAATCTCCAAGGATAAAAATTTTTCTATTCATTGCTCTTGACCTAATAGTAAGTTTAAATAACAGTAACTCTAATTTATTAAGAAAAATATTAATATTACTATTTGGCGTTCTGTAAATACACAAGATATACCAATTAGTTTCGGGAATTACTATACCGCAACACTCAAAATGAAGTTCAACTGATATGTCAGCCAACCAGTTAATTTTTTTGAAGTTTATGGATTTATTTACATATATGCACACTCCACCTCGAGATTTATTTTTTCTTGAAAAATGTGTTGCTATTTTAAAATTGGCCAGTTGCAGTATTTCAGCATTTACATCTTTCATAAATGTTTCACTGAGACACAATATATCTATACCATGCTGCTGTACTAAGATTTCAATTTCTCCTATCTTTGACCTCAAACCCTGAACATTATTGTGCAATATGGTAAAATTTCTTTTATTCTCGAAAAAAATGTTCCTCTGTTTGTGTCTCTATAGAACAGGTATTAGTATGTAGTGGTGATGAATCGGTTTGGGTACTTATAGATAAAACGTTATTATGACCTTGGGATTTTATGTACACATTATAATTATATTTGTAACTTAAATGCAATATGTCTCGCAATATTAACCTACACATTACTAAAATGTAAGTGGCATATGGGGCTTTTATGTTTATATTTACAAATACAGTGTGAGAAAATTGCGAACAAATATATCCAAAACATTCTTGTAGCTTCCACTCACTTAATAATCTACTTGTGTGTATGTTGCAGAGTAAAACGTTTGTATGTGCAAGTTTATCTAGATAAAAGTACAGAATTGATTGTAACCTTAACGGATCCTTATCATTAGTACCACACATTATTACTACATAGTCCGTCTTTTTGAAGTCTTTACAAATTTCTAAGCTAGATTCTAGTAGTTTATCACTGGACGCTCCCGGTTTACAAATTGATGATACAAAATAAGAAGATCCAACATGATTTTGTAGCATATTTCTCATACGTGAATGTACATCAGAGAATATTTGTATTCTGTGGCGTTTATTTAGCTCTGTAGTATTCAGTACGCTTGCACCGACTAAAGCGTCATTCATTATCTTGCAGTCGTTATTTATCTGAGGCGGGCTGGAGCTTACTTGCATTGGTTCACATGAAGTCGATTTCTTTTCACTAATTTCAGATAAAATCGGTTTGTCCACATTTAGTTCAATGTAGCTTTCGTTTAAAGCAGTTTCGGTTTCGGTATTAATGGACTTGGATCTAATATATCTGCTGCGTTTTTTTGAGGTATAATTTAATTTATTTGGTGTTGAAGATTGTGTGCAAAGTAATTTCAATTGTTCTATTTTTGTTTGTTGATTCTGTATTATTTGTTGAAGAGAATGGTTTTCCGAATTTAAATTATCCACCTCATTTTGGGTTCTTTCTAGGTCCAGTTTTACTTTCATTAATTCGCTTCTTAACTCTTCAACTTCGGTGTTTAATAATGCCCTTGATAGATCGGGCAGGCTACAAGCAGTATCTGATATGTCGTGAAAACTTGTAGATGTATCGATAAAGCTGTTATTTTTGCTCTGACTGCTTGTCCCCTTTCCATGTTTTCGGCGTTGCGTGATGTTAGAATCGTCAGAATGCATTATAATATCAAAAATAATGTCAATCAATAATATTTGATATACGTGGCGCCCTCTGTTATGGTCATTGGTATTATATGGTCATAGGTGTATTTGCATCGCCAATAGGGTAGTACATACTTCTCTTGTCGAGCCGGGCCATTCATGATGAAATTAAGGGCTAGATGGTTGTGGGAGCTTACTTTGGTTTGGATGAGAAGGTTACTTTGTTAAAGGAGGTACTTCACTTCGGTCGGTCTGACCTCAGTAAGAATAGATTTTGTCATGGAAAATATTACCTATATTTTTTTATAGACTCACGCCTGTATCCCCGAAGGGGTAGGCAGAGGAGTAATATTACACCCACATTTCGCCATGAATTTTGAGGTCCCACGTAATAGGGTGCGAGCCTATTGCCGTTAGGCGGTTACCGGGCTCATCATACCTAATACACTTTCATATATTAGGTATTTTTATTTTTATCATTGTCATAGACCCTAGGACTGAGGCAAATAAATATTATCGAAAATATGCGAAAGGGCCTCATCTCATGAGCCTATTGCAGTCCACAGCTAAGCGTAGGCCCAGGATACGCCACAAGACCCCCTCTTCCGTTTTCGCCATGCAGCTACCCTCCTCAAGTCATCGATCCATCTGGTCCAAGTGCGCCAAACACAAAGCTTACTAAGACATGGCCTCCATTCGAGAACTTGCTTACTGCACCGATCTGAGAATACAGAGAAATATATAGGTACCTACATACAGTTAAAACTGATTGTTGTTCTCCCTTCCTGAAAGTCTCATAACAGTTCCACAATTCAATGTGACAGCACGCGCAATTAATCGCTTTGTGTCATGGGTTCGACTTAAACTTATACTTACCTACTTCGGTAAGTGAGTACACAAAACTTCAGATTAAGCCGTACCTACATACTGAACATATTCCGAAGTCTTGTGTTCCAAACCGCAGAAAGTGTAAACAAATAATTTTCCTTAAGTAAAAGGAAAACCTCAAACTTGTAAAGTATCATAAATAAACATCGTTATCAAGCGGGTAAAAATGGTGGCAGTGCGGTAGCGCACGACAATAGGGTTGTCATACGTATGCGTCACGTAGGTGCATACATTTAATTAGCTTTTTTGATTATGTTATATCGTACAATACCTTTATTTAATTAAAATATATTATAGTTTTAAATGTTATTTTTAAAGTATAGCTAATATTGGATCAATTTTTTACAAGTATATATGTTAAAAATATGTTTTAATCTATTCTTTACTTTCATATTTTTGTTGTAATGTTAAAAAGTGTTAACATATTTTTAAAATTGGCAACACTAACATTAAATGAAAATTAACAATATAAACTTTTCAAATTATTTCACAAGTTTAAAATAAATACGTCTTTGTTATGTCAAATGAAGTCGAAAGGTCATTTTCTTACTTAAAATGCTTTTTTTTTCAGCAGACATCTTAAACTAACAGAAAGCAGTATAAATAAGTTGTTGGTTATTTATTCCAGGTAGACCTAAATATCTTCAAGGAACATTTTAACAAAAAATATTCAATAAAAAGAAATTGTAAAATATTTATGTGTTTTATTTCAAAATTATTTCTAACGAAAAACCTACATTAATTATTTTGTATTGACTTAGTTACGAGTGATTATTAAAATATAATTTTATTTAATTTTGATATTTTAATAAGATACACAAGGACAAATTGAAATATAGATTCTTAATTACATAAAGATATCAAGTAATAAGATTAAACTATTATTTTTAAAAAAATGTGCATGCTATATGGGTACGCGCGGCAACCCTAGCGTTGAATGCCACGACCTTGACCCGCTGGATAACGATGTTTAATCATAAACAATACCAAATTGTAAACAAGCGTGTTATATCTGGGTACTTTATAGGTACATATTAAAATAGATAGTAGGTATAATAATATATATTAGGGTACTCTTTCTTACATATAAAAATACATATAGCCATTCTGCAAAATACATTGTTTTTTTGCTATGAATATTAGAATGACTAGAGTATTTGGTTTGAAATCCATACTATTATCTCGGATGCAGATGATATTTCCTGTTGCTAGCTGTCGGCGCATCATACAGCGGGATACTGCAAGTCAGGTATCTTCCTGGAACCCATACCATTCCTATATATATCCCTTATCCTTTTAGAGGAGTTCGGCATTGTCAACCTTTTTCTATTGCAATAGTTGGGGTGGTCAATCCGACGGTGCGTGGTGGGTTCCTCTTTCCTTCCATTAGGTTACAATGAAGTTCCGCTAAGTAACGCCTGATTCAATCAACTATAATAATAACACAAAAACTTTAACATTAAGACGTCTTCTGCTGGCAAAATAAAAATGTAAACAGCGTATCACAAGTAATTTACCTAGTTCCTCGGTAAGATCTTGCCAATGGCTGTATATGCTGGGGTCGTATATAGTCGCTATGGGCTCCCGCTTTAAACATTGGTAGGTATACAAGCCATGGTCCTGAGCGAGAAAACATCGTACGCCACCGTCTACTGTATAATAAATAAGGAGACAGCGGAGCTTTTTTCCAACCCCAGGTCCTTGTGTCGGAGACAGCAAGACAATAGCCGACCACCGTAAGGTATAGGAGGAGGGGATGAATATATATATATATATATATATATATATTCATCCACCATCAGTGAGGAATGGTGCCCGAAAAAAATGCTGGTCTAGGTTGGAAAGAAGGCCCGTATTCATGTGATTTATGTTTTAGTCATTAATATTGTTTTGATGATTTATTATTTTAATATTTATTTTGATACAAAAGCTTATAATGTTGAGAAAACCTTATTTTTATGTATGATCCTATTCGCCCCGATAATTGGGGTGATTCGGATATTTCTCTCTTTTTACCTTTTGATCAATATTTTGCACAATTTATGAGTAATGTGAGTTTCGAAATGCTTAATGCGTAGCTAAATAATTACTGATTACCGTTTTGTCAATTAAAAATACATATATTACACCTTAGTATGATTTTTATGTCCTGAAATAAAAAGTGATCCGATTCGCCTCGGTCTACGGCTGCGGACGGTGACCTCATGAGGATATTCCCCGTCCAAATAGTTCCAGGCACCAACTGTCTAAATTGAAAGCGCCCTTAATGTGATCGCAGCCAGCGGATGAATGCAGGTGACTCGAGATCTGTCTATGTGGAGAGCCTTGGGGGATTCCTACATATGTCCAACAGTGGACGTCTATCGGCTGATATGATGACGATGATCTATGGTTGGTTAATCGGATATTGAGACGGGAAAATGCCCATATTTATTACTTTGTACATGCCATACGTGTCCGTGGTGGTGACGGATTAAGAATACCAAATGTCACCACACCATATTATCCCATGGGAGTCGTAAGAGCCGACAGAGGGAGCATATTATGCAGAGAACAACACTGCAAGAGAAGGAAAACTTGATATAAACCCTATACCAACCCGTTTGGCTAGCGTGGGATAGTAGGCCAATTCCTCCTTTCAAAGGAGAGGCCTAGTCCAGCAGTGGACTGTTAACGGCTGATGATGATGATGACATGCCATACGTTTAACTAAATATAATAAAAAAATACATCAATCCAACGACAATAAGTTATTTATGCATTTGAAACAAGGAAAACCATTTTGGAACAAAACAAGTTCGATTGGCACATGCTAATCGGTGACGTAATTCGATCAAAGTACTAGACAATGAGTAGACATGGTATTAAACAGTTCGTGTCTTATTACAAAACAAAGACTGAAAAAAGTTCAAAGTTTTAGTTCCAGCCAGCCAGTAAAAGGGTATTTTTTGCATTTATGTGGAACCAGCTGTTTCCCGCGGTTTCACCCGCGTCCTGAGGGAACTACTTCGCGTACTCGGTTAATTTATAGCCGAAGTTACTCCTTGGTACATCAGCTATCCGGCAGTGAAAGTCCCGTCAAAATCGGTCCAGCCGTTCCAGAGATTAACGGGAGGAAACAGACAGACATACAGACAAAAATTTAAAAAAAAATCATTTCGGTATATGTACCGTGCATACATCCATATGCATTTAGTAAAAAGCGGTTATTTTAATATTACAAACAGACACTGCAATTTTATTTATGTGTAAGTATAGATATGTGGAAACTTGTAAGCTATTAATATAATTGGCATATAACAGCTTATATTCATATCTGCTTGGTCTGCAATTTTATTTTATTTGGCTTAGAGCTTACGCCTATGTTTACATAAGCTTCCCAAATAAAATAAAAATTAAAAAATATATATTTGTAATATACACAACAGTTTAACAATGGTTATAGTGACACATAAAAATAAGCCAAGTGTATAAGGTCTTAGCTGAATACAAATTTTTATACATCATCATCATCACCCTAGCGATATCTCGTTTGCATCCGATATTTTCGCCTTGCCCGAGATTCGCGTTTAGGTTTGCCTTGCCCGAGGTCCGCGAACCATATTTGACGGCATATTAGCTTTTCCACAGACTGCCGTCTAACCTCCTTAATCCGAAGCATTATACTGTTGTTTAAACCGGTGTTATTATACGACTGCCTCCGTGGGCCAGTGGATAGCGATTCCCGAGTCGTGCTAAAGTGTTACTGGGTTTTCCGAATACGCAGCAGCCCGGAGTCTGGTGATGTGCCCGGTAACGGCAATAAGCTCGCCCTCTATTACGTGGGACCTAAAAATTCATGGTGAAATGTGGGGGGTTCGGGGTTACAGGCGTGAGACTATAAATATAAATAAATAAATATTATCCTGTATAATATTGTAAAAAGACCCTTAACGAAAACTAAAATCCCATGTTGTACCAAACACTACGAACATTTTTTACTTCGGCACTATACCTGGGAAATTACTGGTTCAGGAGATATTGAGGCTCAAAGTTAGTATGGAATTTTTCTAATTAGGTACAAAATCGATGCATTTACGCTGTCAATATGTTCCTTAAATGCCCTATGACCCCATGGATAAGTAGGTATTTCGAGCATAGCACGCGCGCGATTTTAATTGCGACTGAAAAAATACGACAACTTCAAATTCGTTTCCCAGGTATTATTTTTGGTTAGTATGACTCGGCATGATGTCCACAACGAGTAGACTTCGGCTTGGTGATGGGTCTTGTGACACCCTGTATATTCAAAATACTAACTACCCACAATGACTGTCAAAGATCTTCATGACACCTGGGAAAGACGAATCAACGTGTTCATCGAGGAACGTAGCAAGCGATACTAAAATTAACAAGTTTATTCGCACGTAACTTCGAAAACTTAGTATGCGACGTGGCATGTTGTTATCCATTTAGGTAACAGTATTACCATTTACCTACCTCCAGTTTATCGTCATAACATTACTATTCGCAAAAGCCCTGACCTTCCTGTAACCGTCAGCGTGTTTGCAAAAATTACCTGCCTATATTTAGGCTGAAGCAGGTAAAGTGCAGCACACACATTTTATTTCAAAGAAATGTCGGAAAGCACATCTCACCATCGGTAAGAGGAAACTCTCATCAGTTAGAGCACTCTCTGTACTTTCTCCACTAACATTGTAACAAATGCAAAAGTGGGTGTGTTAGTTTTGTTTTCACAGCAAAGCGGCTGGAGTGAATACGATTATCTTTACAAAATGTGAAAACAGCAAAGCTAAAATAGGTACCTATAAGTTAACCGCGAATACCGCGATTCTCATTATTCTGTCGCTACAGGCAGTTGAAGATTCCGCAGTGATTTTAGAAAGTAGGCTGCGCGAATGACTTTATTGGATAGTCTCGGCGACCTTCTGCAACTACCCCAAACTCGAACCGTATACCTAGTGGCGTATCAGACAGCCCTCACGAAGCCCTCACCAAAAGGTTACCATCACGAGAACTAAAAAAAATATTTTTAGTTTCCTTTCTGCAACTCTTTGTAGAAGGTATAGTAGTTGTCGTGCCTTCATTTAACAATCATTATCATTTACCATAAGTCCACTGCTGGACATAAGCCTCCAATGGGACGCCACTGAGATCGATTTTCGGCTTCGTGTTAACAATGTCACAGAAAACAGCTAGTTGAATGCTATAATTATAATACACGGTAGTAGAATGTAAGTATATGTACATATATTTATATGTAAAAGTTGTTATAAGGAAATAACATACGTTACGGAAATAGGGAAACACTTTAACGGCATGCTGAAAATCACGTACACAGTATAAAAAGTGAAGGGGTTTTTGGTCAGTACCGTCCGTAGCAGATCAGCAAAATATAGCAACGTTGACAAAGGTTGAAAAAAAAAGTATTTAGCGGTCTGGTTAAGATCGCGGGAAGCGGTTGGATGCGGGCGGCTCAAAATCTGTCTGTGTGGAGCACCTTGGGGGAGGCCTATGTCCAGCAGTGGACGTCTCTAGGCTGACATGATGATTTGGCTATGAGTACATTTGTGATTGTACTTCAGCCCAAAAACTTGGCTGATTTTGCTAAAATTCACATCTTTGTCTTCTTAAAAAGCAAACGTACCTAGATGTGAATTTCAGCACACAAGGACACACCCACTATACATAAAAGGACATAGATATATTTTAATATACACATAGGTACTGTGTGTATGGTTGTTTTGCTTTCACAGCGAACGGCTGGAGTGAATTCGATGAATTTAACGTACAAAGAATGAAAACAGCAAAGCCTTCGGTAAAGTATGTTGCCTATCGCTACAAGAAGATACCGTGGTGGACTTAACGGAATTCAATATTTGATCTATAGATAGATCTGTAGATTTTAGATTCGTTTTGCTCCATATAAAATATGTCAAACACAAATCTCGAATCTCAAAATCCGTGGATGGATCGAATATTGAAAATGGCCGTAGTGAGTACCTAGGCCGCTAATAACTTTAGGGGAGAGTCTCAGACATTTGCGCCAAACTTGAACCATATACCTAGTAGCAGACGGCCCACCAAAGTTTCCACCACAAGAACTGAAAAGAATCCTTCTTGTCCTTGTCAGAACAAGGAAGATTCTTTTTAATTTCCCTTCTGCAAAGAGTTGCCTATATCCAGCAGTGGACTACGTAATGCCACCTAGCGACGTTTGCTTACAAAAAGGTTGCCAAACGCTGATGTAAAAGCCACCGGTACCCCCTCACGGTGTTATTTCAAAGGTGCGCTGCTCATTCGTCCGCAAAACCACGCACCATGGGAAGCTGCCGTAATTACTGCTGACGCTGTAGTGACCTCACCTGTCTAGAACTTCGAAACAGGCAAAATAACCAAGGTACAGGAAAACGAAAAAAAAATTATATGTAAGTATGTATTTATTTTGCATTGGATATTTCCAAACTTATCTCTTAATACGACTCTCTTGTTATGTCCCCCGCGATACACGATATAGTCCTAATGTGGGAGTTGTCTTTTAAAAAAGCAAAAAAACTTGACTGTTTGTTTGGAATCTCAAGGAACTACTGTAGGATTGCCCATTTATCGGGGAAGGCTATATTATGGCGTATAACATCACGCTATTAGCCACGGTTGCGGAGCAAGACAACCGCAGATGTAACCGCGAGCTCAGCTACGTAGTACGAATATAACGAAGCCATCGGCAAAGCGGAGATGTGTGAGATACCGATCACTGAAATTAATCCCCATTCCATCCCACTGCAACGTATTGAATTCAACCTTACCTCGTTGCTAAAGAGTTTCGGGGACATAACGTCACATACACCTCGAAACAACTGGACGGGTCTTGTTTGGTGTTTCAGGACTTGAACAGATATAGTCGCCATTTGGTACTATAGACCTCTTACTACCCTCACATATCGTTAATCCCTCGACGGCACAAAAAATTGCTATTCTATTGCATTGCGGCGGCAAACGTCACGCGACAGTCGCTTACTAATATTCGGTCATATTTGTTCAGATTAGAAACCAGTCTCCAGGCTCCAAGTCTAAAATCTTTTATGCAACTGGGTAGACGCTAGGACGATGACGATATTAATTATCATCATCGCCCTAGTATTACCCCAGTCGTAAGTAAGGATAAAAGTGTAAATATGATCTAATGAACTTACACGTATAAAATGTTTTGACACGTGTTACCTACCTCCTTATTCACTACGTACCAATGCAATATCCCTAAATAGTTATCAAATCATATAAACACGTCACACATCTAGGAATAAGTGCTACTGGATAACGAAAGGTTCCATCATATAAGCTTGTGACGTTATAAGCATTACGTATAGAAATTACCCACCCAGCTGCTAACGGCAGCCATGTAAGTATTATAATTTTTTTTCAGTAATATACAGACTGAGCCAGTGGAAAACTGTAAATATTTGTTTACAGCATATAAAAAAATAGTTTTAATAAATTTAAAGTTACTATCCCTTTCTCTTGAACGCGTAGAGGTATTCAATTGAAATTCATATCAAATACTCAAGTATATAACACCGTTCGGCTGCAACAAAATCAAGCTTCTATGACAACGCAATCAAAAGAAAGAGCAATATAAGCATATTTTCAAACTCGCGACTACTCGCAAGTGAATCAAAACCTACAGGATACTTCCCGTGAACTCAGAATCTTGAAATTTGGCACGAAGCAACGTCTTATAGCACATATAAAAGAAAAATTGCGAAAACTGTAAATATTTGTTAACAGCATATAAAAAAATATTTTTAATAAATTTAAAGTTACTACCCCTTTCTCTTGAACGCGTAGAGGTATTCAATTGAAATTTATATCAAATACTCAGGTATATAACACCGTTAAGTTGTAACAAAATCAAACTTCTATGTCAACGCAATCAAAGAAAGAGCAATATAAGCATATTTTCAAACTCGCGACTACTCGCAAGTGAATCAAAGCCTACAGGGTACTTCCCGTGAACTCCAAATCTTGAAATTTGGTACGAAGCAACGTCTTATATCACATATAAAGGAAAAATTGCGATAACCGTACATTTTTAGTTACATCATAATTATAATAAAAATATTTTTAATAAATTTAAAGTTACTACCCCATTCTCTTGAACGCGTAGAGGTATTAAATTGAAATTTATATCAAATACTCAGGTATATAACACCGTTAGGCTGTAACAAAATCAAACTTCTATGTCTACGCAATCAAAAGAAAGAGCAATATAAGCATATTTTCAAACTCGCGAGTACTCCCAAGGGAATCAAAACCTGCAGGGTACTTCCCGTGAACTCAAAATCTTGAAATTTGGTACGAAGCAACGTCTTATATCACATATAAAGGAAAAATTGCGATAACCGTAAATTTTTAGTTACATCATAATTATAATAAAAATATTTTTAATAAATTTAAAGTTACTACCCCATTCTCTTGAAGGCGTAGAGGTATTAAATTGAAATTTATATCAAATACTCAGGTATATAACACCGTGAGGCTGTAACAAAATCAAACTTCTATGTCTACGCAATCAAAAGAAAGAGCAATATAATCATATTTTCAAACTCGCAACTACTCGCAAGTGAATCAAAACCTACAGGGTACTTCCCGTGAACTCAAAATCTTGAAATTTGGTACGAAGCAACGTCTTATTGCACAGATAAAGGACGCGGAAGGCTGAGGACCGTGTACTGTGGTGCGTGATGGGAGAGGCCTATGTCCAGTAGTGGACGTCTCTAGGCTGACATAATGATTTGGCTATGAGTACATTTGTGATTGTACTTCAGCCCAAAAACTTGGCTGATTTTGCTAAAATTCACATCTTTGTCTTCTTAAAAAGCAAACGTAGATGTGAATTTCAGCACACAAGGACTCACCCACTATACATAAAAGGACATAAATATATTTTAATATACCTACACATAGGTACTGTGTGTATGGTTGTTTTGCTTTCACAGCGAACGGCTGGAGTGAATTCGATGAATTTTAACGTACAAAGAATGAAAACAGCAAAGCCTTCGGTAAAGTATGTTGACTGCGATTCGCATTATCCTATAAGAAGATACCGTGGTGGACTTACCGGAATTCAATATTCGATCTATAGATAGATCTGTAGATTTTAGATTCGTTTTTGACATAAGCTCCATACAAAATATGTCAAACACGAATCTCGAATCTCAAAATCCATGGCTGGATCGAATATTGAAAATTGCCGTAGTGAGTAGGCCGCGAATAACTTTAGGGGAGAGTCTCAGACATTCGCACCAAACTTGAACCATATAGTAGCAGGCGGCCCACTAAAGGATTTCCAGCCCAAGACTAAACATAATCCTTCCTGTCCTCTGACAATGAAGATTATTTTTAATTTCCCTTCTGCAAAGAGTTGCCTATATCCAGCAGTGGACTACGGCAGGCTGATGATGATGATAATGATGAAAGAGTTGCAAAAGGGAAACTAATAGGTGGTCATATGGTACTCAGTTGCCTTCAGTTAACAATAGACAGCGATAGCCTAGTGGAGATACCAACAGACTGCCATCAGAGGCTTCAAATCCACGGCGCACCACTGACTGTTCGGAGTTATGTGCGTATTGAATTGTTAATTATCGCTTGCCCCGTGCCTCGCAGAGCACAATCAGCCGTTGGCCCCAGTTGTCGTGAAGATCTTTGACAGTTGTTATAGCGCGTAAGTACCTTCGAATTAAACTGACACTAGTCTTAACTATGGAATATCGCTATCCCTTCGGGTTGCGGTGGTCAGACAGGCAGTCGCTCTGTGGAAAAGCTAATATTCAGCCAAATGCGGTTGGACTAGTAAGCGGACCCCAGGTTGAAACTGGGATAACTCTAGGAGAATGAGGCGTTAACAATAATCATCATCATCCATAGTCCATTGCTGGATATAGGCCAACAGCATGCCACTGAACCCGATTTTCAGCTCTTCGTGTTTACAATGTCACGAACAACAGCTAGTTTCAAAGAAGGTAAACACATAAGTATATACACGGAAAACACATTACGTTACGGAAATAGGGAAACACTTTCACGGCATGCTGAAGATCACGTACACAATATTAAAAGTGAAGGGGTTTTTGGTCAGTACCGTAGTCCGTAGCAGATCAGCAAAATATAGCAACGTTGACAAAGGTTGAAAAAAATGTATTTAGCGATCTTGTTAAGATCGCGGGAAGCGGTTGGATGCGGCTCAATCTGTCTGTTTGGAGCACCTTGGGGGAGGCCTATGTCCAGCAGTGGACGTCTCTAGGCTGACATGATGATTTGGCTATGAGTAAATTTGTGATTGTACTTCAGCCCAAAAACTTGACTGATTTTGCTAAAATTCACTGTGAATTTGAGCATTATTCATTTATGTCACGTATTTCAGCGGATGAGGCACTCTTTAGTTAGTAGCCCACTGTACCTACAATACCCACGATTTGCAATAGATTACCTATTTAAGAAATGTGTTGTTCTATCTAAAATTCTAAAGTATGGACACACCCACTATACTTACATAAAAGGTCATAAATATATTTTAATATACACATACCAACTTATAGGTATAGTTAATCACAAATAAAAAAACCTTAAGGAAAACCATTGGCTGTGGTTTTTCGTAGAAACAAGAGAGTCGTATTAAGAGATAAGTTTGGAAATATCCAATGCAAAATAAATACATACTTACATATAATTTTTTTTTCGTTTTCCTGTACCTTGGTTATTTTGCCTGTTTCGAAGTTCTTGGCAGGTTATGTCACTACAGTGTCAGCAGTAACTACGGCAGCTTCCCACGGTACGTGGTTTTGCGGACGAATGCGCACCGCACCTTTGAAATAACACCGTGAGCCGGTACCGGGTTCGATTCCCAAACAAGACAACACTTTGTGTGACTCATAAATTGTTGTTTCGAGTCTGGGTGTTTATTATGACCGTTATTTGTATGTTTGTAAAGTCCCTCGTGACACAGGATATAGTACTACTGCGGGAGTTGTCTTTTTAAATAAGAAAAATTACTTGACTGGTTGTTTGGAATCTCAAGGAACTACTGGACCTTGTTGGATTGCCCATTTTTATTTTATTTTCTTTGAGATAACAAACAATTGCGTAATGTGCTTAATTCTAATACAGTATTAATCCTTAAAATATACCTATGTAATCACGCAACCAACACCGTTATCTACTTACAACTTAACATATTTAAGGGTGCGTCCACATCTGGTGAATGTGCCGCGAATGTGCAGCTCGCGAGCCGTTTGCGACCTGCCCGCGAGCTGCGCGCGTGCATTTTTGTTCGTGCGCCGCTTCTGCGCCGCCCGCGAGCAGTTCGCGCGCGACCTAAGCGCCGTACGCGATCAGCGCGCGGGCGCGCTGATCGCGTACGGCGACGGTATTAAATAATTCATAACTTACCCGCTCAGTTGTGTCGTGAATCCGAAAACCTAATAAAATCGAATCGAATCGGTCCATTTATCTAGTGTCGTCTGACATCTTCGATAGTACTGAGCCAGTAAACGGAACTGTAAGGGCGAGAACTGAGTGCGCGCAGATCGCGCGCCGCTCGCGCGCTCTATACAAGCCTTGCATGAGTTGCGCTAAAGAGGCGCACCAAACCATTGCAGTGACTGCACGCGCGCAGCTCGCGGGCAGCTCGCAATCGGCTCGCGTGCTGCACATTTGCGGCACATTCGCCAGATGTGGACGCACCCTAAGAGAACTTAACAATTTATCGAGCCCATTTATCGAGGAAGGCTATATAATGGCGTATAACAACAGGCTATTAGCCATGGTTGCGGAGCAAGACATCCGCAGATGTAACCGCGGGCTCAGCTACGTAGTATTAATATAAGGAAGCCATCGGCAAAGCGTAGATGTGTGAGATACCGACCACTGAAATTAATCCCCATTCCATCCCACTGCAACGTATTGAAGTCAACCTTACCTCGTTGCTAAAAAGTTTCGGGGATATAACGTCACATACACCTCGAAGCAACTGGACGGGTCTTGTTTGGTGTTTTAGGACTTGAACAGACATAGTCGCCATTTGGTACTATAGACCTCTTACTACCCTCACATATCGTTATACAAATTGCTATTCTATTGCATTGCGGAGGCAAACATCACGCGTCAGTCGCTAACTAATATTCGGTCAAATTTGTTCAGATTAGAAACCAGTATCCAGGCTCCAAGTCTAAAATCTTGTTTGCAACTGGGTAGACGCTAGGACGATGACGATATTAATTATCATCATCGCCCTAGTATTACCCCAGTCGTAAGTAAGGATAAAAGTGTAAATATTAACTAATGAACTTACTCACACGTATAAAATGTTTTGACACGTGTTACCTACCTACTTATTCACTACTTACCAATGCCATATCCCTAAATAGTTATCAAATCATATAAACACGTCACACATCTAGGTATAAGTGCTACTGGATAAGGAATGGTTCCATCATATAAGCTTGTGACGTTATAAGCATTACGTATCTTTTTGAAGTAATGTGCGTATTCAATTGTTAATTGTTCTAGCTGCGTCCAAGGCCTTTTGCCTTAGAACCCGTGGTCCACCTGACTAGTAAGTCTAACTAGATTTGAAACAATTTAACTTTTCCACAGTGCGACTGACGACTGCAATCCAGAGCGATAGCGATTCCAGAGGAGTGTCAGCTTACACACTTAGTCTTACTTACTTAGTCTCTCATTAAAGACCATTAAAGATCTACATGACAGCCGAGATCGTAGCAATTTAAACGCGCTTTACTCCGACAAGTCAGCGGCGCGCGGCGTGGTTTTGTACCTGCCTTACCTGCCTAGCAGTTCGTTAGTCTCCCCCACAGAAATGAGCTAGATCAGCATTTCCCAAACTAAGGGTCGCGACCCACTGGTGGGTCGGGAGCGTATATTGAGGGGGCGCTGAAAGGTATACGAAGTTGTCCTCCCCTTTATTTTATTTTATTTTAACATTTTCGGAAAACTAACAGCTAACTTAAGAAATAACAATAGTTATTTGTGCAACAAGAGAGCAAAGTTGTTTTTTGTTTCGAGTGCTGATTTTGAGTCCCGAGCAAGCGAAGGATTCTATGATTGATTCACGAGGGTAGCGAGTGATTCAAAGTTAGAATCCTGAGCGAAGTGAGGGACTCAACAGCACGAGATGCAAAAAACTTTGCTCTCGTGTAGCACACATAACTTTTCACCTCAGCAGTGAGAACATATATTACCTAGGAGACATAGAAATTAACAGGAATAGATTGAAATAACGTTTAACACGTTACGCTATCAGCATCAGCGAAATTTTTATTCCCTCTATTTTTTTAAATCGCGTTTATAAATGTTGGGAGTTGGGATTCTCCTGTGACCGGGGGCCCCTTCCGGCTGGGGGCCCGTGGCATTCGGCCGACTTGCCACCCTGTAGTTACGCCACTGCTATGCACCCAGTGTATTTATTATTACATAGAAGTACTACATAGTTGTAGTATTAAGGAAAGTCGTAATATTCAGCTGAAAATTGGTTCAACATGATCCGACCACTGGAAAAAAATACTCGAGGTCAAAGATCTCAAACACAGGTTCATCGCGATTTTCAGCAAATCGGTAAGTTTTATCGTAAATTTATTATAACAGGAAGCCTAAGTCTAAGCGACCAATGTGGCCCTTAGATGCCAGTGATGCCAAACGAGGCATCACTTACGCGTTGCCGGTTCTTACATACTTAGGCGAAGAAAAAGGTTTCTTGGCCGCCTTCACTCGAATACCCTTCCCCTATTGTCTGAACGAAACCTAACAGCATAAATATTGTTATTTTACATATATTTTCTGTGAGAGGGTGGTACTACCCCAGTTGGACCAGCTGTAATCAGCGTAGTTCTACCACTCAATATAAACCTTAGGACTTTTCGCACTCCGGGCTATACAATAGCACGTATTCATATACGTGATATTTATTGTAAAGGGGTTTTAAGACATTTTCATAGAAAATAAAAGCAAGATGAAAAATCCACATAAAACATTGTTGTAATTAAATAAGCAGTAATACAAAATAATTAAACGGGTTTTAATTGCGAAAACTTTTTATTTAAGGTATAAATACATAATTGTTTCTTCGAGAGACTGATGACAGCTCAGCGCCGTCTTGTGGAAGTGCGGGTATCGGCATCTACCCTCACTTGGTTTTTATTTAAGTTCGCAGTGTCATATGTCAGTCTTTCGACACACTACACTAATGACGTCTAGACACTGTTGAGTTTTGTCACTGCGGCAGTGTTCACATTTGCTGATGACTGGTTTCCAAGTAGCCGATAATCTATATCCATCCTAACGGTTGAAATTGTTATATTTCCCGCTTCACATAATATCCTGGAGTAAAACTCCCACAAAAGTGGGAGATCCAAAATGTTATAACTTGGTATCATTGTAAATAAAAACGATTATTTGCCATTTTCTTCATCATTTTCAACAAAATATTGTGAAAAATAATGATGATTACATGTGGAATGATATGCCACACATATAAAATTATTTTCTTTACGAGAATTTCAAGATTTCACAACGCATTTGCCCATTTCAAGTTCGTATAATTTTCCTGTGCGGCAAATTTGACACAATAACCATGTTGTAACAGTATTAGGTCCAGACCTATAAGAAACGGCAACACATTTCAGCGCTGTTTGCTTATCTGGTTGTAAGTAATAGATCAATGGCTTATTAATACAACTTTGCTTCGAGGTTATGGTGGTAGGTAATTGTATTGAGAGCTGTCGAAAGTGTCAAAAGTAGTAGTAATCTGTGAAAGAGACGTACATGGACGACTTCTAAATTTCGCCGCATTGAGTCGCTAGGTACTTAGGGAGTTAGAACAAGGAGTTAGAATCTTAGGCATCGCCAATAGTGTATAACAACTATGAGAACAGACGTGCCTGCGTGCCAATGATCACGTGCCGCACAGAACTGAAACTTATTAAACAATCTGCTAAATGTCGTTCTAGAGACAGAACACAAAAATAGAAAATGTAAAAAATACAATTCCTATACTTGAAAGGAACTGTATTTGTTCCTATGACGAATTGACTCATAGTTTGAGATGTAGGTACCACAGCGAATGATTTTATCTAAACATCTTTTGTATGTGTAGATAAATACGACTTTGACATTAAACTGCTACCGGACTCATGAGGATAAAAATGATTAAGATAAAAATGTTAAAATTAGTTAAAACACGTTTTAATTTTGACCTTTATGTTGTGGCGTACTACGTGCACATACCTACTTGCACAGTACGCACAACCCTACGCAGCGTAATCAACAGATAAGTGTGATAGCTGATAACTGATAAGAGCTGATAACGCTTCGTCGCGTCGCACACGCGAGCGCGCCGTCCACCTGCCTCGCCAACGCATTACATCTGACTGGCACGAACATCGCGGCCACCGAGTTTTGTTCAGTGTGCCACTTTATTATAAAGTGTGCGTGAAGGACAGAGCGCTAGTGAGAGTGAGTTGACCGATGTAAATCAAATTGTGTTTATAGCTAGTTATAATATGTAGTCATGTAAAAACCGTTAGTTGTAAGTCTCCTTTTATTGGGCAATATCGATATTGTGCTCATCGCCACCAGTAACCTCACTAAATGTAAATTTTTGTATATAGCTTGCCACTATTTGTAAATAAATTATTACCACTTACCGATACCGATCTTCAAGAATAGATTTATTATACTCGTCACGTCGTCAGTCTGAACAAATACTCGTCACTCTGCCAGTACCCAGTAACCCAGTAAAACCAAGTATCCTTCTATCCTATCAACCAGGAAAATGTTATCAAACCTGGCGCTCAAAACTTTGAAGTTGATGAACTAATACAGGTTGGTTTCAGGTTGCAAAACACAAACACACAAAAATTAATTATGCCTCATTACAAAACTATATCTAAATATACCAGTTGTATTCCCAAATTAATAATTTTAATGAGACTTTTTGAAGAAGATTGTGAGTGTTCTTTTCACACCTGAATCCCCGAACGGGTAGGCAGAAGTGTAACATTACATCCACATTTCAAAGTAATATTATATTTATCTCGCTTTATTTATTTTTTAATTTTGTGGTGTTTCGGAATTGACATAATTATTATTTACCTCGAAAATCTGTTGTGTTTACATACGGACACACCCACAAACTAGTAGGTAACAGGAAAAAAATATACATAGGTAGGTAGTTAGGTACATCGATCTTCACATGTGCTATTTCATAAATAAAAAACCGAGAGGAAAACTGTGGTTTTTCGTAGAACCAGGTACTGATAAGTTCCCTGTTTTAGTTATATTAATATGAGATTATTTTGGAAATATCCAATGAAATATACCTGTACCCAGTTTAGTTTTCCTGTAGTTTTGCCAATTGCGTAGTTATGGGCAAGTGACGTCACTTCAAGTAGCGATATACTAACATACGGGAGAGACCACAGACATAGATCTAGCTCAGTGGTTCCCAAAGTCCGTCCGTCACTCCAAAGTTTGTCTGAGCTCCGCCCCATGAACCAAAAATTCCAATCTTGCGACCCAATTCTTAGCTATTTTTTGACAAAAAGGCGGCATAAATGGGAGGATAAGGACGTAAATAATTTTTCACCTCATTAGCTCAAACATACCGCTTTTCCTGCGAGACAACAGTGAACAAAACGCGATTTTGATTCGAGCGTGGGTCAAAGTAGTTTTTTAATTTTTCAATCTTTAGTGCCACGAATTGACATTGTTCAGCCATAAATTTGAAACATTCAAATTCTACTGTGCTCTGTCTCTTTCACATGCATATAAAAAAGCGAGTGGAAAAAACAAACCCCTTCGAAATTCGATTTTGGAACTCGACCTCAAACAAAACACGGTTCGGAAACGCGTAATATCCATAGACGCAACAAAAAGAAGTACTTAATATCCTAAAAATTTCAGATATTTGTAATTAAAAAAAATACGTATCTTTTTAAATGTTATTGTTTATATGTTTAATTTATTATTGGATTTTAATAAAACTAACTCTAATTAAAGGTAAAAAATTGGTATTTAACCAATACATTTTCATTTGGAATTTCAACATACATTTGAAAAATAAACACAGGGACGCGGTATCAAAACGCGATTTAAAAAAATAGAGGGAATAAAAATTTCGCTGATGCTGATAGCGTAACGTGTTAAACGTTATTTCAATCTATTCCTGTTAATTTCTATGTCTCCTAGGTAATATATGTTCTCACTGCTGAGGTGAAAAGTTATGTGTGCTACACGAGAGCAAAGTTTTTTGCATCTCGTGCTGTTGAGTCCCTCACTTCGCTCAGGATTCTAACTTTGAATCACTCGCTACCCTCGTGAATCAATCATAGAATCCTTCGCTTGCTCGGGACTCAAAATCAGCACTCGAAACAAAAAACAACTTTGCTCTCTTGTTGCACAAATAACTATTGTTATTTCTTAAGTTAGCTGTTAGTTTTCCGAAAATGTTAAAATAAAATAAAATAAAGGGGAGGACAACTTCGTATACCTTTCAGCGCCCCCTCAATATACGCTCCCGACCCACATAAACTACATCTACCGAGAATAGGCACTTAACCTTTTTCTCCCGCAAATGGCAGTTTTTCATAATTTTGTCAACTACCTATATACATGTTTTATACTGTCTGGGAATTCTGTGATATTATAACTAGTTTTTATTTAACCTTTAACTGGTGACGTACACGTCTTATAGACACCGCGATTCGTTACTTACTACGCTATTTCTCCCCGCGCTTTTGGTACTTCCCGCGCTGCGCCTCAGTACTCTCCGCGTTTACATCAACCTTTCGCTCAGTGGCAGGCGCGCCCGCGCATTGACACCCATATTGCTGTTGTTGAGCTTTAACGTCTCACAGACGTCAGATCTAACGTGCCTAAACAGTAGTAAGCAAATATGTGATTCCTGTGTACAGAGCCATTCCTAAGACTGATGTTGATATATGTTTATATATGATTTTGGGATAAGTCTTTCAACTATAATTTGTTACTTAGTATCTAAATAACGTAATTATAAAGTAAAAGAAGTTGCCAAAGTTTATTTATCTTAGTGTGCTAAAGGGCTCATTTTAAGTTTGTTGCTATTTGTTAGTTAATTTGTTAGCCTATTCAAATCAAACTGATTATTTTAAGAATCCCATTTTTTTTAAACCTTTTCTTATAAATCAGATACCTTAAAGTATAATTAGTCAAATACGTGAGTTAAACTGTTCTCCCTGCTTACGATATTTCGTGTACACTCAGATTTTCACATACGTTTCTAAAACGTCACGTCACTAATTATGCACTACCAGGTGACCAGTTAAAGGTTAAGCAATAAATGATGTGAAGACAACATTGTGATTTTTTTTAAACACTGCCTCTGAAGTAAAACGCACTTGCAAACACGTGTGGTGAAGTCGCTATTCACAGACACATTTTCTTCATCACAGCCAAAAATCGTCCGCTCCACATCTTCAGCCACCCGCATCCAACGTGCACAGCAGTCCTAATAAGATCGATCCACCTTTTCCCACCCCTCCCTTTTTTTGTGCTGATACACCTGAGCTTTCAGTGGTAACAGAACAGCAAGCATTCGCCGTTTTTTATTTTGTCGTACTGAACAATGTACAGCGCCGAACATTGTTACGAACATTTTCGATCTTTCTTGCGAACGCTCTAATCAGTACGACAAAACGCTCTAATCAGTTCGGTTTCAGATTAGCGTATTATACGCGCGTATAAGCTCGTTTTTGGAAGCGCATGGAGGCGCGTATAGGCGCGCCTTGAGGCACACGGGCAACACGTACAAGCATTGACGCGCTTATAAGCTCGTATAAACGCGAGCCATCAGAATCCATGTTGACACTGACAAGAAGTCATTACCGTTTCGAGCGAACACGCCGAAATATGCCCGTTTATTCGAGTCCGGTTTCTTAAAGCGCGTAATATCAGTAACTATTTAGTAATCTGTGGTACCTAATGTAGCGCGCGTGTAAGCGCGTATGTTGAAACGACCGTATACGCGCAGAAAAATACGCTAATCTAAAACCACCCTTAAAGCGTCAAAGCAAATTTACTGTCAATTCGCTTGAGTGCTCGCCAGAACGTTCGTAAGAATGCTCGCTAAAACACAACCCCTTCTTTTTCTGCTTTGTATCATTCGCAAGAATGCTCATTACACGTGAACGCTCAAATGTATCAGCACCATTAGGATGCGAATGTAGAGGCCCCCGCTGCGTTGACCAGTTGATTAAATAAATAATTAATGTTTACGAAGGGATATTAAGGAAGCGCCCAAATAGGTATTACTAAAGAACTAATGAGAGACACAACTCTAATGCGGTGACTAAAAAGGAAAATCCCACAAGATCTGGTAGCAAAGATGATGTATTGGCGATGCAGAGATTATCCGCGCGCCTCTAGCGGCGAAAGGAAGTTGTCGATGTACGACACTTTTGACAGCTTATTACATCGAGGTAACATTAACACTAGAGTAGCAAACTCCTACAATTGACGTTCAAAATAGCGTGGTGACCAGCCGAGATAGAATACGTAGCTTTGAAACCAATAAGCATCTTAGAAAAAACCTATATTCATCTCTTTTGCACTCGTTTAAAGAAATTTCCATAATGTCAATTCAAAACTGATGACAATTGACCTTTCATCGAGAAATGCGGTGTTCTCCAGTTTAAAAATATTTTCCCATTTTTTTATTATTAGTATTACTTACCAGAAGGTTGTGTTAATGTGTATGTATAATTTATTGTATGTATATTAATATGTGGGAATATTCAATTGTTCCCTGGTTGCTACTTATATGTTTATAAGCAGTTTCAATAAATCCAGTATTGAACTATGCTTACAATTACTTTATATACCTAATTATTGAGCTTCATAATATCTCAAGTGTATTTACACATACATAGACTCACGTTTCATACCTGTTTCCCCGAAGGGGTAGGCAGAGGCATATTAAAAGCCCACGTTTCGCCAGTGTTTTGATCCCACGTAATAGGTGGCGAGCCTATTGCCACTCATCGGGATATTTTGTTTGCCAGAGCCTCGTCCGTTGATCGGCAGGTGCACCACTTGCAGGTGAGGTTGACTTGGGACCCTAAGTTCTTAATGGGAACCCTATGCACCAGTGGCGTAACTATACCGTTCGAGGCCAGTGGCAAATTTATCGGATGGGCCCCCTCCCCCCAATATAAAGAAGCTGAATCAACAATAATAATATTTTTTATTTTATAATACTTATTTTTATTATGGTTTTTGAAAAGGAGGAATGCGTTACGGCTTGTAATGTTATGATCGATGGACAGCGAGTGGAGCAAGTGAATGAGTTTGTATATTTAGGTACCTACGCTGTTTACAAGAGATGGTAAGAATGTAGAAGATATTGAAAGAAGAGTTAATGCAGGTAATAGAGTGAATGGAGCTCTGAAGGCGTTTATAAATAGCCAAAACGTGTCCAAAAAGCCACGTTCGGCTGTGCATAGAGGGGTGCTAGTACCTACTCTTATGTATGGTATTGATAGTTGGGTATGGCAGATGAGTCATGAAAGTAGAATAAATGCTGTAGAAATGAGAGCACTGAGAAGTATGTGTGGTGTCTCTCTGACTGACAGAGTAAAGAATTGTGTTATGAATTCTCTAGAAGATGATGTTTCTATTTCGTGTCTAAAAAGGATCGAAAACTGAGAATTTCCTTGGAAAACGAGATGGATATATCTTCTTTATATAGATGGACAAATGCTAAAGCCTTTTCCAATAAATCAGTATCGTTCAAATTTTGCAAAGTAGCAGGTTGCAAGACCCTGAAATTGGAAACAATTTCATTCATTCCAAGGAAACGCGATCTCAGTTGATTAATGATTATGTCGAATATACGATAGAATACGTTCACTTTAATTCATCGAACCCTGATTCTTAATTGTTAATATTCATTTCCTTTAGCATATCCAATAAAGAGCAATCATCGTCTAGCCAGTTCGAACTCAACAACGAGTGTTTGCGGAACAGCTAAAGGCAACAGATTTACATACACTCCGAGACACCGAGGATCAGTACATGTACACAGCGGTCATCCGTTTGAGTGCTGCCTGCAAGCGGTCAAACAAGCTTTCAGGATCTTGGAGACGTTCATCCTCGCAAATTTCATCAAAATGACGTTTCACTTTTCTCTGACGAGTTTTAGGAAATGCAGGGTTTATAGACCATTTCACTGCAATACTATTTGCTTCCGTTTTTAAATCTTCAAATTCATGTCGATACTTTTCAAGTTGTTCTAGACAGACTTACAAACGTTTTGAAGCATTTGAAAGATCGATGGCTTTAGACTGAAGTGCTTTAGAAGCCGCGTTTATAGTTTGTAAGACTTTACAATGGAAAACCAACAACATAATAAAATTGTAGTTTTCTATCTTCTTCCTCAAGAAAGCTTAATTTCTGTCATCTGTTTTGGAATTTAATAAAATAGTTTTTGTAAGCGCTTTTTGAACATCAACAAACCGAACTTTTAAAGCAAACATGGCATCAAAGCGTCCTGCCCATCTAGTTGGATTCATTGTTTTTAATGTTACTGAATTTGATTATATTCTCCTTTATTGTCAGATATAAAACTAGATAATATATTCCATCGTTTAATACTATGGCCAAAAAAAATTATAAACTTGTTGCACAGTTTCGAATAATGTTTGTATTCCTATGACCTCTTTTATTGCATCATTTAACACCAAATTTAAATTATGAGCAACACAATGGACATAAACCGCATTTGGCTCTATATCTCTTATGAGTTTTTGAACTCCGCCGTAAGTGCCTTTCGTGGTATTAGCTCCATCGTACCCTTGTCCAAGGCACTTATTGAGAGAAATACTTTTGTCATTTATGGATTTTATTATCTGCTTGGACATTGCTAAGGCAGTTTGATCCTTAACCTCATGAAATCCTAAAAATGACTCTTTAATTACGAGAGTCTTTGGAGTACCATTTTCATCTTTCTCGATTACACAGTAGCGGTAAAGTTCACACAATTGATCTGTTTTGGAAATATCTTGAGTAGTATCAAATAAAATGGTGCGGTTTCTATTCCATTTACCAGAGCATTTTCCACTTTTTGAACCAGAACAGCAATGAGCTCATTTTGTATTTTTGGACTTAAGTATTTAATCTGGCCCTTAGGTTTGCTTAGCAACTCGTGTAAAATAGGATCGCATTTGGCTAATAACTCAACAATACTCAAAAAAATCCCTTTTGGACCTGAATATACATGTATGTACATGTTTAGTAAAAAAAATTTGTCTTTGATTTATTTTTGTTACCTACTCACTTGCATACACAAGTAAAAAAATTTATAAAAAATTCAAAGCATTTGTAAAAAGAAAGGTGTAACCCAGTTTTAGAACGTATCAGATAGATAATAAAATGCTCGCCACGCGTATTGGTATTACTGCAGATGTTCGGGGAATTCTCGCTGTAAGTTTTGGTCAACAGCGCTTAAAAATTGCGTATACTTACCTACGCGTCCCGCCAATTTGACGCTCACGAGGTATCCCCGATTCAAGTTTGTAAATAAGAAAGACTCCACTATTCTATTACTACGCAAGCACTCAAGCAGTTAACAGTTTATTGTTGTAAGAATTGGGTGTTTGTTGCAAGTGAGGATATATTTAACTAGTCAATTGTGAAAATAGGTTGACAATGTCTACTCGGTAAGAATTTTATTCTAATATTTAAAATAATTTATAAAACAACAATCATTTTAATTTTTAATCTACCTATAAAAATAATCATTAACATTTTACATCATCGGTAGGTATCGGTAGTAACTAAAGCTTGAAATCACAGATGACAAAATTAATATTTAAAATTAGGCAGTTATCTAATGATTCTCATCGCCCATTTGAAAAAGACAAATCATTATTTTGACATTTCGTAACCACCAAAACTATTTACCTATGTTCATCCTTCTTTCAATAAGTAATTATAAAATTGCACGCTTGAATTAAGCATTGAACAAATTGGTGGTCTTTCGTTACATACATTTATACGGCCGCTTTTTTGGCATTTCTTAGCAATCAGATTTTTCATATAATTAAAACTATAGTATTATTACAAACTTTTTACGATGTTGTTAAAGAAAGTATTAGTGTGGAAGCGAAACACGAAAGCGAAAGAAAGAGTCTAAAGAACAAAATAAAAAGTTACCTAAAATAAGTCAGTATTTTAAGAATCAAGATAGTATAGAAGAAGAATCAAATGCACAGCGCGTCGGAAGGGCAGAAAATGATGTCGTCATAAGTGGCAATATTGCAGAGCCCGATAACAGTGAAGATTTAGATTCAGAGCAACCACAACCCGGTACGAGCAAATCTTCGAACGAATCATTTTTGGATATAGAAAAATTTTAATCTTTACCGTACGTTACTGATAAAAGTAACTTCAAAGAACTCAATGATCAAGTAAAACGGTTTGTGATCGAAAACGGACTGTAAACCAAAAGGCCCCTTTTAAGTGATAGTAACAAAAGATCTTTCTTGGATAGATATTATTACAGTATTTCTTTATCTGGTGTAAAGTTAGAACGTACGTGGCTGTGCTATTCCCTATTGCTTCAGAAAGCATATTGTGAACCATGTTGGTTATTCACAAATAGGGCATCTAAAAATATACAAAATATTTGGATGTAAGGCTATGATGATTGGAAACATATTGTGGAAGCCATAGAAAGACATGAGACATCGAAAGAACATTTATATTCATGCTTTGTACATCGACAGTGGCAGTTACATGGAACACTAGATGAAGAGCAAGACCAGGCCTCCTTCACTCGGCCGTACCTACAGCGATAAGTGCCTACACTTTCGCGCGGCTTCCAAGCCCGCGTCCGACGCGACGCGCAAGGGTTGTCGACTTGAAAATTTGGTTTTATTTATTTTACGAGAGGAACTTGAAAATTAGATTTTTTGTCTGTTGAGATATCCCAACGATTATGGTGTCAAATTAAAGATCTAGTTCAAAAACCATTTTATCTGTTTGAATCATGTAAATCGGTCCACGCGTTTAGGAAATAACTAAGAATTAGTATACTGAAAATGTAAACGACCAGATTTTTTGTGGTTTTTGTTCTACGAGCTCAAATAGTTGGATAGGATACTTATAGGATGATTATGTATTATTAGGTACGTGGTCAAGTAGGTAGATAGACGATGAATAAATATTATAGTAGCAGCGGCAAGTCGACAACCCTAGCGCGACAGCTGGCGCGTCACTCCGCGTCAGACAGCGACAGCGTTATATGTTAGAAAAGAGCGGGAACGGTTAGGTAAATATCGCATTAGGCACTGAGTGCTTATGCGAGCTGAATTGCACTTTGATGCTTAGTAGCAAGAGTCGCAATTTCAATGAATAGGTTTGAGAAGTGGTGCTTCTGTACGTAAGTACTGTTTATTCTGTGGCAAGACTCCATTATCAAGAGAGAAAAAAATTTTTGGCACCAGGTACTCACTAGACTGCTTGATGTTACTCTAACACTTTCAACTTGTAATTTAGCTTTTCGTGGCAATAGAGAAACGGTATATGGCAACGATTCAGGTCCAAAAGGGATTTTTTTGAGTATTGTTGAGTTATTAGCCAAATGCGATCCTATTTTACACGAGTTGCTAAGCAAACCTAAGGGCCAGATTAAATACTTAAGTCCAAAAATACAAAATGAGCTCATTGCTGTTCTGGTTCAAAAAGTGGAAAATGCTCTGGTAAATGGAATAGAAACCGCACCATTTTATTTGATACTACTCAAGATATTTCCAAAACAGATCAATTGTGTGAACTTTACCGCTACTGTGTAATCGAGAAAGATGAAAATGGTACTCCAAAGACTCTCGTAATTAAAGAGTCATTTTTAGGATTTCATGAGGTTAAGGATCAAACTGCCTTAGCAATGTCCAAGCAGATAATAAAATCCATAAATGACAAAAGTATTTCTCTCAATAAGTGCCTTGGACAAGGGTACGATGGAGCTAATACCACGAAAGGCACTTACGGCGGAGTTCAAAAACTCATAAGAGATATAGAGCCAAATGCGGTTTATGTCCATTGTGTTGCTCATAATTTAAATTTGGTGTTAAATGATGCAATAAAAGAGGTCATAGGAATACAAACATTATTCGAAACTGTGCAACAAGTTTATAATTTTTTTTGGCCATAGTATTAAACGATGGAATATATTATCTAGTTTTATATCTGACAATAAAGGAGAATATAATCAAATTCAGTAACATTAAAAACAATGAATCCAACTAGATGGGCAGGACGCTTTGATGCCATGTTTGCTTTAAAAGTTCGGTTTGTTGATGTTCAAAAAGCGCTTACAAAAACTATTTTATTAAATTCCAAAACAGATGACAGAAATTAAGCTTTCTTGAGGAAGAAGATAGAAAACTACAATTTTATTATGTTGTTGGTTTTCCATTGTAAAGTCTTACAAACTATAAACGCGGCTTCTAAAGCACTTCAGTCTAAAGCCATCGATCTTTCAAATGCTTCAAAACGTTTGTAAGTCTGTCTAGAACAACTTGAAAAGTATCGACATGAATTTGAAGATTTAAAAACGGAAGCAAATAGTATTGCAGTGAAATGGTCTATAAACCCTGCATTTCCTAAAACTCGTCAGAGAAAAGTGAAACGTCATTTTGATGAAATTTGCGAGGATGAACGTCTCCAAGATCCTGAAAGCTTGTTTGACCGCTTGCAGGCAGCACTCAAACGGATGACCGCTGTGTACATGTACTGATCCTCGGTGTCTCGGAGTGTATGTAAATCTGTTGCCTTTAGCTGTTCCGCAAACACTCGTTGTTGAGTTCGAACTGGCTAGACGATGATTGCTCTTTATTGGATATGCTAAAGGAAATGAATATTAACAATTAAGAATCAGGGTTCGATGAATTAAAGTGAACGTATTCTATCGTATATTCGACATAATCATTAATCAACTGAGATCGCGTTTCCTTGGAATGAATGAAATTGTTTCCAATTTCAGGGTCTTGCAACCTGCTACTTTGCAAAATTTGAACGATACTGATTTATTGGAAAAGGCTTTAGCATTTGTCCATCTATATAAAGAAGATATATCCATCTCGTTTTCCAAGGAAATTCTCAGTTTTCGATCCTTTTTAGACACGAAATAGAAACATCATCTTCTAGAGAATTCATAACACAATTCTTTACTCTGTCAGTCAGAGAGACACCACACATACTTCTCAGTGCTCTCATTTCTACAGCATTTATTCTACTTTCATGACTCATCTGCCATACCCAACTATCAATACCATACATAAGAGTAGGTACTAGCACCCCTCTATGCACAGCCGAACGTGGCTTTTTGGACACGTTTTGGCTATTTATAAACGCCTTCAGAGCTCCATTCACTCTATTACCTGCATTAACTCTTCTTTCAATATCTTCTACATTCTTACCATCTCTTGTAAACAGCGTAGGTACCTAAATATACAAACTCATTCACTTGCTCCACTCGCTGTCCATCGATCATAACATTACAAGCCGTAACGCATTCCTCCTTTTCAAAAACCATAATAAAAATAAGTATTATAAAATAAAAAATATTATTATTGTTGATTCAGCTTCTTTATATTGGGGGGAGGGGGCCCATCCGATAAATTTGCCACTGGCCTCGAACGGTATAGTTACGCCACTGGTGCATAGGGTTCCCATTAAGAACTTAGGGTCCCAAGTCAACCTCACCTGCAAGTGGTGCACCTGCCGATCAACGGACGAGGCTCTGGCAAACAAAATATCCCGATGAGTGGCAATAGGCTCGCCACCTATTACGTGGGATCAAAACACTGGCGAAACGTGGGCTTTTAATATGCCTCTGCCTACCCCTTCGGGGAAACAGGTATGAAACGTGAGTCTATGTATGTGTAAATACACTTGAGATATTATGAAGCTCAATAATTAGGTATATAAAGTAATTGTAAGCATAGTTCAATACTGGATTTATTGAAACTGCTTATAAACATATAAGTAGCAACCAGGGAACAATTGAATATTCCCACATATTAATATACATACAATAAATTATACATACACATTAACACAACCTTCTGGTAAGTAATACTAATAATAAAAAAATGGGAAAATATTTTTAAACTGGAGAACACCGCATTTCTCGATGAAAGGTCAATTGTCATCAGTTTTGAATTGACATTATGGAAATTTCTTTAAACGAGTGCAAAAGAGATGAATATAGGTTTTTTCTAAGATGCTTATTGGTTTCAAAGCTACGTATTCTATCTCGGCTGGTCACCACGCTATTTTGAACGTCAATTGTAGGAGTTTGCTACTCTAGTGTTAATGTTACCTCGATGTAATAAGCTGTCAAAAGTGTCGTACATCGACAACTTCCTTTCGCCGCTAGAGGCGCGCGGATAATCTCTGCATCGCCAATACATCATCTTTGCTACCAGATCTTGTGGGATTTTCCTTTTTAGTCACCGCATTAGAGTTGTGTCTCTCATTAGTTCTTTAGTAATACCTATTTGGGCGCTTCCTTAATATCCCTTCGTAAACATTAATTATTTATTTAATCAACTGGTCAACGCAGCGGGGGCCTCTACATTCGCATCCTAATGGTGCTGATACATTTGAGCGTTCACGTGTAATGAGCATTCTTGCGAATGATACAAAGCAGAAAAAGAAGGGGTTGTGTTTTAGCGAGCATTCTTACGAACGTTCTGGCGAGCACTCAAGCGAATTGACAGTAAATTTGCTTTGACGCTTTAAGGGTGGTTTTAGATTAGCGTATTTTTCTGCGCGTATACGGTCGTTTCAACATACGCGCTTACACGCGCGCTACATTAGGTACCACAGATTACTAAATAGTTACTGATATTACGCGCTTTAAGAAACCGGACTCGAATAAACGGGCATATTTCGGCGTGTTCGCTCGAAACGGTAATGACTTCTTGTCAGTGTCAACATGGATTCTGATGGCTCGCGTTTATACGAGCTTATAAGCGCGTCAATGCTTGTACGTGTTGCCCGTGTGCCTCAAGGCGCGCCTATACGCGCCTCCATGCGCTTCCAAAAACGAGCTTATACGCGCGTATAATACGCTAATCTGAAACCGAACTGATTAGAGCGTTTTGTCGTACTGATTAGAGCGTTCGCAAGAAAGATCGAAAATGTTCGTAACAATGTTCGGCGCTGTACATTGTTCAGTACGACAAAATAAAAAACGGCGAATGCTTGCTGTTCTGTTACCACTGAAAGCTCAGGTGTATCAGCACAAAAAAAGGGAGGGGTGGGAAAAGGTGGATCGATCTTATTAGGACTGCTGTGCACGTTGGATGCGGGTGGCTGAAGATGTGGAGCGGACGATTTTTGGCTGTGATGAAGAAAATGTGTCTGTGAATAGCGACTTCACCACACGTGTTTGCAAGTGCGTTTTACTTCAGAGGCAGTGTTTAAAAAAAATCACAATGTTGTCTTCACATCATTTATTGCTTAACCTTTAACTGGTCACCTGGTAGTGCATAATTAGTGACGTGACGTTTTAGAAACGTATGTGAAAATCTGAGTGTACACGAAATATCGTAAGCAGGGAGAACAGTTTAACTCACGTATTTGACTAATTATACTTTAAGGTATCTGATTTATAAGAAAAGGTTTAAAAAAAATGGGATTCTTAAAATAATCAGTTTGATTTGAATAGGCTAACAAATTAACTAACAAATAGCAACAAACTTAAAATGAGCCCTTTAGCACACTAAGATAAATAAACTTTGGCAACTTCTTTTACTTTATAATTACGTTATTTAGATACTAAGTAACAAATTATAGTTGAAAGACTTATCCCAAAATCATATATAAACATATATCAACATCAGTCTTAGGAATGGCTCTGTACACAGGAATCACATATTTGCTTACTACTGTTTAGGCACGTTAGATCTGACGTCTGTGAGACGTTAAAGCTCAACAACAGCAATATGGGTGTCAATGCGCGGGCGCGCCTGCCACTGAGCGAAAGGTTGATGTAAACGCGGAGAGTACTGAGGCGCAGCGCGGGAAGTACCAAAAGCGCGGGGAGAAATAGCGTAGTAAGTAACGAATCGCGGTGTCTATAAGACGTGTACGTCACCAGTTAAAGGTTAAATAAAAACTAGTTATAATATCACAGAATTCCCAGACAGTATAAAACATGTATATAGGTAGTTGACAAAATTATGAAAAACTGCCATTTGCGGGAGAAAAAGGTTAAGTGCCTATTCTCGGTAGATGTAGTTTATTGCAATAGTACTTAACAGTAAAATGAATAAAAAGAAAATTACGATAAAAATGAAATGTAAAGAAAATTAAAGGAAAATTACTTGAGGTATAATATGATAGTCCGACATGAATGAAGGCGGATACAGTGCTGGTAGACTTGAGAATTCGCCGTTTTGTAATTTTTTTAACTGAACAACGAACAGCGCCAAGCAACGAGCCAAAAATCACTACGAACATTTTCATGATCTTTCTAGCGAAAGCTCTATTCGATACTCGTCAGTAAAATATTCTTCACGAAGATGACAGATCTGACGATCGCGTGTGCTGCATGGGATGGCACGATGGCGGTACAGTGACAGAAACTTGCCTCGACAGTAAAAAATACGTTTCAGAACTATAACCCGACTACGTAAAAAAGGGGGTCTAAAAAGGACGAACCAAGAAAACAGCTCATTCAGATATAAATCCAGAAAAGTGTATGTACCTACGGAAATGCTCAAACTAGAGCCGTGGTCGCACATTATTACGAATCTTTTGACACCCCATCTTTTAAAATTGGTTCAGTAGTTTAGGCTCTACGGTGGAACATACAAACATACATACATAGACTGCCAAAAACATTAATTACCCTTCCTTTTGGCTTCGCCATAGTCGGGTAGAAGCAAAGCTGAATGCTCGCCAGAACGTTCGATAGATTGCTCGCAAAGAAGCTCTTGTTTATTTTACTGTAATGAATCATTACAGTAAAATAAACAAGAGCTTAATGATACATTCGCAAAAATGTTTATCAGTACCTTTTAGTGCACGTGATAACCCAAACGACTAATTTAAGATTTATAAGGAAAAATATAACGTGAATGGCAAAGGTTAGAAATCGCAAGATAAATTCTAATTTCATTGCTAGATATAAGTATTCTAAACGTTCAATACAATCATATTAATTTAAACCTGTTGTTTTTTCCTTAAGCTTAAATTCCATAATTATAGCACTTGCCACATTTCCCTGAGATTTTGTACCAATAAGTATGAGTATATCTAATATTATTATAGTAGAGTACCTATATAAAATATAGAAACTATAAAGTACCTATGTAAAGAAAATATTTTTGTTGCTTCAACCACATTTATTTTTAATATACAATTATTATCACCAAAATCGATTTTCACCATTATAATAACAAAGCAAACTGCACATAATATGTGTTAACGCTGGGAGCGTTAGACCATTTGATCTGTGTTGTCCTAGAAGCACAGCTAGATGGGATACCTATAAATTAAACCACATCTACTGTTGTACTGGTTTATTGTCTCTGTTGGAGACTTTGCACTTTGAGCCTCAGTTGAAGGCTTGCTCAAGACTGTGTCCTGGTTGAGCCCCTTTAGAAGACTCTGTTGAACTAGCCTCTGTTGGAGACTTTGCACTATGAGCCTCAGTTGAAGGCTTGCTGAAGACTGTGTCCTGGTTGAGCCCCTTTCGAAGACTAACAATATTTCAATTTTCTTGGTCTTATATACCTTCATATAACAATCTATTTTCAAATGTATTCCATTTACAATATTTCGTACATACAAAAAAGTAAAACATATACATACTTTTTGGATTGACATTTCAAAAGTATTTGTTCTTTTTACAATGTTTGTGAACTGATATACTAACAAAACCGGCCAAGTGCGTGTCGGGCCACGCGCAATGTAGGGTTCCGTAGTTGCCCATAATGGCCATTATTGATAATAACTTCTGTCTCACATGGGACTAAAAATGGGCATCTTTAAGATTAAGCCAGATGTAAACTCACAGAAATAGGTATTTATAAGTTAACCGACGATTACTCGTAAACTAGTGATGTCTACTTAGCCGTGATAGTTTTCCTTTTAAATTCGTTATATGTACTACATTTGTGATTTTTTTCACCTCTTCCAAATTAATAGTTTAGCCGGCAGAGGGGGGGGACACTTGAGTCTAACAATTTTTTTCACTTCAAAGCTTGATATTTGACAAACCAATCACTTGATCGAAAAATGATTTGAGCAAACTAATAATATTTTTTTAAAACCTATCCAATGATACCCCACACAATGGGGTACTCAACCAAAAAAAAATTCAAGCCCACTATATATGTAGGGGAGATACCCTTAAAAAAAATACTTTCCTAAATTTTATTCTTCAGTTTTGTTGCAATAACGTATGTCTATATTCATGTCAAATATCAGCTTTCTAGCACCAGGCGTCTTTGAGCTAGGCTGCGGACGGACAGACGGACGGACATGACGAAACTATAAGGGTTCCTTGTGGACTACGGAACCCTAAAAAGTATGTATATATTCTTGTAAAAAGAGTATTTACTCTTTTTACAATATTTGGTACTTTGGTCATAAACATACCGCCGCCCAAGGGCATTTTATGACGAAATGTCCTTCAAACATTTATTTGGTTACAAACTTAACATAAGTATTTTGCTCTATGACGTTTCTCTTTGTCATGAGTACATACTGAAATATACAAGTAATCAATTAAACATAACATATTTTGAACAAACACAAACATGACAATATAGATTAAACAAAAACAACATGCAAATATTCAAATAGCAATAATCTTGAGAAGCTTTATGAACAATAGGTAAAACACAATATTATGACACAAAATAAATGAAAACAAAAGATTATTTTAAGTAGCTTAATCGGCAATAGGTAAAACACACAATTTGTTGGTTGGCCTTTTAATTATGGATGAACTAGTACGTAAAGTGACCACGCGTGTGACATCATCATGACCTGGGTGCTTTTCTAAAATTCGACCTAGTGACCAACGACTCGGTGGCTATACTATTAATTAGTTTGTTTCCCGTGGGTGTCGTAAGAGGCGACTAAGGGATAACATGATGCAAATACCATATTTGCGTAGAGACGGAAAACTCGACATCAAACCCTATACAACTGCCTCGTTGGCCTCGCGGCATAAGTGTGCGCGTGGGATCGTGGGGTCCCGGGTTCGATTCCTGGGCCGGGCAGTGTTATTGTGTTTTCTGTCACGAAATTCTCAGTAGCAGCACGGAGTCTGGAAATGGGCCCGGTACGGCAATAGGCTCGCCCCTTATTACATGGGACTAAAGTATATCTGGCGAAAAGTGGGTGTAGAAATACACCTCTGCCTACCTTTTCGGGGCTATAGGCGTGAGACTATGTATGTATGTCTCCTCCTTTCTCTTAGCGTTATCCCAGTTTCAATCTGGGGTCCGCTTACTAGTCTAACCGGATTTGGCTGAATATTAGCTTTTCCACATAGCGACTGCCTGTCTGACCTCCGCAACCCGAAGGGATAGCGATATTCCATGGTTTAGACTAGTGTCAGTTTATTTAGAAGGTACTGACGCCCTGTAACGACTGTCAAAGATCTTCATGACAACCGGGACCGACGGCTTAACGTGCTCTCCGAGGCACGGGACAAGCGATAATTAACAATTCAATACGCACTTAACTCCGAAAAGTCATTGGTGCGCGCCGTGGATTCGAACCTGATACCCTCTGCATGGCAGTCTGTTGGTATATCCACTCGGCTATCGCTGTCTACAGACTATGTATGTATGTAGTTTACTAAAATAATGAAAACCAAACCAAATACATCATTATTACTGTGAAGTTCATATTGTAATAAAATTGTAACAATCAAATGGCCTAACAGATGTTGATTGTTTCAACTCTACTTAAAATAATATTTTGTATCAGATTTCATCATCTCAATACACTGAATAAATAAAATCGAAATGTGAAATTGGAGCTTGCCTTTTAATATACATACCTACTCTATTCTTTTAAATATCTATTGAAGTGGTCCAGCGGCAGTCTGGGTAACACTGGATCATCAGATGTTGGACTCGGTACCCGATTAGAAACGCGCTACGCTTATGCTAGCTCACACAATTGTATCACATCCTGCTGAGTTTGTGGTTAGTCTCCCGTGTAGAACGGCCTATTGGACTAGTGGTACCTAAACCTGAGTGCTAAGACGAAAGTCGTGGGTTCGATTACCACCCAAGAGAACTCTTTGTGCAATGAGCAAATTACCATAACTATAATACTCGTATGTGTATAAAAGCAATATTTATATATATTAATCAATTGTCTGACTACCATGCCACTAGGTTGTGTCTAGTTTGGGATCACACCGCCAGGTGTGGGTTGTCACAAAGAATTAATTTATTCTTATGTTTCTCTTCTTCACGGATATTTTCTTACAATTCACTTAGAAATTCACCCGGTCTAAATGGTCACTAAGGACGAAAGGCGGCACCTAGCCTAACCACTCTCATACTAGTATGGGCAGGTGGTACTTGATGGGCGACCTTATTCTAAATAGATATTCTCTTAACAGATTCCAAGGCTTATTACTTTTACTATATAAAGTGGGCAACAGTGATATTTTGTCATGGCAGGTCTCGTGGCAACAAAGACCCGGGGCAGGGTTTCCCGTGATTATGCCTTTGAAAATTACACCAAGCGAATAGCTCCTGTGGCCTTCCCTTCGCTGATCGGCCAAAGCAAGCCAAATTTAAGAGCCCTGAACCAGCTAGTCATAATAGGCTGGCCAGAGTCTAGGCCATGTCTAGACTCTGACCGACTCGTTGAACTATTCGGCACCCTTTTTTTTACGTCGGGAAACTCTTTTGCGAGTGCCTCTCCGCGGGGCGGGCAGAGAGGGTATGTCGGACTCCCCGGGACAGAACCCGGGTTTACCGACTAAAACCACCACGATAGCCGCCTCAGCGCTCAAAAGAATGGGACACAGGGAACGCGGGTGGACTGCTTCTGGGTCCCGTTGCGCTTGTCCCGTAGTAGGGCTCAGTCTCTGAAAGGGCTAGGTTGGTAGTGCCCTCACTTCGCTACCTCGTACTGTGCGAGTACAGTAGTCCCTCGACTATCCGAGACCGCTGTCTTCTCGGGGTCGTTCGTGGTCGGGCAGTCAGATTGCCATCTCTGATTGCCCACGGCCCCAAGGAAGAGTCAGGCTAGCGGCCATTGCCACCGCCACGACGCGCGACGCCGCCTGCGTCTGCGAGCGGGATCGGCTCTCTCGCGATCCCGCTCGGCGGTCTCCTTCTGGAGCATGACCGCTTCACAGAAGGAGACCACATCAGCGTCCCACCGAACGTCTTCCGTCAACATGGCCTGAACAACGGCCGGTGGAGAAAAAACTATTCGGCACCCACAGATTACATGAAATTTACAATTCTGTGTCGGCACCGCATTGCGCTTCCCACGCACGCACATTCAACTCGCTGCCACCCAGTCATAATCTAAGACTAAGGTCTGTTACCCGAGGTAGTGGGTTGGATTCCTAACACGACAAAACTTTGTATGATGAGCTACGCTTTTGTCTGTGTCTTGGTTAAATGAAATAATTACAATACCTATCTAGGTACTTAGGAAAAATAATTATAAATGAACGTTTATCATTCGTTTACTTGCTGTATACAGGCGTCTGAGCGTGCACTGACCGAGGCAGTCTTTTGGCTTAAGCCACCCAAAGAACCTATAATATTGTGACAGTATTATGTGTATGGTATACGTACATCCCCATAATATTGTTTCAGCCTTTCAAAAGCGAATGTCTAGGAAGGTATCGCGTCGAGATGTAGCCTATTTGATGAGATGCCTTCCTAGAAATTGTCATAAATATAGGGCCATGCAAAGTTGACGCCAATCTTACAATAATGAATTCTACCGCAACAATAAGCTATACCAAAAAGATATCTATAAAAATTGCCTTATGAAAGAATGTTGTTCATTCATTTAAGTTGCAATCAAACGTATTATAAGCATATGCCACTAAATTGATAATTAATACAAAATTATCTTAATAATTTACTCAAATTTAAAATATTATATAATTACAAAGTTCGTCGATAGGAACTTTTGGTTTGACAACGTATGAGACGACCGCGAAATTAACGGTTTTGGTTTAAAACGTTGTCAAATAATAGCGCGATACCATGCAACACAGATGAGAGAATTCCATGCAACAACGAGAGTTCGCTCGCATGCTGTCACCAATATTACCGTGCTGTCACCTAGCTGTCACTGAACGTATCTGCCCTACAAAAACCAAATCGTTTACGTTCAAATAATTAGCACGATACGAAATGTGCATAACGTGACGTTTTCGGTTGATGTTTGGTTTTGGTAAATACGTTGACGTTTAGCACGATTGCCCCCCTGGTATTAGTAGTACATACTTAGTTAGTGACGTGACGTTTTAGAAACGTACCTATGTGAAAATCTTAGTGTACCTACACGAAATATCGTAAGCAGGGAGAACAGTTTAAATCATGTATTTGACAAATTATACTTTAAGGTATCTGATTTATAAGAAAAGGTTTTAAAAAAATGGGATTCTTAAAATAATCAGTTTGATTTGAATAGGCATTTTTTAACTAACAAATAGCAACAAACTTAAAATGAGCCCTTTAGCACACTAAGATAAACTTTGGCAATTTCTTTTACTTTATAATTACGTTATTTAGATACTAAGTAACAAATTATAGTTGAAAGACTTATCCCAAAATACAGAACTAAAAAAAAAAACTGCACACATCAAACATCAGTCTTAGGAATGGCTCTGTACACAGAATCACATATTTGCTTACTACTGTTTAGGCACGTAGACCTATCTGGCGGGCCAATACCCGTCGGAGGGTGGCGACGAGTGCTTTGGTGATGCCCCACCCTCCGACACACGGGTACATGGCGGAAGTCGAGGTGGTTTTTAGTGGAAACACCACATACTCCGGCTCTTATTTCCCCCTAAGAGTCGGAGATCCGAAAGGATTTTCCACCTCGTAAAACAAAAAAAAAACAAAAAAAAAAAAATCCTTGACCTGACGTCTGTGAGACGGTAAAGCTCAACAACAGCAATATGGGTGTCAATGCGCGGGCGCGCCTGCCACTGAGCGAATGGCGAAAGGTTGATGTAAACGCGGAGAGTACTGAGGCGCAGCGGGGGAAGTACCAAAAGCGCGGGGAGAAATAGCGTAGTAACGAATCGCGGTGTCTATAAGACGTGTACGTCACCAGTTAAAGGTTAAATAAAAACTAGTTATAATATCACAGAATTCCCAGACAACATATATATAGGTAGTTGACAAAATTATGAAAAACTGCCATTTGCGGTAGAAAAAGGTTAAGTACCTATTCTCGGTAGATGTAGTTTATTGCAATAGTACTTAACAGTAAAATTAATGAAAAGAAAATTACGATAAAAATGAAATGTAAAGAAAATTAAAGGAAAATTACTTGAGGTATAATATGATAGTCCGACATGAATGAAGGCGGATACAGTGCTGGTAGACTTGAGAATTCGCCGTTTTGTAAATTTTTTAACTGAACGACGAACAGCGCCAAGCAACGAGCCAAAAATCACTACGAACATTTTCATGATCTTTCTAGCGAAAGCTCTATTCGATACTCGTCAGTAAAATATTCTTCACGAAGATGACAGATCTGACGATCGCGTGTGCTGCATGGGATGGCACGATGGCGGTACAGTGACAGAAACTTGCCTCGACAGTAAAAAATACGTTTCAGAACTATAACCCGACTACGTAAAAAAGGGGGTCTAAAAAGGACGAACCAAGAGAACAGCTCATTCAGATATAAATCTAGAAAAGTGTATGTACCTACGGATATGCTCAAACTAGAACCGTGGTCGCACATTATTACGAATCTTTTGACACCCCATCTATTAAAATCGGTTCAGTAGTTTAGGCGCTACGGTGGAACATACAAACATACATACATACATAGACTGCCAAAAACATTAATTACCCTTCCTTTTGGCTTCACTGTAGTCGGGTAGAAGCAAAGCTGAATGCTCGCCAGAACGTTCGATAGATTGCACGCAAAGAAGCTCTTGTTTATTTTACTGTAATGAATCATTACAGTAAAATAAACAAGAGCTTAATGATACATTCGCAAGAATGCTCACAACAAGTAGGTAAATTCTCCAGTATCAGCACCTTTTAGTGCACGTGATAACCCAAAAGACTAATTAAAGATTTATAAGGAAAAATATAACGTGAATGGCAAAGGTTAGAAATCGCAAGATAAATTCGAATTTCATTGCTAGATATAAGTATTCTTAACGTTCAATACAATCATATTAATTTAAACCTGATGCTACCTATGGCACTTGCCACATTTCTCTGCGCGTAAGGTTTTGTACCAATAACTACGAGTATATAATACTGTAGAGTATATAGGTAATTATATTAACTATAAATTACCTATGTAAAGAAAATACTTAGGTGTGTTGCGTCAAACACGCTCAGCGCACTTTCTGACGTAGTAGATTTGTTTTCGTGCTCACTGAGTGAACTCACACGGGCCGCTTTTTGTCACCTTTCGAGCTTTGTAATATAAGTTTTTAGTTATAGGTGTATTATAGTTACCTACTGTATATTGTTTTACTTTTTTGTGTTGCTACACTTTTGCGATGGGTTATCCTGTAATGATAGTTGTATGTAGGGATGTGATAAATAAATAATAAACACGTATTATCACCAACATCCATGTTCACCATTATATTAACAAAGCAAACTGCACATAATATGTAAAAAAAAAATATGTAAAAATTTATTGGCGCCGACGCATTTTTGCTAAAACTTGGCTCAGTAAAATATCAATGAATTTTCAGTACAAAGAAGGTTGCCTGTAGATACCACCAAATAAAATAGAATGAGTTACTTTATCTACAATAAGGTATGAGAATGGTCTATTTGCATTGAATTGTCCAGGCCCGATACGATTAATGAAATCAGATACCGTCACACTGGCACCCGTTGTACCTTCTTCAGAAACTTCAATCACAGCGTTCTGAACTATCTTTGATACATACAATGGAGTTCTTGTAATAAATGGCAATGAAGCTCTCAATGGATCAAACAACTGAATGATACCAAAATTAGATTTCAACATGTTGTTTAAATTTAAATCTGTCTCAATCTTAAAACGAGGCATGAAACACTCGACGTCATCGTCTCCATACAGCTCTCGAGCTATTTGTAATTGTTCAAACACTTGTTCCATGTTTATTACGTTTGTATTTTTTAAGTTTTTTAACGTATCCTCGACTGACACTCCTCTCCTCGGCAACATTATAACCATCGATAGTCTCTTTTCTTTACCGTAAGGAATCTCAATAACTTTAGCTTCTAATTCTCTGATGTATGCAAAAGCGTAAGGTCCTTTATTGTTCATCATGTTCACTTCACCAATTTGATCACCATTACTGTTGAAGAATGGCATTTTTGCTGTAGATGATGCATTGAATGGTACCATCCATTTGCCTTTGAAGTACAAGGCACTTGTTAGCACTATAGCTGAGTTTTGGAAATCGTCAGGTTCAGCAATTTTCTTGATAAATCCATGAGAGATGTTAGAGATTGCTGTGTTTAGCACTTGTGCTATTCTTACGTTATCAGTGAAGTTCAATTCCACTACATCAACGCCATAATCTCGTTTAGCGACATCATTGAAATCAAGAAGATGATGTTTACTGTCTACTAACATGATACTATACTTCTTTAGTTCTATGTCATCATTTTGAAAATTTAACTCTTGGGTAAAATTTTGAAGGGCGGGTCTTTTAGCAGTATCTTTTCTCGAGTTCCATCTTATTGCGTAGTTTATTTCTTTTCTTGTTTCACCGCTAGTACCCTCACTGATAACAGCCAACACATTCCACACAGTAATGGGAGACATGATAAAATTCTGTCCATCTTGAAACGTCGACGATGTGTGATACAACATTTCAACGGAATAGTTATACATTCGCTCCGATAATTGATTTCGTAAATTCACATCAGGTACTGGATCTGCAATTTGTGCGGAACACAATGATACACAACACACTAGCAACAATATATAACATGATATTCCACCAGACATTGTTATTGTTTGTATGATGATCAAATTTTCCGCCTAATATACACGAGTGTCTGCTTTTAATGCACGGACAGACGACTATCTGCCAGACGGGAGCGTAACTGACTGACGTTGTTGTTTTGTTAGAGTATCGAGTTATTGACTGCAGACGACCTTGAAAACTTTAAGCGGATGGGACGTGGTGCAACGGGCTCTCCTCCTCTGCAAGTTTAAAGGGCGCTACACACGGCTAAGATACTATAATATTTTATCTTAAGATACAATATCTATCGCTCGCCATACAACTCAATGGACCATTACACACGAAGATAATATTTATTTAATATTTTCGTTTCGTAAGATAGAGAGCGATATGAGAATTTATCGTAACATAACATCTTAATTTATCAATATGCAAGAATCGTATGCACATCAAATTCAAAATCGGAATCGTCATCAGATGAGCTATCCAATAAATCTAGCTGGCAAGCATGAGCCATACTTAAATCACTCTGTATATTAAGTTCAACACAGCACACGTGCGGTCGTGACGAAAGCTTACAATATATTAACTATCGTATCTTCGTCGACTGTGATGGTCTAATATAATAATATATTAATTTAAAATCTTAAAATAAAATATTATAGTATTTTAGCCGTGTGTAGCGCCCAGAAATCTACCACTGTGGGAACCAAACGGTCAGATCAGCCATGACATATGTAGGTATGTTCGTGCGAGGCATCTATTCACGCGAGATGTGACTATATCCTTTGGATGCCTTGTAGGCAATATACTCTATCGTATTTGTATATGTAAGATTAAAATTACACATTAATTCGGGGAGATGGGCCTCGTTAGCCTTGGTTGGCAACCTATCTAGGAGAAGGAAAACTTCGAAATTAAACCAACTTCTAGGGAGCATACCTGACACAAAACCCCGATCTAAGGTGTGAACCGACCCGTGCCGAGGGATTCGTGGCCAGAGGGCAAGCTGGTCGTAAACAGAGGGTGCCTGTGTTGGTGGTCACAGGACGCAGCTGATATTCCGCCTTAGCCCCGTAAAGGGCTCTGCGGGGGTGGACAGTCTAGATCCCTACATCTCGTGGGAACGCTATGGGAACAAAACCTTCTTCTTCTCCATACGGCGGCGACGCGGTTCGCAACCCGTCACGTCTCGTTCCCCGCGAGGGCGAAAAGCGGCCTACGGAAAGCCGGTTTGCAACGTTGAACGTTGGAGGAGGGATGGACGGCTAATTAGATGAAGTATGTCAGATGATGGATGATAGAAAGATTTATGTTCTTTGTGTGAATGAAACAAAAAGGAAAGGGTCTGACACCACCCAGCATGGCGCATATACGGCGTATCGGTCTGGAGTAGATAGTACCACCAGAGCCTGCAAGGGAGTTGGTGTAATACTATCTGCGCGAATGAATGAGTGTGTAAAAGAGTTTGAATGTGTAAATGCTAGGCTAATATGGATGAGAATAAAAGTAGAACTTACTCGTGTCTTTATTATTGGGGTGTATTTATATAGTAACGGGTATGTCACAGCAAGAGCAAGACGCAAGGCACGAGTTTTGGGAGAGTTTAAGAGATATTTTGAGGAAATGTAAGGATGACGAAAGATTGATCTTGTTAGGGGATTTCAATTGACGGGTGGGAGTAAAAGTAGATGGATTTGAATTGGTGTTAGGTGCATTCGATGATGAGAGTGTGAATGAAAATGGAAAAGCACTGCTTGAGGTTTGTTTGGAGTGGAGCCTTTGTATGACAAACACCATGTTTGATCACAAAAGAATAAATATGTATACGCGTGAGGCGAAAAATGTTAGAATAAGTATGATTGATTTTGTAATAGTAGATGAACGATTGGGAAAGAATGTGTTGCTACAAGGGTGTATCGAGGGATCGGCATCCAAACAGACCGCTTCTTGGTGTTGAGCCGGGCTTTTTAAAGGATGGCGACAGCGAGAGCATAATGAAAATAGAGTCTTGGAAAGAATAAAAGTAGAAAATCTACAAGAGAAAGATGTGAAAGATGAGTATAAACGAAGATTGATAGCAAGATTTGAGAGGTTCGATTGCATAAATGATATGGATGAATTGTGGCAGTCCTTTAAAGAAGAGGTAGTATGTGTAGCGTCTGAAGTATTTGGTGTGATCAAAAGAAGGAAAATACGAAAGGTTAAGAATACATGGTGGGACAAGGATGTACAATCAGCAATGTCAGAGAAGAAGAAAGCTTAGTAAGATTGGTTGGCTGTCAGAGCAAATGAAAGAATGGCAAAAGCAACGAGCGAGCACATAGATGAAGCAAGAAAGGAGTTTGTTAGGTCAAAAAGAATAGTGAAAGAAATGGTTAAAAGGAAAAAAGAGGAAAAGAAAGATGAGTTTGATAGCAGATTATCTGACGATTTCCGGAGAAATATTAAGTTTTTCTGGAAATCCGTTCGTGCAGTTCGAGGAAGAACTCAATCCTCAGAATACACATCGATCAGGGACAAGAATAGAAGGATAGTGAATGGTGAATCGTGTGTGCTGAAGAGATGGAAAGAGTATTTTGAAGGTTTATTTGAAAGAACGGCGATAGAGACATCGATCGATGAAATGAATGGTAACGATAGCAATGATGAAAGCGTTATTGACGTGGATGAGATCGTAAAGGCACTGGGAAGTATGAAAGTAGGTAAGGCTGCAGGATATGATAGGATTACAGTCGAAATGCTGAAGGCTGGACAGGGCATCATAGTTGGTCAGTTGCAGCGGTTATAGCTTGTGCTGGAGCACCGGCCGAGTACCTAATGACTGGGCCACAGCTGTAGTTGTGCCTCTTTATAAAGGAAAAGGCTCGCAACAAGACTGCAAAAACTATAGAGGCATTAGCCTTCTCAGCATTGTTGGCAAATTGTATGCAAAGGTACTGATTGAAAGAGTTATGAAAGTAACCGACAAGAAAATATGGGATGTACAAGCGGGATTCCGAAAGGGTATGGGATGTACGGATCAGGCTTTTTCCTTGCGAAGCATAGCCGAAAAGTTTTTGGCCAAAGGTCAAAAGGTCTATTGCGCATTCGTGGATTTGGAAAAGGCTTACGATAAACTGGTGAGGAATGAAATGTGGTCGGTGCTGGCAATGGACAGCAGCCTCATTCGAGCTCTGAAATCCCTTTATGAGGATGCTAGAGCTTGTGTGAGGATAAACGGGGCATACACTGACTGGTTTACCATCAAAAAAGGTGTTAGACAAGGATGTGTAGCGTCGCCGTGGCTGTTTAACCTCTTCATGCACAGTTGTTTGCAAGATTTAAAACATAGTGACTGTGGATTAAGGATGAATGGGTTACTCGTCAAATGCCTCCTTTATGCTGATGATAAGGTAATACTTGCATCTTCAGCGGAGGAGTTGCAGGAGATGGTAACAATCATGCATGGTGCGTTAGAGATGAAAGGAATGAAAGTGAATGTAAGTAAAACGAAAGTTATGGTTTTTGAAAAGGAGGAATGTGTTACGGCTTGTAATGTTTGATCGATGGACAGCGAGTGCAACAAGTGAATAAGTTCGTTTACTTAGGTACGTTGTTTACAAGAGATGGTAAGAATGAAGAAGATATTGAAAGAAGAGTTAATGCAGGTAATAGTGTGAATGGAGCTCTGAAGGCGTTTATGAACAGTCAAAACGTGTCCAAAAAGGCACGTTTGGCTGTACATAGAGGGGTGTTAGTGCCTACCCTTATGTATGGTAGTGAAAGTTGGGTATGGCAGAAAAGACTTGAAAGTAGAATAAACGCTGTAGAAATGAGAGTACTGAGAAGTATGCGTGGTGTGTCTTTGACCGACAGAGTAAAGAATTGTGTGATACGAGAGTGGTGTGGGGTAAAAGAAGATGTAGTAACAAGCATCGAGAAAGGCATGTTAAGATGGTTTGGGCACATGGAGAGGATGGATGACGAAAGACTGACAAAGAAGATATATAAGGTAAGTGTGAATGGGACAGGATTAAGGGGAAAACCTAGGCGAACGTTCTCTGACCAGATTGGAGACATCCTAAAAAAAGGACAGGTCAGAAGTACCCTAAACAGAAGAGCATGCATGAGAAACTTGATGGGAGTGAATGAAGCAAGAGAGGTGTGTCAGGATCGTTGCAAATGGTGTTCCGTAGTCTCTGCCTACCTATGTATGTATGTAAGAGATACCTACGTTAATCTTACAGATAGCCAAAATTAATAAATCTTAGAAAAGGGTATTTCCCCGGGCTAGTATGATCACATCGTAAACTTAGATAACGATTGGCTCGCGAAACTCATCAGCACGCTAGAGTAAATACTTGGATTATTTGAGTAATATCAGCACTAAATTATAAGTACTTTCAACTATATTGTAATACCAGTACTTTACATAATAATATGGTTAAATTAACACCATAAAACTGTTTCATCGAATAAAACCTTAAATTGTAATCCAGTCTTAATAAAACTTTATTACACCAATCCTTTGATGGTGTTTGAAAAAGATGAAAGTTTGACTGAGTGTAATATTACGATTGAAGATGAAAAAGTAGAGCAAGTAAAAGAATTTGTATATTTGGGTAGCGTGTTTACAAGATATGGAAGATGTGAAGAAGATATTGAAAGAAGAGTGACTGTGGGCAATCGTGTAAATGGAGCACTGTATGCCTTTATGAACGGCCAGACTGTGCCGAAAGAGGCGCGATTGGCGGTTCATAATGGAGTGCTTGTCCCCACGTTGATGTATGGAAGTGAGAGTTGGGTATGGCAGAAAAGGCATGAAAGTAGAATTAACGCAGTTGAGATGCGATCACTGCGTAGTATGCGTGGGGTGAGACTGATCGAGAGAATTCCGAACGTAACTATACGAGAGAGCAGTGGTCTGAAAGAAGATGTCGTGACTAGGATTGAGGAAGGAATGCTAAAGTGGTTTGGACACGTGGAGCGAATGAGTGAAGAAAGAATGACGAATAAGATTTACCTATAAGGCAAATGTGTGTGGGCAAGTCGGTCGCGGCGGACCTCGTCGGACATTCCTCGATCAAATTGGGGACGTCCTAAAAAACGGCCAGCTCCGAAGTACCCGAAACCGGCGAGCATGTATGAAAAGAGTAATGAGTGTAGAGTAAGCGCGTGAGGTTTGTAAGGATAGAAGCAACTGGCGTTCTGTTGTCTCTGCCTACCCCAACGGGAAAAAGGCGTGAGTATATGTATGTTTGTATGTATGTACCAATCCTTTAATCACAATCCTAGCTTCGTCACTAACCACAGCATCATATCTAATTATAATACGACTATAACTGAACATATGTATACATACAAAAGCCTAAACAAAAATAACAATACCTATTTCATAATTTATCACTATATATTTACGTCAAATAAAGCTAAAATATTATGCAATCCACAACAATAATGTGAACATAATAATATAGTGACGACACACTATAATAATAATATTTTTAAATGAAAACTAAACCTTGTATGCTTTTAATATTGAGTTTTTGTGACGTAATACGTTATTTGAATTTAGATAATATACACAACAGGATAGTGAGCCATGAATAGGAAGTGTTGCTCGCATTCAGGATAAAATTGGACGGGGCATTATGAGTCAGAACTGCTATAAACAAGAATTAATTAAAAGTAAAATCTTTTCGAAACAATGCTTTCATGTGCACTAAACATATAAAATCAAAGTACTCGTCAGAACTAATCAAACGAGCCTAAACTCGATGTGTTTGTGTCGTAAAATCGCGAAGTTCCTTTGGCCACCTTCCAGCTCCACCATCAGACCAGATAATAATGACATCATAATATTGTATTGTCACGCGATATAATTATGATATATACATACAAATATACATGCACAATTAGAGCACAAAGAAAGAGCGAAAAGAGGGTGAAATTTATCTTGCAACATTTTAATACAGACACCGGTACGTGTGAAAGTAAATGAATAAACCGGCCAATTGCATCTCGAGCCACGCACAATGTAGGGTTCCGTATCACCTACCCCTTAACCAGTGATAACATTTTAATACAGACACCGGTACGTGTGAAAGTAAATGAATAAACCGGCTAATTGCATCTCGAGCCACGCACAATGTAGGGTTCCGTATCACCTACCCCTTAACCAGTGATAACATTTTAATACAGACACCGGTACGTGTGAAAGTAAATGAATAAACCGGCTAATTGCATCTCGAGCCACGCACAATGTAGGGTTCCGTATCACCTACCCCTTAACCAGTGATAACATTTTAATACAGACACCGGTACGTGTGAAAGTAAATGAATAAACCGGCTAATTGCATCTCGAGCCACGCACAATGTAGGGTTGCGTATCACCTACCCCTTACCCAGTGATCTAAGGAAAGTGTGACTCAAGCACAATATCTTCTTAATATATAAAATCCTTGCGTTACTGACTGACTGACAGACACGCTACAGCCGAAACTATTGGGCGCAGGAAGCTGAAATTTGGCATGTATGTTCCTTGGGGACCGTAGGGGTGCACTAAGAAGGGATTTCCCGAAATTCCCACGGGATCGCCCAAAACGGGTAAATTTAAAAAAAATGCATGCGTAGCTGCTGGCGTCCTCTAGTTCATTTATATATGGGTTGCTTGTAGTTACATACTTACATACAGGTTAATAGTTTACTACGGAAACCTAAAAACGGTGATTGATTGATTTTGAATTTCACCTGTTAGGAGGTAAAATCGAGTTTGAAAGATTGTTTGAAAATAATTTCAGATTGCTGATGCAATCATTCGCATATTTTCAAACAATCTTCCAAAGCACTAAGGCAAGCACTATGGAAGTGCAATTACAAAATAGGTATGCAATTTAGTCGTAAAATACTTAGATAACTTGACTCAAGTCTGCTGTGCCTCTTACTTGTGGCATTATATAATCAGAGTCTTATCTGTAGCTGCTACAGTTTATCAGTAGTTTATAAAATAATCAGTGTTTATTTGCACCCTCGCATTCGATTCGACGGCCGTCCGTCCGTAAAATAATAATCAGTAATATAAACGATTTTGAATCACTCGCATCATCTCATAAAAGTAAACATTCCCAGTGAACTCTGAATCATTGAAACTACAAAAACTGTTACAATGTCTGGTGCAATATTGTGTCGTATATTGTTCCTAGTGTGTTGTGTATCATTGTCTTCCGCACAAAATGCAGAGCCATCACCAACTGTGAATATAACCAATGGATTGGAGCGTATTGGTAACTTTTCCATCGAAATGTTGTATCACACATCAATAACATTACAAAGCGGCCAGAACTTCGTCATATCGCCTATTACGGTGTGGAATATCTTGGCTCTTATTGCCGAAGGCGCTTACGGGCAGACGAGATATGAAATCCAAAATGCAATCAGATGGAACTCGAAACAATGTAACGATACGAAATACGCCTTCAAAGCCATCAGCTCATGGTTACAACTTAAAACACCTGATACAACGAAATTAGCGAAAATAAGCACCATGTTGGTTGCCAAGGAACGTCTGCCTCTGAAAGACTTTCTAGAAATCGCTAAAAGAGAATATGAAACCGAAGTACTGGCGTTGGACTTCAAAGATAATGTTAGAACAGCAGAAGTGCTGAACACAGCAATCTCTAACGTCACTCATGGATGGATCAAGAAAATTATTGAGCCTGGCGATTTCAATAACGCTGCTATGGTACTAACTAGTGCCTTGTACTTCAAAGGTGAATGGTCGATACCATTCAATGCGTCATCCACAGCAAAAATGCCATTCTTCAGCAGTAAAGGTGATCAAATTGGTGAAGTCAACATGATGAATAATAAAGGACCATACGCTTATGCAAACATCAAAGAATTACAAGCTGAGGTCATTGAGATCCCTTATGGCAAAGAAAACAGACTATCAATGGTGATCATGTTGCCAGATCCTGGTGTGTCGGTCGAGGAGATGACCAGAAACTTTGAAAATGTAAAACTAGATCAGTTGTTACAACAAATAAATTCGTCACCAGAACTGGATGGAGTAGCTGATACTGATTGCTCCGTACCTCGATTTAAAATTGAGTCAGATTTAGATTTAAGTCATTTATTAAAATTTCAGTTTAGTGTCAAAGAGGTATTCGATCCGTTGAAAGCTAGATTACCGCTCATTGCAAGAACTCCATTGTATGTATCTAAGATCATTCACAAAGCAGAGATTGAAATCACCGAGGAAGGTACAACGGCTGCCGGTGTGATAGTAGCTGAATTTTCTAACCACGTTGAACCTCGAAAATTCAAAGCGAATAGACCATTTTCATACATTATTATAGAAAAATTAGCTAATTCTATTTTATTCGGTGGTATGTACAAGACACCTTCTTTGTACTGAAAATATTTTTTATAAGACCCGAAACTGCTTTAAATCTCCATGCGAATCTTTAGAGGGCGCGCAGTCGCGGCGAAGTGAATAATGCCCCTTGCGCAATAATTCATGTTTTCAATGGACGACTAATTCCAATGTATGACTACTCAGCTGTCAACATAATAATATAAAAAACTGATATAAATATAAGCAACCGTAATGTTTAATGAATATGGATTAAATTATGGACTACTAGAACAAGACTAAGATCAACAAATTTAATCTAGAAGTTTTAGTCGATAATTCTTATTGAAAAATGACAAAAATACTGTACCTATTTTTTTACATTGGTAATAGTAAAGACTTTTTTTTTATTGTGCTGATATTTTAATGCATTCTATAGATCAACGTCTGATACATAATTACATACTTTTTAACACTGGCGCATGTTTAACATAGTATTTAAGTAACGAGAAATTTGATTACTTATAAATTTTTAGTTCTGTCTGTGATATGAGAATTGTTTGAATTTATGTATTAAATATGTATATATAAGTGGAACATTGTGATTTATTAGTTTTAAAATACCTTATTGGAGTTAAGTAGTACGTACCTTTCATAAATAGGAGTGACAAGATTTTAATTTGCCTAAACATAGGTATATATTTTATACACTGATTAATGTTTTAAATCTTTTAAATACCATTAATAATTAGCTCACATCGCAAATGAGGAGTTTGGTTGGATTAAGTTAACCGTTTTATGATAGAGTAGGAGTGCATCAAGGATCTGCATTGAGCCCGCTCCTGTTCGACTTGTCTATAGAATAGATATTCTGACGGAAAAGGCATCCAGTCCTCTCTTGCATCGAATGATCTATGTGTTACGCCTTTGCGTTTTTGTTCATTTATTGTGAAACAGCCATATAATAATATATAATACTAGTAAAGTAAAACTTTAACACACACCATTAATTTTTATTAAACCATTATTTTATAATTTTCGTACCTTGTAATTTCATCAACGGGCGTCTCGCGGTGAAATAAGCGGCGCTTAGATATTTCTGTAGATTCTTTTCGTATGGCCTTCTAGCTAGATCAACTTCTGTGGCAGAAAGGCTCTATACACAACAGAAATGAAGATATAACCACTGTCTAATAATCCATTATACTCCATTACACTTGATATTACGGTAGATAAGCTGGAGTGATGAGACTTGATGAAATAGGATTCTGTGGCACCCTGAGGCATGCTAAAGGCAACTGTGATATTCCTCAACATGCCATTGGTTTCTGTGGCATGCCGTGCCGTGCTAAACCATGCCAGCTGTGCTTTGAGCGTCGCATCAAATATATTATTCAGGAATGTTCTCTCAGACACTTAACTCTAAGTACCTACATGTACCTACTTATACAGTTGACAAAACCGGATTGTCTCCGTAATAAAATTAATTCATGCATGACTAACCATTTATGCATCATGAAATATTAATAATATTACATTATTAACGTAATGGTTCATAAATTTTGATTTATATTATAATTAAGTATTAATTTTCATTTAGTTTTATTAGTCATGTCAACATAACAAACAAGAAAATAATAAATACAAATACAATTATTCCGCATACGGAACAACAACATAAAGCGAGTTGACTGATGCTGCAAACCTTATTGGTCAATTACAGTTCACAATTTTTACTGATGCGTCATTAAAACCTTTCATGAGCAGATTCATTAGATGACCGTCGGATATCATGTCACTTTTCCCGCCCACTAAAACTTAGTCGTGTACTTTGGTCGTGTGACGTTAGCTCTCGCTCGCCTAACCAAACAGAGAGAATGATGTCAACATATCAACACGGTCTAGGGATAGTTTAAAAAAATGCGAATTACTATTTATATTTTAACAATTTTATATGATATCTTTAAATTAAAAGAAACATTATTTAAACTCTACCATTTTTTTAAATAAACGTTTATTTAGATTACAATTTCAGGATTTTATGAAAAAAAATTAAGCATAGACCGAAACCATATTTGAATTAACTTTTATTTTGTGACAAAAACCGAAAAAAAGGAAAATAATTTAATTGGTGCTTATGAACTTGAAGTTAGTAGTCTGTAAAAGCGCCCATAACGTTCATGACGCATCGGCAACGACTTGGCATGCTCAGAACAAGGATGTCAATGTCTTGCTGCGGAATATTGTCCCAGGTCCTTCTGAGGTGCGAAAAAAGTTGGTCTTCTGTGGCCAGATTTTCGGGGGCTTTCCTCAGAGCTTTTCTTTGAAGCATATCCCATGCGTGCACAATGGGATTTAGGTCTGGTGATTGAGCAGGCCATTCTAAGGCCCTAACCATAGATATATTATGTGGCCCTAACATTATGATCCTGCAACCAAGCTGCTAGCGTTCTCGCCGTATGTGCCCGGGTATGGTCGTGTATAAGCAAGAAATTTTGCCCCATTTTTTTTCTGTGGGGCAAGATTATGGGCCCCAACACCTGTTGGCGATATCTTTCTATTCGATATCTCAAACGAGGTCCGTCCGTCCTCCAAGGCGAATTCCTGCTCAAACCATAATTGTTCCTCCTTGATATGGGTGGACTTCCTGGGGGTGCTGGAGTCGGCTCCATCGCCCAGGAACTCGCCAGACACGCGTCCTTCGTGAGTCAGGATGGAAGCCGGGGATCCACCATTGGGATTGGACCATTGCTCACGGCCCCACTCCACGTGGTTCCGAACCCATTCCAATCGTCGTCCACGATTGCCTCACCGTAAGTATGGGAGCCGCAGTGGTCTACGAGAGCGTAGATTGGCTTCATGCAGTCGCCACCTCACATTTTGGTCACTCACAAGCACTTGGTGTTCCACCTGCAGCCTTATTTAAACCAATTGAGTAGCCGTTACATTTGGTTGAGCTCTAGCAGCAATTTGCAAAAATCGGTCTTGTCTGGGGCTAGTGATGCGACTTGGCCCCCGATGCCTCTGTGCTACTTCACCTGTGAAACGACAGCGTGTCCACAATTTTGAAATTACATTTTGGCGGGTCCCTATTGCTTCAGCGACATCATGTTGAACAGAGCCAGCTTCCAGCATTCCTACAGCCCGTAACATTTCCTCCCTAGTTAAATGCCGGCGTTGCATGGCTAGAAAAGCTTAATTTGCACCTCAGACCTATAAAAAACTAAAGACGTAGTGAATCGCGGCAATTAGTTATTATATATATATTTTTTTTATAAGTCTATGATTTGCACTTTATCTTTAAGTCTTCAAATGAAAAAATAACTGTTACTAAACGTAATTTGTCGCTTATATGAATATCCCTTTCAGGCCCAAGATTAGTTTTATTAAATTATTATTATTTAGCTATCTGTATGTGTTAGGCATGTTAGAACATAGATGTAAAAAATGTGAAAAAAAATTTTTGCCGCCCTCATTGGCTGTAACCCCTGCACGATCGTGATTTTTGGGCTTTAACTTTACTAGTGCACGATCGTGACGTTTTTGGGTTTTCAACTTTTAATCTTCGATAAATTTAGCTTTTAATGTATTTATTATAAATAAAACAAGAAGAATATTCACAGGTGTAGAATTATTAAAATAATCACACTGATGACATTTACAACTACTTAATGAACTTAACTTAATGAAATTCAGTCAAAAACAATTGAGATCAACATTTTTAAATAAAAAATATTCTGATTTAAAGAATTTCTTCTTTTGATTACTAGTCTTTCGTTTTGATTTTGTAAAGTAATGTCATCTGCTGCAGTGCAATTTGATGCGACTAGCAGAGAATTGTTGTCCATATATTTAACAACAGCGACATCATCACAAACAAACTGTTGTGATTCGTCGCGTTTCATTCGGCGATCAGGTTTAAAGTCAATGTTTCTGCGATCCGGAATCCGGTTCATCATTACAGTCGCGGTACCATGCAATCCAATGGTATTTAACTTTTCTAGCAATGGTATTGATAAGAAGCAGCAGTCAAAGTAAATGCAACTTCCTCTAGGAATCGACTTTGAGAGATGTAAAATTACCGACGCTCCAACCCCCAAGGTTCTGTCACCGAACGGAGTATTAGCACCTCTGTAGACCTCGAAGTCTATCATTAGACCTTCAGAAGTTTTAACTACAAAAAATTTTAATCCTTGGGGTTGAGGCTTACTTTTAATTACCTGTCTGAGCCTAGTCGGAAACCGGTATTCTTTTTGAGAACCGGGAATTTCAGTACTTTTGTATAACGGAACCGGGATTTCCCGGTTCTTTCGGTATTTTCGGTTCTTGCTAGTTTTTGTTATAGAAAAGGGAAAGGACCGAAAGGGACGGAATTGGGCACCTACCAGGTGTCCAATTCCGTCCCTTTCTTGAGCAACACTCCCTTGTCACTTGCATTCAGTGCGCGTACTGATGAAACTTTGGTACCCCTTACCAAGGTTCGTGCAATCTTCCATGAGGCATCTTTCTCTAGGCCTTCGATAATAAACATCGGTTCCCCTGACCCGAATGCCCTGGTAGACAAACTGGTACAACCATTTCTGACCGCGGGTGAAGAATGACATTCTTCAGGCAGTACACTTTTCCTGAAGTTGCACCTTCCATGAAGACGTCTTCTGAATCACATTTCAACACTACCTGGTTAACATCGATCTCGCAGCGATGCTTCCGCATGAAGTCTAGGCCCAAGATGCAGTCGTCCACTCACTATATCGGCCACGATGACTTTGTGAGGGTAAACTTTGTTGCCTAGCTTCAGATCCAGCTCCATTTCACCTCGGAAGGTTATGTGCTGACCGGTAGCTGTTCTCAGTTTCACACATTCATTGTTCCTGAAGCAGCCCCGAAGAACCCGTCTTGCCAGATGGAAACCGACGACTGTCCGCGAAGCACCCATGTCCAATGTCAGCTTGCATGGCGTTTTATTAATTTCGCCTTCAATGATCAGGCTGTTCCCGTCACATGATTGCGAGATCGAGATGCTTGGGGCTCTTCCATTATCAGCCAGCACCCGCCCCGCAGTCCTGGCTTCTACTCGTTTTCCTGTTATATAAGCCTACTGTGCCTACCAGGCAGCGAGCCTGGCAGGCACAGCAGGCAACCCCTTTGGTGGAGACAGGGTGTCTGTTCTTTATTCCACCCATTTGATCGCATCACAGCCTCAAACTGGATCTTGTATGCTGAACATGATGACGAGACATCAAATGGTGGAACCTTAAACCCTACGAGGCTGCCTACGCTTTGGGCAGCTCAAGCGGATATGGCCTCTTTCCCCGCAGTTGTAGCACCGAGGTGCATACAACTTCCCTGATGCGGTGGCTTTGCTCGTCGCGTCGTACTGCTTCCACCTCCAGAGCGTGGGCTAAGGCGTCCTTCAGGTTCTTGAAGTGCCCAAGTCTTACCACTGCTCTAACCTCCAGCCTGGAGGTTAGAGCAGCGGTAAGTAATGTGTGTAATCTACGCATCCAAGCCGCTCCTTCATAGGTGCCACCTATGAAGGAGCGGCTTGGATGCGTTTCGGCGAAAACGACGCGCGGGCGGGGCATGTGCGGCAGGCGCGGGGAAGCTCGACACCGCGTCGCAGTCGCGTTCCTTCTTACTACTTTCCTTCCTATCCTAGCAACAGCGAGCGAGTGTAGGTAGTTATTGGTTATAGCAAGCGCACCATTAATTTCGCGCGTTATTTCTTTTAACGCTGAATTGTTCACGTTTGTTTTGAATGTTTGAATAGTAGAAAGTGTGGAAAAGTAAAGTAAATAAGTAAATAGTAGTGTGAACTAGTGTGAATCGCGTAATGAAAATAAAATTCCCGAAAGTACCGAAAGAACCGGGATTCAAATTTGATTACCCGGTTCCATTTTACTGACAAAAGAACCGGGAATTCCCGGTACTTTCGAGACCGGGATTTCCCGGTTCTGAACCCTAGAGCCTACGTGGACAAACACCGCTAAAAGGAAGCATTTTTTCGTCGATTGAATTATAGCCCGGTTGTCTTTCCAGTCGATCACAAGTTCTTTTAACTCGGTCAAGTATTGATTGGACTTTCCAGAGTGTTTTGATAGTATTTCCTGGAGGAGCTGTGTCGCTATCGACGACGTGTAAAGCTGATCGCAGTGTCTTGAACCTCTCTCTAGCCATAATGTTTGCCACCATGTCCATTCGCATCCCATCACGCCAATACATGTACGATCGTGGGTATGGAATCACACCCATGATCATATGAATGCCAACAAGTTTTTTCAGCTCTGTGGGATTCGTATTAAGGATGTTACCTGTACGACGCATGTCGTAGTTATGAGTGGAGTAAATAATCTTTAAATACTCCATTGGCTCTCTAACTGCTTCTGGACAAGCCCGTGGAAAATAATTGTATGCCTATTCGTTAAACGATACCTGTTTCCAAATTCTTCTTCTTACCTCCGTGCGTCTATGGGCTGTAGTTTTGACTAAGGAGGGTTCGGGTTCGACGTCCTTGCGAGAGGCAGTTCTACGTCACCTTCTAGACCTTCCACCTCCGAATTGTTGCCATCTCCAAGTAAATGAAGCACCAGATCACTAGTTAGCTCAACGCCTGTCAAAAACAAAAATAATAATAGATAGTTTCAAGAAATAACTCTTACTGCCTAAGAACGTTTTAAGTGAAGTTAGACCCAAACGTCACGATCGTGACTTTATGATTTGAAAGCGTAATTGTTATCAAGAAATCAAACATTTCTAGAGTAAAATCATGTTAAATGAGCGAATAAAGGTTTTATTTATTAAATAACAACATCACTACAATGTTTACTTTAAAATATACACAAAAAATGATTACTTACGGTTGCCACTGCCACCGTCGAAAAAAGCTGCCATCTATGACACGTCACTCTCGCTAACTGACCGGCAATCCGCGCGAAATTTTGGCGCGGGTCTCGCTCAGTAAAGTCAATTCGGCATAGCGTGGGAATTTTAAAAAGAATTGTGCACGATCATGTTTTATGGGCCTGAAAGGGATAGATCTCCTACATATCAAGCCATTTTTTGCCACAGAGACAAAAGATTTTTCAAAAAATTGAATTTGTAACTACTCCGAGATGAATAACGAACAAATTGGAGTATTAAAGAATTAATGCGGCCAGTACTTTTTGAGTGAATTAATTGAATATGAAATATCCCTTGACCGTGTTGATGTCTTTAATACCATATAAAGTGACGCAAAGTAATACAAACATGTACCAAGGTAATTTAAGGAAACTACTCATATTAGAAATATCGTATGATTTTATATTATTATTACCTAATCATCAAAACAAGCTGGTACGACAATTTCAGTGGGTACTTAAGACATGGAATGATGCATGTCGACTCATTATTTAGATATATTCGGTAGTCATGATTTTAGATATTTTCGCGATTTATCTGAATCATAGTAGTACTGAATCATACTATTGGACTGAATCTACTAGTAGGTGCCCCCAATAACAGTACTGTTATTGGAGGCACCTACTAGTAGATTCTGTTGTACTGTAATTAAATGTACCTAACCGATGTTTTGCGACTAATTAATGAACTTTAGACAGATCAACTCAGTGATCTAAGCAGTACAATTTAAAAACGCTAACTTAGTAAAATAAGTACATCCAAGTGGCGAAATGCCAACACATTCATCAATCATCATATTGCTGCCTACCTACCATTAGCGAAAATGAAAGGAATAAATACGAAAAATAGGAGGTTTTTAAACAAGAGACTGCAAATATCTAAAAAAGTTCAGGTCCATGCAGTAAGTGGCTAGTTAGATTCGTCAGTAGCTGTAGCTAGCTAGGTAAGCGATACCCATGTAGGATTGCCGAACTCGCTGACTTTTCGAAGTTATGTGTGCATTATAAATTAATTATCGCTCGCTTAACGATGTGTCCGGTAGATAGCAATAGGCTCGCCCCCTATTACAACACAGGACAGATTATGAAACAAATAATATCTTTGGGAAGAGACGGAAAACTTGACATCAATCACTATAGGTACCAACCCGTCTAGCCAGCGTGGTATAGTAAAACAAATCCTCCTAATCCTCCTATTGCCTCACAAGTTTATTGTTACATAAATAAGACGGGCTCAAGTTAGGAGAGGCCTACGCGCAGCAGTGGACTGCGAGAGGCTGTACAGTTCTGTCACCTAAAAAACTTTTAGCAGGTAGCTACCGCGCTTGGTCTGCGACGCCTGTAGCTGCTTAGTTCGCCGTATGTATAGGCCGGCCCTGTCGCGATAATGTATAACAGAATTTAGGGGTTGGGTTTCGAAACTATCCGTGTGGTGACGGATTAAGAATACGGAATGTCACCACCCCATATCATCACGTGGGTGTTGTAAGAGCCGACAGAGGGACCATACTATGCAGAGAACAGCACTGTAAGAGAAGGAAAACTTGAAACAAACCCTATACCAACCCGTTTGGCCAGCGTGGTATAGTAGGCCAATTCCTCCTTTCAAAGGAGAGGCCTAGTCCAGCAGTGGACTGTAAGGGGCTGAAGATGTTTCGAAACGAGTCCCCCGAATTTGTGGGTATTGGTGGTGTAGGGAGCTTAAGGGAGTTAGTTTTAATCCCCTTAAAGTAATCTTGGCTGCCGGAGTTGCGTCTAAATATTTTTAAACAATTTCCAAAAATTCTTCATTCAAATAGGTATGCAAAACGGAACGTAATTTTAGGTTTTATGTGAAAGTAACTAAATAGGTTGTGTTAGGTTCTCTTTTGACCCTTAACCCAAAAATAGGAGCCCTCCGTCAACCTCAGTTTATTAAACTAGTGGAATCAATAATAATAATAATAATAATATTCTACCACATTCACACAACACCATCTAGTCCCAAACTAAGCAGAAGCTTGTACTATGGGTACTAGATAATGGATAAACATACATATATACTTTTTTTTTTTTTTTGTAAATAAAAGCGATATTTAGGTTTTATGTGAAATATGTGAAATGAAACGCAACCGCCATCTTGTATGAATGATATTGACAGCTAATGTCAAATTTGTGCGTCATTGCTTTCGAGTACCTAGGGTTAGGTGCGACTGTAAAAAGTAACTAAAAGGGTTATGTTAGGTTCTCTTTTGAACCTTAATCCGAAAATAGGAGCCCTGCGAAACAGGGCTCCGTCAACCTTAGTTTATTAAACTAGTGTGAAGAATGTGGAAGTTGGCAGTACCATACACACCGATGTTTGGAAAAAAAAAATTTTTCAGAAGAAACCAAGTATTTCCGGCAAGTGATAATGGTGAGGGGGGGTTCCGAGACCTCCTCCCTTCCCCCCCCCCCGCAATCACTCACAACCCCTAAAAACGGCGACGTATTTCGAAACCTTTACCGAATTTAGTCCTAGTGTGTTGCTCCTTTTGAAAAACAGAACATATTTAAAATATCCTTTTTAAACGACAACAGACCTTTATGAATTACTAGAAGATGCCCGCGGTTACACCCGCGTTATTTAAGGGTACTGCTCTGCTCCCGTCACTCATAGCGCGATGTTATATAGCCTATAACCTTCCTCGATAAATGGGCTATCTAACAATGAAATAATTTTTCAAATCGGACCAGTAGTTCCTGATATTAGCGCGTTCAACCAAACAAACAAACAATCTCTTCAGCGGCTAGTAATAAATTAAAAATATAGTTTCGAGATCTTTAGTTTCAAATGTAATAACTTAGTGAAACCAATACAACGCGACAAAATCCGTAAACTGTAGTTTAATTTCAATCTCTTCAGCTTTATATATATTAGTATTAGTATATATAAGATGAAACAAGATTCATCTGTACGTAAGTAGGTAGATAAATATTAGGCACTCGCAAACACATAGGTATATAATTTCTTTACATTCTTGTCGCTAATGGAAGGAATGTAAGTATCTACATAAGTAGAGTACCTACGATTTAAGTAGGTAGGTACCTATCTTCTTAAATCGTAGAGTACCTAGATACCTACCTAGCTTTGATACCGGCAGCTTTTTTTACCCCATGACTCAAAATATGCAGTGTCGGATCCTGAGGAGATGGCTCGGAGACTCTCCAAAATTATCAGTTTTGTTACAAAAACAGTTGACTTTATAGTATTTCCCATTATAAAAACTTCCTTCACCGGGTTTAAAACAAAATCCTGCATGTGCCAGTGCCACTGAAAATGTGTACTAAGAACATTTATGCAAAACGTATGAAATGATGTCTAGCTAATAGGTATTAGCTAAGTTCGTAGCTAGAAATCATGCAATATCTACTAATAAAATTGTGGAATACAAATCTCTGACTATATCTAATCTAATCCAGATTATGTAATATTCGTTGCGAAACCGTTTTTCTCTCGAAAGTGTCTAAGGGCATTTATCCCGATCTGGCAACACATAAAATAGTTTTTGCTGAGGCTTTTCACTTTTGTCTAAATTTGACAATGTTTGACAATTGACAGTAATTAACAGTAATTTAAATATGTGACCACGAAAGTTTAAACTCTTATCGATCAAAAAATAAATTTAAGGCATCTTCTTCCATAACCTTTGAATGTTGACGAATAAACGACTAAAGTAGTTATAGATACCTATTTCATAAAAAAGCAATAATAATCATCACTGTTTTACTCAACAAAACAAAGACCATGCTTGGGTTATTTCGCTTTGATTAGGTATAATACCTACTTAAATCGCGAGGTGAGATCATGATGAGATGAGTTTCGTGATGTGAAATTTAGTGACGCGAATGTAGGTAGGTAGGTAGGTACATTTTGATGACGTAATTGACGTGTACGGTTTGTTTATGTTATGGAAACAAGAGTCAAGACGGGTTCGCTCTGGTTCGCTCAGTTCGGTGTATGCTGCACAGATCAAGTATGCTGCCTGCCACGCAGTAGCGGCTTTAGGGGGGGGGCGACCGGGGCGGTCGCCCGGGGTGCCGAGATCCAGGGGCGCCTGCGGCGCCCCTGCATCATCTAGTCAAGTGTTGGGATGCATTATATTGGGCCCAAAAGAAATGTTTGTAGGTAATACTAGTTTTAACAGCAAATACATTAATAGCAATCATTTAAAAAAAAAAGAAATTATAAAGATGCCTCGAGTGTTATTGCTAAATGCTATGAAATAGTAGATAATTATATACCTATATTCAAATAAATCACAACACGCACGAGGTTGATCATCGAAAATAAAAGAATGAAACCATTCATCTCTTTAGTATTTTCATGGGTTTACGCGAATGTTACACATTGAAAGCAAACTGCGGTTTACGGATTCTATCGCGATATATTGCTTTTAGAGTTATCAGAGTTATACTGTTATACATTTAAGCCGAATGATCTAGAAACTCCGATTTTTTAAACGAACGTTTCACCTCAGACTGCCGTGACCACGGTTCTTAGAGAATCTGAACTGAACTTCCCATATTTCCCTTTCCCCATTTTTAGAGGACGAGTACTCCAAGCATGGGGTGACACCGATTTCGACGTCAGGCCTCGCATTTCGGTAGCCTGGGCTTAATGACGTCACATGAGTGGTGTCATTTGAACCCCAAAATGCCGGTTAAGCTTAATCTTAATTTCAACACCAGAGTGGGGCAAGAGCATGGGGAATCATATTTGGGACCATGCGGTCCCAAATATGATTCCCCATGCCTCCTCTGGTTTTTGCGCCCATAATTATGCAATTATGGGCGCAAAAACCAGAGGAGGCAAAATATGCTGTTCAACATAAAACAGGAGATGATTTGCATGAAGAGGAACATTCTACCAGAAAAATTCTCAATGGAAGTGGAACTGAAAGCGCCTCGACGGTAACGCGAATTAGGAGATGACAATCGCCTGATTCGTGTTACCGTCGAAGCATCATTATCAGTAATGAACGAGCATAATTATATTTAAGGGGGTCTCAAGAATCAACAAGTATAATACTGGATGACATGTGATCTCTAACTTATAAGAGGTAAATTTGGAGCTTTAGTAGAACCATATGATGAGGTCTGCTCTTCATCCTATTCTCTGCACTAGAAATCCCGGCAAATATAGATGTGGACTTGACATAGTCGGTGCTGTCCAACAACTAAGAATAAGGCTCATTCGAAAAAAGCAACCTGTTGGGATATCTAAACTTTCAAATAACACTCTGGAGCTGATGCGGCTTCGACGGACAACACCAGAGGTGGCTAAGTGAAAACTCAATCACTCCGTAAATAGATCTGGAGCTGGGCGAAGCAGGACCACTCGTCTCATATAGGATTGAGCAAAATCCGGAGTCAAGTCTTCGCGAAATTACTGAGAAAGAGTCACCTGACAAAGCCACAAGACTACCTCGAATAGCGATACCATAACAGCAGTCCCAAGGGCACTTGTTGAAAATTAAAACTTCTGCGAATATCTTTATGCCTCGTATGCACCGGCGATTACACTAGTCAGGTACCAGCGACCCTATAGTCCGCTTCCTCGCCAATTAACAGAAGATTTTCTGTGCGTACTTAGATGTCGACGAAATCGGTCTCATCCGCCTCTCAGACAGGTTAGCATAGGCTCCGGGGGAAGATGGAGTAGCCGTCTTGTTTGGTCTATGTAGACTACGAGAAGCCTTTGATTCCATGAAACCTGGGTTGTTCTTGAGTCTCTGCAGAGCTGCTAAGTGAATTTGGAGGTGTTCGGATATCGCTACAAAATAGTAACGATGATTTTTCAAGACCTGAACCACCAAACAAGACCTAACCGTTTGTGAATTGGACACGACCATGAAGGGTTCCGGTATCCACTTAACATACCCCTTATCTTACCACTGTATACCACTGTAATTTTTTCGCCTGTTCGTATAAACGACATAGTTAAGTACATATATTTGTTTAGTTTTACTAGGTACTTACTAGTCTTATTACTACATATCGTACAAAACAATCTGTCGTGAAAACTTGAAAAGGTTACATTACGATCTATAGCATATATTATTTCTTTTCTCGATAGATGTGGAGGCGGGTGTAAACTTGGCTACGGAAAGGCGCCAAACGAGTGACTCGCCCGGGGCGCCTGGATGGCTAAAGCCGGCCCTGCTGCCACGGATTATAAAGGCCTTGCCACACGGCACAATTTTACCACTGATCAAATTTTCAATCGAATTGGTTTTGCCCGTCTACACGACACAATCTAATCACTGACTTTCATTTCGCCCACCCGATTGGTTAAAATCTGGTGGTACCGCCCACCCGATGAACTTGAGTTCGACGACTGGCGTCTACACGTCACGATTTCATCAAGTGATTTAGTCAAGTTGGACGTAAAATTGTGCCGTGTGGCAAGGCCTTAACATAAACTTGCGGCCGGCAACAGGCAAATGATCAAATAAATACTACAGTCTCGACTTGACGCTAGTCAGTGGCGCTCTAGCGTTCTGTTAGGCGGCCGTCCGTTCGGGAAATAATAAGAGGTCGCATGTACATAAGTAAATGTGATAAAAGTAAACATTCCCAGTGATCTTCGAATAATTGAAACTATACAAACTGTTACAATGTCTGGTGGAATATCGTGTTATATATTGTTGCTAGTGTGTTGTGTATCATTGTGTTCCGCACAAGTTGCAGATCCAGTGCCTGATGTGAATTTACACAATGGATTGTCGGAGCGTATAGGTAACTTTTCCATTGAAATTTTGTACCACACCTCGTTAACGTTAAAAGATGGGCAGAATTTTATCATGTCTCCCATTACTGTGTGGAATGTGTTGGCTGTCATTGGTGAGGGTGCTAGCGGTTTGACAAGAGATGAAATCCACAACGCAATCAGATGGAACTCAAAACAAAGTAATGTTACAAGAAACGCCTTCAAAACCATCAGCTCATGGTTACAAGTCAAAACTGATACAGTGGAACTAGCAAAAATAAACACCATGTTCGTTGACAAGGCACGTCTGCCAGAGAAAGACTTCAGAGATGTAGCCAAAAGAGAATATGACACTGATGTACTGGAGTTAGACTTCAAAGATAATGTTAGAACTGCAGAAGTGCTGAATACAGCAATCTCTAACATTACTCATGGATTAATTAAGAAAATTGTTGAGCCTGATGATTTCCAGAACTCGGCTATGATACTCACAAGTGCCTTGTACTTCAAAGGTCAATGGTCGGTACCATTCAATGCATCGTCTACAACGAAAATGCCATTTTTCAACAGCAAAGGAGATAAAATTGGTGAAGTGAATATGATGTACAATAGATTCACATACCCCTTTGCCAATATTAGAGAACTACAAGCCCGAGCCATTGAAATCCCTTACGGCAAAGAAAACAGGCTATCAATGGTTTTCATGTTGCCAAATCCTGGTGTCTCAGTGGAAGATATGTTCATAAACTTCCAAAATACAAATCTAGATAAATTGTTTGAGGAATTGAAAATTGCTAAAGAACAGTTTTCTGAAGATGAAGTTGATTGCTTCATTCCACGATTTAAAATTCAGACAGATTTAAATTTAAATGATGTACTGCAAAATCGATTCAGAATTGAACAGTTGTTCGACCCAGCCAAAGCTAGATTACCACTCATAGCAAGAACACCATTGTATGTATCTAAGATATCTCACAAAGCTGAGATTGAGGTAACTGAAGAAGGTACAACAGCTGCCGGTGTGACAGTAGCTGAAATCAGTAACCGTATAGGAGCTGTGCAATTCCAAGCTAACCGGCCATTCTCATACATTATTGTAGAAAAAGTAACTAATTCTATTGTATTTGGTGGATTTTATAAAACACCATCTTTGTACTGACATTGAATGACACATTCTAAAACTGTATGAATCTCATATTTGTGCTGGTATCACAATCATACTATTTAGTTTATCAATTAATACATAAATGCGATTTGAGCATGGAATGGATTCAAAATAGAACATGTATTGAATTGTTTTTAAATACAAAGGCTGACCGAAAAACAAAAGTAAATGTTGTGATATTACAAACTCTTGGCTGCTGTTCAAAAAAAAAGAAAATCCACAAATGCTGTTTTATAGAGTAAAAAAAAAATATTGTGAACACTAGTCATTGTTCTGAATTTTAAATCTGATAGGCTGTCAGTGTCTACTTTTTATTGTTAGAAGTTTTGCTTGAATGTGACAAGGTAGTTAAAAACAGGTTTTAATCAAGGTAATTACTTTAATTATAGTTGTCCTGGCAATGCAATATGACTAGTATTTTGTTCCTAGTTTGTTCAAGTTGAGATTGGTCATACAATCTGCTTCTTATTTATGGACTGTGATGAACAGACAATTTATTTCATACCATCAGAAAACTGCTAATTGCCAGTCAAATTGCATACTGAATAGGCAACAAGACTTCATATATCAATATGTATCATTTAATATTATTACCACCTACATATATTATAGTACAATAGAATATTAAGTGTTTATTTGAATATTTTTCTAAAATACAAATACTAGCATTTAATTTTTTATTCACAATTTGCTGACAAAAAGATATGACTGGCCGACATGTGAAAAGTTCTTTTTTTATAAAATTCATTTTTTTTGCAAATTCCATTCAATAATAATTTTACTGAAGTTGAGCTTCATAGTTTTTAGGAAAATAATGTATTGTCCTTATTATTGGTTTTACGATTCACTGGAAAATAAGATTCAGTTATTATTGTACAATTGCCCTCTTGGGGATTTTCCATACAATGTCCTTGTGTATCTTGGATGTGACATATCTTTTTAATGTGGGTAAAACACAAAATATATAATTATGTAAATTCTATTTGATTAGATTAGTATTGGTCTATTGATAGCAATTGTAATTTGTGATTTTTTGATAAATAATTTACTAAGAAGGCGAGTAAAATCGTAGGAGATTTGATATTGTATGTTTGAAGAGTATATGGTAGGTAATCTAGATTGTATTATTCAGTTGCACTTCGAATGAATCAATGTTAATGTGATAAAATGTCTCAAAAATTCAATCAATTATTTTGGATCATAATCATAAGTTTAGAGAGGTCCCAATAATAGGTTTGTAAACCCTTGTGAAGTTATTATTGGATTCCCAGACTGGGCTTAGTTGTCGAAACATAGGTGCAATGTACCTGTCGTTAGTGTAAGAATAAATCTTAGCATGTAAGTTTATTTTTTTGTTTTTGAGAGCCTAGTTTGAGTTACGCTTATGTTGATATACTTAACAGAACAGAATCTCAAATTAGGCTCTAAAGTACCCACAGATGGGCCAACAGACAAATATTTTTATTTATACATATATATTTTAATTTTTTATTGATTAAAAATATTTTGGGTACAAATCTGTATTTTTCATTTTAACTTATTCATTAAGTAAATGTAAAAAATCAAAATTTAATCAAATGTTAAATATTTTCACTTTTTTTTATATTGGTTAGGACAATTTTTAAGGATACCTACATAATAATACATTTAGTTTTGTCTGTGATATTAGAATAGGTACAATTTGTAATATATATGTAAACACAACATTGTGAATTTAAAAATATTACATTTGGAGTAAGTTTAAAAAATAATACAAATAAAAAATACAAAAAACACGTTTTAATTTTGTCATTCATTATCTGTGCACATATTTAAAAAAGTTTAAAGCTGAACTGACACCACAGACTGATTGCAAACCTGTTCAGTCAAGGCCATTAACCTTTTAACTTGTGGCGTTTTACTTTATTCTTGAGAGGCCAGCATGGCTGGGCTAAAATTAACAGTAGATAGAACTGGATAGGTAGGTAGATTCGCATACACATTTACAAACTGCATAAATAATATAGGTAACCACAGCCCAAGTCGAGCTTAACAGTTGCAGTACGATTTTAATACTTATTTCCTACACCATAAGAATGACACAAGTTCAAAGTAGGTAGGTATCTGCCTTGAGTCCTTGACGACGCTTCGACCCCAAATAGAGTTCATGATGATTTTCTTATAGCTTTTGCAATAAAACACTTAAGAAGTCAGATTATATTACATACATATATTATCTATGAAAACGAAAAGACCTTATTACCTACAAAACAAAGAATGAACAGAACTATAGCAGGCTTAGACCTTGAAATTGAAAAAATAGTAGGTATCACAGTCAAATAATCCATATTTCTAATAATATTTATATATTTCTAATAATAATATCCATACCTATGTCTTTATACTGTGGTAGTATTTTGTATGGTATTATAATTCAAGATTTGTTCTACCGAATTTAAAAGATTATACATGTAGTTAAAATGTGTTTATATTTTAATTTACGTAGGTAAGTCATAAGTGTAATCAATTTTATTCATATAAGTAGGTACATGGTATTATACGGGTGTAAAAAGACCCTTAACCCATTCAGTGCCGTGCCCGCCCATCGGCGGGCAAAACGTCTTAACTGACACGCCAAGCCCGCCCATGGGCGGTTGGATTTCAACCTCGGATATCTAAGCCAATAACAATTAGAAAAAAAGAAGACTTTGTGAAATAATTCGTTTTACTAAAATTTATTCGTTACCAAAACGGCCTTTCATGCCGAACCCGCCCATGGGCGGACATAACAATTATTCAGGCTTTACCAACCTTTTGTGAAACATGATAATTTTAGTTAAAATTATAATGTTTTAATACTATTAATAATAGGCTTCAGGAAAATATTATATACTTTCTCGATTGTAGTATCTGATACTAATATCTAAGCTGAAGAGTTTGTTTGTTTGTTTGGTTGAACGCGCTAATCTCAGGAACTACCGGTCCGATTTGAAAAATTCATTCACTGTTAGATAACCCATTTATCGAGGAAGGCTATAGGCTATATAACATCACGCTATGAGCGACGGCAGCGGAGCAGAAGCCTTAAATAACACGGGTGTAACCGCGAGTATCATCTACCGTATACTAATATATAAAGCTAAAGAGTTTGTTTGTTTGTTTGTTTGGTTGAACGCGCTAATCTCAGGAACTACCAGTCCGATTTGAAAAAAAAATTTCAGTGTTAGATAGGTTATTTATTGAGGAAGGCTATAAGCTATATAACATCACGCTATGAACCACGGGAGTGGAGCAGTAGCCTTCAATAACGCGGGTGTAACCGCGGGCGTCATCTAGTCAACCGTATGCCTCGGGCATAGAGTATATTATTGCAAAAAGTATAATAATATGCAAAAGGAGCTGGCCGGCCGGTCAGTAGACAATAGGTAAACAGTAGTAAACTATTTTTTTATGCGTCCGTGTTATCCTAAGCCAAATGAACCGTATATACAAGGACATATTGTACTTTGTAGACATCTTTGTGGCTAGTTGAAACATAACAAAAGGATGCACCGGTGCATCTCGTTCTTTACGTGATTCTTTGAAAAAGTCGTTTGATTACTTCCATATTGTCGTCTTTACCAAATTCAGTTTTATTGCCTGAACAAAAGAAAGAAAATATTACATTATTACCTATAGTAAAGTGGAAAAAAAAAATTAAATTGTAAGTAAATTTACATTATGTATTTTTTGTACTAATTGAGTGTAGGAGTTGACGACACCTGACTATTGAAAAATGCACATAGATGTGGGTTTTTTAAAGACATTTTTGATTTCTTTACTTATGTATTAGCTTAATTTTATCTGAAAGACGGTTTTGTATGATTTTGATTCATCTTAGATTAAATAAGTGACAGTTCTGCCTTACCTTCATGCTCCATTACTATTTCAGCTAATAAACAATAAAACTGTCACAATTTTACCACAAATATCGCAGGAAACTTCACATACACGCTTTAAACACGATACAGTACATGTAAACTGAACATATCAAACGGTTCATGTCGCATTCTAGAGCTTCATGCCGAAAACGCCGATGGGCGGGCAAGGATACTTAATCAAGATGCCGGACCCGCCGATGGGCGGGCTGTATATCATACTATGGCAGCACCTGGGTAATGACGTTAATTTTCAGGTAGGCAGTGAATGGGTTAACGAAAACTGAAACCCAATTGTACCAATCATTACGAGCATTTTTTGCTTGCGCATCATACCTGGGAAATTACTGGTTCAGGAGATAATGAGGCTCAAAGTTATTATGAAATTTTTGTACTTAATTAGGTACCAACCAAATCGATGCGATCGATATTTCGAAAATTGCACACGCGCATTTTTTATAGCGGCTTGAAAAGAGTGAATACTAAAAAAAAGTCGTTTTCCCAGGTTTTATTTTTGCTTAGTATGACTTGACATGATGTCCACAACGCGTTGACTTCGGCTTGGTGATGGGTCTTGTGACACCCTGTAGATATATAGTAGGTATATATTTTAGTCTATTTTTATATTATGCCTGCGCATATTTTATAATTTAGTCACAGGTCTAAACCATGGAATATCGCTATCCTTTTGGGTTGCGGAGGTTAGACGGCAGCCACTCTGTGGAAAAGTTGATATTCTGTCATATCTGGTTAGACCAGAAAGCGGACCTCGGGCTCCAAGGTGTGTAAAGGTGATTTTCCACCAGAGTGGCGAGACGAGACTAGGCAAGAAGAGAATTGAAAATAAATCACACTGACCCTTATTGCCCTTATCCACTAAAAATAGCCATCGCAAGCTCGCGCGTAACCGCCGCGCCGCCCGTAGGCTTCATTAGATAAAGATATAGGTACAGTACTATCATGACCGTATTCTCAGGTAATAACACGGTAATAAGTAGCAACAACCACAGATGAAACAAGAACCAGATGTAGCGTATTCGTCATAGTAAAAACAGAATAGTAGGTTAGCTAAGGCCGCTCGGCGAGTTAATTGCCTACTCTTGCGTTGACGCACGGGTTGTCACTTGTTTACACCGCGGCGCCGGCTTTGTCGGCGCTCGCGCTTTTTCACCGCTTTTTAAGTGATCGCGCTGAATACTTCACAATTTAAGCTTGAATTTATTTATTTTCAAATACCTACTGACTACCTAAGCGTTATATAACTATCTAAATGCCTTTTTTATGAGAAAAAGTAACAAGTTAAATTTACTGTCGTTTAACACATTGTATATTATTAATAACGTTTATTACAAAACTGAATGTATATAAACAATTCAAGCGGGCGAGCAGTGTAGTACCTACATGAATGCGCTCGATCAGACGCGCGGCGCATCCCGTACTGAATCCGCGCCGAGCTTACCGCGCTCGTGAGATTGTGTGCGTGAAAAGTGCGTGCGTACACGGCGCCGGCGACTCACGCGTACATTCAAACCAGCGCGGCGGCGTGGCGGCCGATTTGTATGAAGCTATCCTACTATTCTGTTTTTACTATGGTATTCGTCCAACTAAGTGAGGCACGTTGACAGCTATGTGCGTGACATTTGGCGACTGGCACTGTACGGACACGCGCATCTATGTGTGTGTAAAGTTGCCAGATTATGAATAATTTCCCACTATTTTGCATATAGTTTTTGCAAACGAATATAAAAATATTACATAGGTAATATTTTATATTCGTTTGTGGTTTTGAAGAATTTACCATAGATGTAATTAATGCTTTTAATATGTAATGCTGTTGTGAAAATTATTCAAATAAAAGATACCATTAAAGTATGCTTTTATAAATACATTTCTTAAAAAATGTAGGCTCCGAGTTAAGTTTTAACTAATTTTATTCGTAAATTGAGAAATAAATAGATAGGCTTGCGTCATAAATATTAATTAGCTAAAAACATTTTGTCATGCATACAAAATTATGAATATCATAATCATAAATCGTAACCAAAAAAAATTGCAATTAAAAATAAATAATGGCTACAATCAATAATTTCTGTTTCTGTACTTAATGTACACACGGCGCCAAGTCAAGCTAAATAGTCGAAGTACGATTTTGATACTTATTCTCTACGCCATAAGAACGGTACAAAGGTCTAACAACGGTACAAAGGTCAAAGTGTATAGCTTGACAAGTAGCCGCGTGTACACGAATATTTGGATCGTTTGGGGATCGAACTCAAAACAATGTATATACTAATGGAAATCCTATTAGTATATTTATAAGAAAAAATATAATCTACAATATACTTTTACAATACGTTAATGTATTTTTCATTAACATGACAATCATTATTACCTACATAATCAATTGACAAGTGCATTTTCCCTAATTCAGGGAAAACGGTGTCGACGTAAACTGGCAACACTTACATATTTTCTGCAGAAATACGAATTTTATCGAAATAATATTATAAAACGGTCAAATAATCCATAGTTATCTGTAAGAATATATTCCATCTTCCCGTATTTGCTTTTAGAAACAACTTTTACAATGTTTAAAAACGCAGGACGGCATTTTATGAATTTAAAAGCTGGATCGATCGTGGCGTGTGAACTGTGCGATGCTTCGCAGCGCACTGAGTCGAGTTTGTATTCGCTTTTCAATTTTGTATTTGCTTTAGTGGCCTCACGCAAGTATTCCGCGCGCTCTGTCTGCCTTTTATTCTATAGTCTTAGGCTACAACAATAAGCCTATCGCGAGAAGCGTGTTTCTGTTGCAAAGTTAATTTATACTCTATGTTGGAAGCAATACGGTTCATTTTTACACATACAAATATTTCAATTCACGCCTCGCATATTCTCGTCAATCCACACTGTTTCCACCAAAGATGCGCTCGCCTCGTCTCGCCACTCTGGTGGAAAATTGGATGCAACCGGGATAACGGTAGGGCGATGATGATTTTATAATTTAGTCTGACAATTTCACTGATAATAAAAATGAGTACCTATAGGAAGCGATGAATTAGACAATCTTATACTAATATACCTATAAAGCCGAAGAGTTTGTTTAGTTGAACGCGCTAATCTCAGGAACTACAGTCCGATTTGAAAAATTATTTCACTGTTAGCCCATTTACCGAGGATGGCTATAGGCATCGATGTATATATTATGTATGTACTAAAGTACATAGGCTATATCACATCACGCTATGAGCGACGGGAGCGGAGCAGTAGCCTTAAATAACGCGGGTGTAACCACGGGCATCATCTAGTCATAATATAAAATGTGTTCGAATCGTAAAAATTAATGGAAAAATAACAATTCTGTAAGTAATTCTAATAGTGATAAATCGGTATTTCCTCATGTTATGTCATAGACTCATAGTGTAGAAAAAGACATTACGTCAGAATCGTTTCTTTTGTAATGTTGGGGAAGAAATGACTAGGCAATAGGTACCTACCTATATGCTGACTTATTTTTGTTAGGTAAATCTTTTGAGATGTAAAGGTGCAATAGGTGTCTGTATCATACTCATGACCATGAGTAACACTGACCTTATATATAAAAATATATGCTATATATTACTAGGCAGTGAAAGAAGGCTTGGGTCCGATTCCCCAGACCGGCCATAATTTTATAGGAATTTCATGAGACGAATATAGCATAATTTACTTCTTAAATAGGCAGTCACATAGGAGTAAAATATTATCAAAATAGTTCCAGCCGGTTGCAGGACTAAACATTGACATTGACAGAGGGGTTGAAAGCGATAGGTACCCTCTTTATGGCAGTCTGTTGGTAGGTATCTTGAGTCAGCTATCGCCTGCCTTACGCAGAGAGACATAATGAAGATAAACGCAGTTTAAAAACAGGAAACTATTATTTGCTTAATCTTAGTAAGTAAAGGAGGAAAAAGTTTATATTTTTAGTTTATACCTATCTAGACTTTGTTGAATACATTTTATTAGATATTATGTAATGCATTTTGTGCGTCATTGACTGGATAAACATTATCGTTTAGAATCTAGTAAGTAGGTACCTACCTTAAACTAGAAAGACTAGTTTATAAACGGACATTAGCCATGCGGACTGCGTAATGCGTTATTCCTCCATAAAATTTACCATTTTGTAGAAAGGGACAAAGCTTAAAATTGGGTTAGCTGCCTCCCTCCTTTACAGCTGATGGACCATTGCCTGTGGAGACGCGCCGTTCGATTTGTTTAAATTACATCAAAATTCAGTTCTCGTTTTCCTGATAAATATGACTTCTATAAGGATAAAACTTACAAAAATATTCGACGAGGTCAGAAGTGTTGACTTCTCACTCGCACTTTTGCGTTCTCGTCGTAAGTGCGAGAGGAAAATAAAGACCAGTCGGTTAAGACAATAATTGCTGTTTATTTAGTTGGTTCTTTAAAATTTGATTAGGTTATTTTTTATGTTTGGGTTTACAGTTACCTACCTATACTTATAAAAAAATGAACGAATTCCGTGTTAGTTAGGTACCTACGTAATTAAGTGTTAGGCCCAAAGAGTTTTCAAAAGCTAGTTAAGCTAGGTACTTACCTACTTTTTTGCGTCATAGGCTACTAAGGTACCAAAGAAATTGGATATATGTATACATAGAAGTAGTCCTAGTACTTACAAATTGAACACAGTCAACTGACGTATAAGATACAATTTAGACAATATTATGCCATCAAATTATATAACCTTAGTGATGTTTCTTTTATGACAGTTCTGTCATGATTTTGAATTTAGCCGTATAATATTTATATGGGCATTGTCAAGTGTTGTAAAAAATCTTATCGATATGTCTATCCACCGTATATTTTTACCTCGTTATTTTTTAGATTTCCACGTGATAAAGATTTATAAAATAAGTGGAATGCTGCAGTATGTCGTTGAAAAAATTGGGTGCCTAGAATACACACCACAGAATTTGTTCCAAGTATTTTACTGCGGTATGTATTTATAGTAATGACAGATGGCGCAGAATAAAAGAAAATTCTGTGCCAACATTACTCCTCCCTTCTAAACGTATCAGTGTAAGTGTTTAAATAATTACTTGCTAATAATTAAAATATCAGCAACAGTAATGAATTCCGAAGCTTTTTCAAATTTGATTGAACATTCTCTCAAAAATACATTGTTTGATGATCACAGATTTTTATTGATAAAGTGCATTAGTCAAACATATTTGAAAATTAGAATCCATCATATTACAAAAGAAAATGCGCTTAATAGAAAAAATCAGATCTTTCTTTACAAAGATAGTAATGATTAAAGGACAGTAATTTGAAGGTTTAATAAGAACTGTCTGCATTTCATACTGAAGACTACTGAGTGTATATGCATCAAAATAAGGGAATCTTCATTTGAAAGAAATTTTGTTAAATGTCATCTACCCAGTGACCAAAACTTGGATGTTCTTGTTCGACTAGTGGACTAATAATGTGCCGATCCCAAGATAAAATCGAAGGGCTAGTCTAGCCACAACCTTTTTCTCTCTAATATTCTGTGTGTCACATGTATGATCCTGCACATACATTTTTTACACATAGATTTGTATTACCTACACTATGTAATGAGAAAATGACAGTAAAAAGTGATTATTGTTAATATCAAACGTTTGGGGACTATTCAAGGTTTTCACTAAATTATCTATTTTAATTTTAATTTTATGTGTTTTGCTTGATACAATCCATGTCGACCATGCCTTTTCTTATAATGTGTCGATTTGGATAATATATGACATGTAAAGTTATCATAATGCCTAAGCATGCGTTTTGCCTCATTCTTAATTGTTTACTTTCTCTAGCAAAAATGTGTAATTTGGGGAGAATTATATAAAAGTGATTGTTGTTAATAACAAGCGTCAAGAAAAGTACCATGATAATTAGAAAATAACACCTCTAAAGATTATGTGCTACTGAGTACCCATTTGAAACAAAAATATATAAGTTCAGTTTAAAAATGCAAGTTTGTATACTAATTATTTAAAGACTGTCCATCAACTAGCGTTCTGACTGCTGTGGACACAAACTTACGGAATTTAAAATGTATACATAGTATACTTTACAAGTCTGTTTGATTTTGAACCTATATTGAAACATTGATCGATATCGATAGCAGGTTTGCTCAATCACTATTAAATTAAAAAGTTACGAAATTTGTGTTCAGATTGTCTTTAGCCCTAACTGACAAACATAGTGCCATCTTCTTCTGGCAACTCTAATTTGTCATATGAGTGAAGAGTCTAGCTATATTCAATTTGTTCTTAAAAATATCGTTCCTTCCATGATTTAGTTAGTCTTCTGTGTAAGGTACCTACCTGGCTACAGGTTGTTTGGTAATTCCACCTATTCCTTGAAAGAGGTTATAATTGAGGTCATTTGCAACAAATTAACCCCCATCGAGAAGGATTCCAAAATTAACGGTTTCTGAGATATCGAGTTTTTTTTTTTTAATTTTCCACCTTGTCATCAAAATAATCGAAATTTAAAAAAATAAAACAAACACTTTTTGGCTCTAAATTGTTACTTTTTGAAAAGCTTATTAACTAGCAATAGATATTAACAAAATTAGTGAAAATATCTCAAGATTTTAGAAATAAAGCGTCCTAAGTGACTAAATTTCATATTTTTGGATTACCTATTCGCTCATAGCGAGACTTAGCTTGCCGTTCCTAACAGATCAGCAAAGTTAAGCAACGCTTGCACAGGTTGCCACTTGGATGGGTGACCGTGTGTGGCATTTTCATCTGAGCGCTACCGTGCTTCGGAGGGCACGTTAAGCTGTCGGTCCCGGCTCTTGTCTAACGATATGGGTCGTTAGGCCATGTCGGAGGCCTTTGGGCGGTCTGAAAACTCCGACACCAGAGTTGGCCACACACTCACACGAAAAACAAACAACAACAAACAACCTATTCTCTGAAAATTGAAATGGATTTGAAATGTAGGTAGGTACCTACTTATCTCTCTCTTCGTACTTTCTTTCTCTTTATTTTCTTGTCTTATTATACCTAGTACTTCTCTTTCAGCTTCTACTTTCTTCTTCAGCTTTTACTCGTAAGTACCTAGGTATATACTTAACAATATAATTGTTAACCTACGTAACTATTAACGTGAGTTGCATATTAAACGATCTATTATTTACGCAAGTCGACGCGCATGTATTATATTTTATAATTTATTGTTTCTTCCATATATGGCAAATCCCGCATTAAATTTAGGAGCACCGATGACCTAACAATGACTTCACGATCATTGGAACAAAGGACACAGAGATCAGTCATTCAGATCATACTATTTCTTGTTCCATGAGTGGATTGTGACCATAATAACTTTGATTATATTTTATAATCAAAGGTAAGAAGGTATAAGTATGTACTTTGCATAGTATAGAGCGGTGACTTCTATTCAACCCTTAACTTTTGAATATATTCATCATCATCAGCTTTAAACAGTCCACTGCTGGACTAGGCCTCTCCTTTGAAAGAAGGAATTGGTCTACTATAGGTACCATGCTGGCCAAACGGGTTGGTAGGTATAGGGTTTGTATCAAGTTTTCCTTCTTTTACAGTGCTGTTCTCTGCATAATATGCTCCCTCTGTCAGCTCTTACGACACCCATGGGATGATATGGGGAGGTGACACTCCGTATTCTTAATCCGTCGCCACACGGACAGAATATATTAAATATCTAATAATAAATTGAAAACACCTTGAGCCTAGGGCCTCTGCATCACCCGATACCCTTATCGGGTTCACGGCGTGCACTGCTGACTTTTCGATGTTTCTTGTCTCGGAGAGCATGATATGCCGTCGGTCCCGGGTATCATGAGAAGCTTTGACAGTCGTCATGTGTAGACGATACCTACCCCTGAATAATCTGTCAGTGGTCTTAACCACAGAATAGAAACTTATGACTTGCAGAGGACAATGGGCAGTCGCTGTGTGGAAAAGCTAAAATATGTTCTTCCACATTCATACAGTGTTTTTTGCGTAAAAGAGTAGCAAACATGGGTACATACATCCACCCATTCATTCCTACAGGCTTTCGCGTTTAAACATACCTACATAACTTCACGCTTTTTATCCCCGAAGGGATAGGCAGAGGTGTATTACACAGTACTTACACACCCACATTTCGCCAGTTATATTTAGGTCCCAATGTTATTACATTGCCATTTCGCGAGAGCGAGCCTATTGCCATTTCGCGTTTAAAACGACTAAATTCATTGAATTATCTTATTACCTAATTCAATGACTAAATTATATTTTTTAAATAACATGCTGAGGCTAAACTTAGGCTTAACAGCAAACGAGGCTTAACAGCAGCTTACGTGTTCAAGCCCGAAGTTCCAATAGCAAAGTAAAAGCGATTTGTTATAAGGTCAAACATCAAGACCACATTTTCAACAATAACAAAATAATTAAGGACTTTTCCCGGTAACGGTGATAAACCTGTTGATGCTGATTTTACAAAATACATCCCAATTACAACCCATGACGCATCCAACCACAATTATCAAAGCTAATACTGCCTATTTCTTGTCTCCGGCGGCGCACCTGTTTTATAAATAATAAACCGAGTGCGACTGACTCAGTTGAATATCAGGAAAAACCACAAGGTTGAGGGCTGCCGCGTAAGCAAAGTAAATTTATTTAAGTTTTTTTTTCTTAAGAGCGTTGATCTTTTGCCATGAAGCTTTTGCGTGTTGTGAATAAGGATGATTCCAACTAGTCAAATGATCAAATCAGATACTTTTAATGAAATGTCAAAAACAATATCTTTCTGTGGACGTTAATTAAAAGAAATATGCACCACTAATGACATAACTTTTTGCGGTTGAGTAGAGTACTAATATCAATAACATACATAGGTACACACATAGATTCACGCCTGTTTCCCCGAAGGGGTAGGCAAAGGCATATTAAACGCCCACTTTTTGTTTTGGTCCCACGTAATAGGTGGCGATTTATTGCCGCTTATCGGGATATTTTGTTTGCCAGAGCCTCGTCCCTGGATCGGCAGGTGCACCACTTGCAGGTGAGGTTGGCTTGGGACCCTAAGGTCTTGGTGGGAGCCCTATGCACCCAAAGCCCTCAATAAAAAAAACAATATTGCCGAATTTGCTAGTATTCATTTTAAAGTACTTATATTTGCTATATTCTAAGATCTCACTGCCAGGTTTCCACGTTCATATGTTTTTTAATCAAAATTATCTTTTTATAGTTTTTTAAACTAATAGGTACGAATCAGACAGGTGGCCTTTGAATGGCTGCAAAAAATGCTCATAATTGATTTTATGCTTACATGTACTTACATAATAAATGCATTAAATTTTGCAAGCAATACGATTGTGATGTAATTTTTGCATGAAAAAGTAACATTCATCCATGCATCCTCCCAAAGTTTTGAGTTTATATTAATAGTAGGTACCTAATAAAACCGGAGACCATGTATGAAAGTAATAATGAGTGTAGAGGAAGCGCGTGAGGTTGGTAAGGGTAGAAGCAAGTGGCGTTCAGTTGTCTCTGCCTACCCCGACGGGTAAAGGCGTGAGTATATTTATTTATGAATGTATACTAATAAACCAAGCTATGACGTCACGACTTATGAATTAGCTACTAACATTTAATTAAGAATTACTGCGCTAATCAGCGCCACTAATGTCGATTAGGTCAACGTTTCTGATAAGAGAACAGTCATACAAGTCGTAACTCACACTGAGAGCCATGTAATGTGAACAGAAACAATTTGATTACCATGTCAAAGCCGGTTTTATATGGTTTGCTAATTAGTATGCAGTAATGAAGCAAGTTTTGCTTAAAATATTTTAAGCTATTTTTGTGTTCTGGTTTTTCGAAGGTTTTGGCTGTTTTAGAGTAGAATTGAAATATATTTTGATCGTAAGTAATATGACCAGTAGATAAGTGATTGTGACGCTCTTGTTGACTGGGCCCAACAACACCCGGCTACGCTACTGCACCTTCTGAACCTCTTGTCCCATCCACCCAATCCATGTTCTTATATCGCCGTGTTGTTAACTAGCACCAAGGTGCCATATCAATTGGCAGTACGTTGGCTTGAACGCGATACCTTTCGCGTATCAAGTTTGCGATTCATGTGAAGGTTAGATTTCGTATAGCCATTATTCCTTTGCGGTAAATCACATAAACTTTTTTTCCAAAATGTTTAAGTTTAACTTCTTCGTTATTTATTTTCAATTTCAGTTCCAGGAAAACATACACCTGCGCTGCGACCCACGTCAACATTTAAACCGTCAATAAACCCCTATAGAAACTCTCCGATGAAATTCCACCAATTGCTAATACTCTCGTGAGAGAGACAAGTTAAACGGACCATGAACTTGCCTCGTGCAGTTATCATCTCACTTTGTTATTAGCGTACCTACAGATAAGTAATGTTGTGGCCAGTCTCGCTATTTTTATGTTGGTGTTCGGTGTTTTAGCATTTAGACCGATAATGGAGCGAGTGTTTTCTTGCTGTGTTCGAGTTTTGCGACTAAATTATGCTATTTTTGACTTTTTGGATTATGCACAAACTGGAACGAATCTGCTATTCTGAAAGGTGATATTGTACCCTATCTGGTTTGAATAGTAAGCGGACTCCGAGCTCCACGGTGTACCTAACTCTTGGATGCAAACGGGCAAAACGCTAGGACAATGGTGAAGACACTAACTTGAAAGATATGGCTAACATTCAGAGCCCAGCACATTTTGCGAGTTTTCAAAAACTTTATGTAACACAATTAAATAGTTTACACTTTTTTGAAGAACTATCTAAAGGCCCATAGATGACTACCATTGCTGAGATGGACTTGCATAGAACTTCTGATTGCAGCATGTAAACCAATCGCTCTGTCATAGTGTCCGAGTAGTACTACTATTATAATGTGAAAGTTTGTGAAGATAGATGGACGTTTTTTGTGCTTTTGTGGAAAATCTAAAACACGAACTCACACACACATTATCTATCTTTTCTCATCATTATACCTATCTCTTATATGCTTGAATCTCTTTTAGGAGGAAAGTGGATTGTTTTTATTATCTAACTCCTCCAATAGAGTTCTGATTAAGTTCGTTGCGGGTTCCAAGACAGTTCAACTTTCCTGGAACTTCACGAGTGACAAAACTCGCTGTCACCAAAGGTCACTGCTGCTGAATAGGTGACACAGTAGTGGGAATGAGGGTGGGGCTAGTCTCTAAGAAAATATGCTACATTTTGTTACGATAAGTCTCTACGATAATTATCTATAAGCGTTGCACGTTGACCTCTGGCCCCTTCTATCAGTTGACAGTCGTTAGGTAGGTAATTTAAATTTTCTGAGTAAAAGGGGACGTACCTACTAAAATTGTTTATACTGGGAACTTGCAGACTGTTATTTAGAATGTTTTAATGGAAAACCCAGATAACATTTTGTTTGACCCTGATATTGAAACGTCAATGATCGACATCAAATACCTAGATGCAAATCAGAGCGGTTTTCTTGGCACAGGTTTAATGATTTTGTCTCTTCGTTTTCCTCCGTGTCTAACTTTCATGTTCTGCTACTGCAAGCAATGTGCATGTATAAAATTTTTGCGTTTCTGACTGACTGACATACAAGCCACAGGCAAAACTATAGGACGCAGGAAGCTGAAATTTGGCTTTTCCTTGGAGACCGAGGGACAGTGGCGGCGCTAGACCACATGAGGACGTCGGCGACATCAAGTTCGCGAGGCTTCGCGAGGCTCTTTAAATCGATGGCGAGGCCCCGTTTACTTCGTAGTAAAAAAACTGTTAAAATTAAGTGAGCCAAATTATGAAATAATGTATGAATAAATAAATTACAATTAAAAAATTTTCACCCAACACAGATCTTGTCACGCACGTGTTCGAAAATAATTAAAGTCATTATCATCTGCTTAGCTTTTTCTCGAATTGTTCAGTGTCGGCTACCTAAGCCAGGATGATTGGCGAAACTAAATTAAATATGTAACTTGTAAAACTTTTTGCGAGGCCCCCTCAGGCGCGAGGCCGTCGGCGGTCGCCGACGTCGCCGACGCCTAGCGCCGCCACTGCCGAGGGAGTGCAATAAGAAGGGATTGCCCGAAATTCTTAAGGGATCGAAAAGACACAGTTAAATAAAAAAATAGGCATTCTCTAGTTATGTACTTAGTTTATAATATTACCGTCATATATTATGTTTTCCACGAATAGTCAATAATTACTCAACAAACTGACAACAATTTGCACATTTTAAAGTAGCAGTTTCAGAGATCAGCGCACTTAACAAACCAGACCTTCAGCTTTATCATATTACTGAGTAATCTACATTGTAAAAGGCCTTTCCGGAACCGTATCGAAATCTTAATAAAAAGTATCATTAAAAAACATAGTTAAAATGTCTAACACTTTAAATTACACTGATCTAAAACAAACAATTCAATCCCACAATTACTAGTAAGTATGTAGATAAGTATTCTTTTTAACACGAAGATGTTTGCCTCAAACCAAACTCAAGTCGACCTTTGTCAAACCAGTTTGAGACAACCCTGGTTGAGCAGGTCATTATACCAGTATACGTAGATATATAACTTGTAGCTAATATGGCGTACGGGGAAAACCGAGTTTTGTTATTTAAACTGTTATTCCGCAATTTTCGACTTTATTACTAGAGGCACATGATTCATTTTGATGTGGTTGATGTGTTTTCGATCGACCGGCCGCCGCGCCGCGGTCGCAAATCGATAATTCAATGTATAAGTAAATATAGCCTCCTCTGTACTTTGTTTGAGTTAATTAGAAATGACTATATATGTATTGTACATTTACATAATAAAACTCACGTGCGTAGTTCCTCAATAGATTGACTGGTAATTAATTTGATTTTATTGTGTAGTTTGAACTATGACGTAATCATTATTGTTCTTTGTTGTCGATAAACGACATCTAGCGATAAGCTTACATAACATGAGTAATTAACATCTGTTTGTTAAATCTGTCGCCGATAGATGGTATTATAAACAACTTTAGTAGATACGTACAGATAACGTAGATTCACAAAAAAACTGACATTAAGTCGTTTACTGACGGATTCAATGTCCGATCTGTCCATGGATTTGAAGATTAGAGATAGGTAAATTCTTGAAATATTTTGTGTGGAGCTTATGTCAAGCACCTATGTGTATCTCAAATCTCCAGCTCCATGAATAGAGCTAACCTTTCGTTTAAAACTCCATAGAAATTTTTATGTCATACTAGCTCGTTTCCCTCGGTTTCACCCGCGTCCTGAGGGAACTACTTCGCGTACCCGGATGATTTATAGCCTAAGTTACTCCTTGGTACATCAGCTATCCGCCAGTGACGTCCCGTCAAAATCGGTCCAGCCGTTCCAGAGATTAGCGAAAACAAACAGACAGCCAAAAATTAAAAAAAAATCATTTCGCTATATTATTATCTACGTACCGTGTATATACATCCATATGCATTTAGTAAAAAAGGTTATTTTAATATTTTTTATATTACAGACACTCCAATTTTATTTATATGTACATATAGATGTATAGATTTTGTACATCTAATTTCAATTTGCCGTGTGGTTGACTACATAGAATACAAGTGTCACCACCCCCTTCTTCCCGTAGCGTGGGTGTCGTAAGAGGCGACTAAGGGATAACACGATGCAATTTATACCATCTTTGCGTAGAGACGGAAAACTCGACATCAAACCCTATACGACTGCCTCGTTGGTCTCGCGGCATAAATGTGCGCGTGGGATCGGGAGGTCCCGGGTTCGATTCCTGGGTCGGGCAGTGTTACTGGGTTTTTCTGTCACGAAATTCTCAGTAGCAGCACGGAGTCTGGAAATGTGCCCGGTACGGCAATAGGCTCGCCCCTTATTACGTGGGACAAAAGTATATCTGGCGAAAAATGGGTGTAGAAATACACCTCTGCCTACCCATTCGGGGATAAAAGGCGTGACATTATGTATGTATGTTCAAAATCTATGGATAGATCTTGAATTGGGTTGGTAAGCCAGCAGTCACCTGCCTGTATATATATATATATATATATATATATATATATATATCGACTATATAATGATGAATTGATGACAGATGATGATAATTATTACCTATGTGTCAACTTGGTTTTTGTAAGTACAAGCTATTAACAATGAATACAGATTTACATAATAGAAGCGCATTTCTTAAGGATTTCGTGTGCCGATTCCAAGTGGCGAATTGGCGGGTGTCGTCAGTTCGTCTCTCTTGCACTCATAGAGACAGCTGTCACAGCGCGACTGCCATGCCGCCAAGCGGCAATTTGGGTCACAGAAAGTTTGTCTACAGAGCGCCCCATAAGAAATGCGCCTCAAAGTCAAAGTCAAAATCATTTATTCATCTAGGACACAAAGTGACGGTTATGAACGTCAAAATTTAAGTTAATTACTTAATGATTCTACATTTACATTTACTGCCACGTTCGCAATGCAATAGGTAGAACCACGAGAAAGAACGGGCAATAAAACTCATGGCCACTCTTTTCAAACAAATAATAATGGTTGTACATTTTATTTTTGTAAGGAACTGTAACTGTTTCACATTGTAGACATCTACTAGTAATTTTTTTTAGTAACTATTGATATCATACTCAAGCAGTAAATGATGTTCATAATGGTAAGCCTCCTGCCTCCCAAAGTAAATATGGTGAAACAGGAGCATCCACTTACGTCTTTTTTAATGTAGGCAACTCGCGAACATGGTCAGAACTATGGTGGAAGTGAATGAAGCAGAAAGTAACGGTATATGAAACCAAAGCAATTGACAACCTATTAGTTAGCCCATGACCATGAGTTACCCACATTTTACAAATCCGTCAAGTTATAATGAAAGTGTGGAACATGAATGCAAAATATAGTACCTATGAAATGAGAATATCGTAATTAACTATCTACACTATAAAATAAAACTATTAATTATTGACCTAGTCAAAAGCGAACAACTACTTCCAAGCGCACTTGTCATCAAAATAATCCTTGAAACTGTAATATTTATAAGAAACGAACTTAACGGCAAGTCTAAAATATGAGTTGGTATTTTATTGTATATGCGAATACTGAGCCCAATAAAAGAGCTATGCGTTTTGTGCAAACGAAAATACGGTACACATAATTTATGTCTATTTCTAGAATTGATATTGTGTATGTCACTATTCATTTTAAAAGAATTTATATTTAGTCTTACATGCATAACACTGGCATAAATATATTGTGACGCTACAGTAAGAATACCAATAGTTTAAAATTTTTCTTTGAGTGAGACTCTTGTCTTTAACTGGTAAATGGCCCTAACTGCCCGTTTCTGCAATATAAACATATTTTCGATATCAGCAGCTCTACCCCATAACAATATGCCATATGACATAACACTATGAAAATAACTAATATAAACCAATCTAGCCGTATCGACATCGGTCAACCTACGAACCTTCTTAACGGCATAAGCAGCTGAGCTAAGTTTCCCTGAGAGATATGTAACATGCGCACCCCATTGTAACTTCGAATCAAGTGTTAATCCTAGAAATAATGTGGATTCAGTTGTTTCGAGTACATCGTCATTTAAAACTATTTAGGACCAAGGTTTCTGACATTGGGCAGAGCAAACTTAACACATTTTGTTTTTTGGCGTTCAGTACTAGATTGTTTACATTAAACCATTCAGTCACTTGAATGAGTGTACTGTTTATTTCGTTGAAGTGTTCCTTATTTCTATCTTCTTTAAAAATCAAAGAAGTATCGTCAGCAAACAGTACAACGTCACAAATGTTTCTCAAGTAAAAAGGTAAATCGTTTATGTAAACAAGAAACAAGAAAGGGCCTAGGATGCTGCCCTGTGGCACTCCTTAATCAACAGGTAAGCCACTGGATTTTGAGCCATTTATCATATTTATTATTCAACATTGGATCCTGTCACTTAAGTACGACTTAATGACATCCAATGCTTTGTTCTGGACGCCGTAATGGCTAAGCTTGCACAAGAGCGTCTCATGGCAGACACAATCGAATGCTTTCGAAAGGTCGCAAAACACACCAACAGTATTTTGGGAACTCTCCCAAGCACTGTAGATATGTTTGAGTAACGCTACTCCTGCATCTGTTGTCGAGAGACCCTTGGTAAAACCATATTGCTCACTATGAAGGAGGCTGTTTTGATTAAAATGTCTTAGTAGTTGCTTGAGTATGATCTTTTCAAAAATCTTACTAAAAGCAGGTAGTATCGATATTGGCCTATAATTACTAGGATCAGTCTTACTGCCAGATTTGAACATAGGTATTATTCTACTATGTTTCATAACATCTGGAAAACTGCCAGATTTAATACACTTATTGAATAATTTGCTTAAATAAGGAGCCACTACATCAATTATACTCGTCAACCCCAGAGTCAGAGATCACCTGTATTTTTAGACTCTAGAGACTTAAAAGTATTTACAATATCGGTAGAACTAATACAATGGAATTTAAATATTACTTCACATTTTCCTACACTAGACTCTAATAGGTTTTCTGCAACTATAGCTGATGATTTTAATTCTCTAGTAGTAGTAAGTGGTATGCTAGCAAAAAAGTTATTAAATGTGTGTGCGACTTCTATGTCATTATGAATTAATTTATCATTATCAAGAAGACTAAAACTATTACTTCTTAATGTTGTCTTACCTGTTGCTTCATTAATAGCTCGCCAGCCTTAACATGCCTTAACTTTATTCGAAGATTGTTTAATTTTATTCCTAAGGAATATAGCTTTAGCTGTATTGCTCATTTTTTTAAAATATTTTAGAATAATTCCTAACATACTCAGTGAAGTTTAAATCCGAATTGTATTTTTTCATACCATACAACTCGTAAATTTATGCTCTGCTTTTGTAAATACCTGCAGTAGCCCACTCATTAAAAGCTCGAGATTCCTTAATTACTTTCTCCTTAGTCTTAAAAGTATTCTGAAATGTGTTGTTAACTATATTAAATAAATTGTTAAAATTCTTATTTGGCGAATCTATTTCTATTAAGTCAGGATTCATAGTATTAATTCCAATCAATATTTTATTCCGAAATTCATTAAACTTATGCCTAGGTAATGGCCTAACCAACGCTCTCTGTACAATGCTATCATTGTATTCTGCCCTGGCCTGTATGGAAGTCCCTTAATAGACTTCGCACCCAGGTTGGACGCTGCAGAACGAACTTGTGTAGGTGGGGTTTCAGGGATCCCGGTCTTGCTAAGTGTGACTGTGGTGAGCCGGAGCAGACCATGGCACATCTGTTGGTGTGTCCTTCTCGCCCATGCACTTGTACGCTATCTGAGCTTTGCGCGGCCAATCCTAATGCAATTAAAATGGCCGAATATTATGCGAATAATATATAGCTCGCATCTGGAACCATCGACACGAAGAAGAAGATTGTAATATGGAAACCTAGCCAATTGACCACAGTGATCCGAAGTTAATTCAGAAGTAACTACTCTATCTGAAACAATACAATTACTAAATATGTTATCAAGACAGGTGAAAGATGTTGCCGTGATTCTAGTTGGTTCAAGAAATAAATTTTTCAAATTAAATGATTTAAAAAGGTTTAAAAATCTACAAGTCATTACTGAATTTTCAAGAATGTTAACAATAAAAACACCACAAACTATAATCCCTTTCTTATTGCTCCTAATTTCACTAATTGCATCTTCCATAACTGATTCAAACAAATTAAAGTCACTTAATGGAGGACGATATACACATATAATAATATCCTGTTCAAGCTCAACGCATGACAGTTCCACCGTAAGTTTTATAAACAAGCTAGCTATGTCTTTCTGTTCTTTACATGTTAAACTGTTTGAAACAATAATCAATGATCCACCATGAATAGCTTGTTGCCTAGAGAAGGCACTGTGTACTGTGTATTGTGTGTTGTTTATGAATTTAATCTGGTATTCTTTAAGCCAGTGTTCCGTAATGCACATACCTTTAATACTATGATTTTCTAAATATAAACCTAATTCTAATTCTATGTATATCCTAATCCTCGTCAGATAGACCTTGTATGTTTTGATGTGCTACAGTCAGTTTAATATGTCTACCCTTTGTCCTGTTCTTAATTTTAAAGAACTTGTGTCAGTATTCTCAATAGAAGAATTACAAAGATAGGAACTATTTACAGAAACTAAATTCTTGGATACCCTACATGTACTTACCTGTGTCATTTTGTATATAATATGCTAATAATTTAGCAACTTGTCTCTTATAAAATAGTATCTTTAGTCAATGTAAAATTACTAATAAAATTATTGATGTCAAAAATATAATATAAAATCCTTATATTGCCATGTCAAATTGTATAACATCAAGTTGCGTTCATGAATATGTCTATTCATCGTAGCATTTAAACTATAAGCATAAGGCAAAGTCATAGTAATAAATTTGCTATCATATTTTCTGTGAAGCGATAACATAACTTCTGTTAAATTAATTATATCCTTTTTAGTCACCATTTGACTATCACCATAGGTGATAATTATTGTGGATTCCCTATCAAATATTGTTGTATTTAATTAATAATAATAATAATAATAAACTTTATTCAATAAAATAAACGTCACATGTTACATAGGAAAGTATTACATTAAAAATAATAAACTTTTCTGATTAAGTATAATGTCTATGATAATTGCTTATGTTAAATTGTGGTACATTCATGCGTATTTACTTTATTTATAACGGTAATACATTATATTTGGTAAATATAGCTATTTTAATGTTTACCTGAACTAGGCTGTAACAACTGTTTCAGGAAAAATTGTAAATTGTTTATCAATTAGATGGGAAAAAGAAGACTCTGGATAGCAATAATTAATAATATTGTGTTGTTTCAATTCACAATTCATTAAACTACCTAAGCCTAAACCTAGCCTATCAGAGAACATATAAACTTTATTTGTGCTATTTTTACCTAAGGAAGACCTATCTGTTGTATTATTCGCTAAATAATAACCTCTATATAAATATCTATGCTCTATGCTATTAGCGATGCTAAGTTTCTAACTAGTGACTCTAACGGCGAATTTGGAAGTTGTCCGGGTACGACACTTTTGACAGCTCAATATACATATTAATCTCAATACAATATAATATTTTATCACCACTATAACCTCGAAAAAAAGTTGCATTGAAAGCTGTCAAAACTGTCGTACCCGGACAACATCCAAATTTTCCGCTGGAGGAGCGCGGATAATCTTTGCATCGCCATTTTAAGGAGAATATTTTATTCCGTTTTATAATAATAGCAATCTTGAGAATCTCATGGTAACTGGTAAAGTAGACGGTAAAAGATCTCGTGGTCGAAGCCCAATGCGTTGGTCCGATCAGGTCTGCACAACTCTTGACGACCCTCAGATATGAGAAATACGACTATGAAGAAGAAGATAATAATAGCAGTTTTGGTAAATTAGCCAACTTCTCTATCTATCTATCTATCTATATCGTCACGCCTGTCTCCCATTGGGGTAGGCAGAGACTATGGAACGCCACATGCTTCGGTTCAAATATACCTCTTTCGCTTCCTCGACATTTATTAACCTCATCATGCATGCCCGTAGGTTTTGGGGTACTTTTAATTTGACCTTTTTTTAGTACGTCACCTATTTGGTCGGCGAACGTCCGCCTAGGGCGTCCCCTACCGACATTTCCATTCATTCTCGCACGATACACTCCTTTCGTATTTCTTCTTTCATCCATCCGTTCCAAATGTCCAAACCAACGCAACATTCGTTTTTCAATCTTTGTCACTACATCTTCTTTTAGACCACACTTTTCCCGTATCAGACTTTTACACACTTTATCTATCATATTTACTCCACACATACTCCTTAAAGCTCTCATCTCCACAGCATTGATTCTACTTTCATGCTTCTCCTGCCATACCCATGATTCGCTACCATACATCAGTGTTGGCGCCAAAACTCCCTGCAGTACAGCAAGGCGAGCCTTACTTGGGATAATTTCGCTACTGATGATGGACCATAAGGCGCCATTCATACTATTTCCTGCTTTCACTCTCCTTTCAACATCTCCCTCAAATTTTGCATCTCTCGTAAACAAAGAGCCTGAATACACAAACTCATTCACTTGTTCCACTTTTTCATCTCCTATCATTGTTACATTCAGTTATACTGTTTTCCCTCTCTATGACCATGACCTTAGTCTTGCTTACATTCACCTTCATGCCCTTCTTTTATACGCCTCATTCATTACGGTAACCATATGCTGTAAATCAGACGCTGACGACGCAAAAAGAACCTGATCGTCAGCGTATAGCAGGGTCTTAAACACAGATTCACCCATTCTTAATCCACATTCAAACCCTGTCAGATCGGTCAAACAACAGTCCATGAATAGATTGAACAGCCAAGGAGACGCTACACATCCCTGTCTAATACCACGATCAATGTTAAACCAGTACGTGTAGGCCCCGTTTACTCTGACACAGGCACTTGAATCCCTATATAAGGATTCAAGTGCCCGTATCAGATTGCTGCTCACTCCATACATAGAAAGTGTTGACCAAAGTTCATCCGTCGCCACTCGATCGTAAGCCTTTTCCAGGTCAATAAAGGCGCAGAAAACCTTCTGGTGTTTACTTAAGGCTTTTTCTGATATGCACCTTAAGGAAAAGACTTGATCCGTACATCCCATTCTCTTTCTGAATCCCGCTTGCACATCCCAAATTTTACTGTCCGTTTCAGAAATCACTCTTTCAATCAGTATCTTTGCATACAATTTGCCAACAACACTCACGAGGCTTACACCGCGATAATTTTTGCATTCCTGCTGTGACCCTTTTCCCTTGTACAGTGGCACAATTACGGCCTTGTTCCAGTCACCTGGCACACGACCGGACCGCCAACATTTATTGAAAAGTAGGTACAGCAGGCTTGCGGTGACGCCTTCGCCTACCTTGAGCATTTCAGCAGATATCCTATCATATCCCGCAGCTTTACCCGTTTTCATACTTTTCATTGCATACCGTATCTCTTCCATACTTATATTACTTTCTCCTCGTACAAACAAATTCTCAAAATACACCTTCCACTGATCCAAAACTTCCCCATGCTCTCTTATAATATTTCCATTTACATCCCTCATCACACCAACTTTCGAATCTCCTGCTTTGCCTCGGGCTATTCTAACCAAGTGCCAGAATAATTTTATATTGGCCCGAAAATGCTGAGAAAACTTTCTATCAAATTTATCCTTACATTCTTCTTTATTTCTTCTTACCGTCTCTTTTACTTTATATTTCAACCTGTCATACTTTTCTTTCACTATCCTCTCATTGTCAGTCACACTACCTTGTACCCTTTTGTTGGCTCTTATGGCCAGCAAGTCCATCCATGCTTTGCGCTTTTCTGCGACCACACCACTTACTTCCTTATCCCACCATTCATTACAAATCTTTTGAACATGCTTCCTCTTGCTTACGCCACATACTTGTGTAGCTGTCCCTATTACTCCATTCTTAAACTCTTTCCAAAATTCTTCTATCTCGCAATCATCTTCCTCAAGCAATGCTTTAAACCTTTCTTCCAATGCCTCTTTATACTGACTACGTACATCCTCTTCTTCAAATCTTTCAACTTTCACTCTTTCTATGGCAGATGAGTGTATGCGAGGACGATGGCGCCATTTAGTGGTTAGTCCCGCTATGCGGCTAACAACCAAAAAATGCTCAGTACCCACATTTAAGCCTCGGTACACTCTAGTATCTTTCACTTTTCCTTTTATACGTTCATCTACCACAGCAAAATCTATCATACCTACATCTTTCTGTCTGCCTTTGCCATGTATACATATGAATCAACTTGTATTGTAGTTGTTGAGCATCCTTTCTTTTTCGTTTCACTCACTCCTAGTATATAAATTTTCCTTATATCTTTATCACACAATTCATCGATCTTACTATCAGCTCCTCCACAAACATTCACCGTTGCAAATTGGCATTCTCTAGCCCTCTTTTTGCCTCTGTTGGACGGGGAGACAAAACATGATGTGTGGCAAAGCGGGTCGCCGTTGGAAATTTTGCCCCCCCGAGATACGATGGGGCGGTCTGAGCGACAATGCTCAGAGAGGGATTCTCCGGTAGATCCGGTACCCTCCTGGGGTAAAGTAATATTGAATCCCCTGAATGTCATTGCGACATCTTCTTCACCTCTACTTCGGATAAGGAACGGAAGGGAAATACAGGATAGGATAACGGCCCGGCCACGGCGCACAGCGGCGGCGGCAGAGGCGAGCGTTTTCGATGTACATCGCGCGCTTCACTCCGCCGCCGCGGCCGATGTCGCGTTAGGCCACTGCCTCGAATCTTGCGTGCAGCGGGGCGGAGGCGGTGGCGGCGCGGGAGCGGTGCGGGCAACGCCGACCCGTTCTCGAAACCAGCGAGCAGATCGCGCGGCACTATAGCGGCGTAGTGTTGTGTTCGTGGTTGTGTAGTCGAGATATTTTTTTTTTCGCGAACGAAATGTCTGAACAGGAACGACAACCTCTTTTTGATTCAAAAATAGTCATTAGTCACAAAAATAAATTGTACAACACTGCAATGCAGACGCACGGGCGGTCACCGCTTGACTGGAGTGCACCGCTCGTTGCCCGCCGACGCGCCGCTGCCGCGCCGCTGTTTTCGAGAGCCGCTCCATTTGATTTTATGTATTAGATACTGCCGCTCCCGCGCCGCCGTCGCCACCGCCCCGCTGCACGCAAAATTCGAGTCAGCGGCCTTAGAGTAAACGCGCCATGTAATGTACATCGAAAACGCTCGCCACTGGCGCCGCGCCGCCGCCGCGCCGCTGTGCGCCGTGGCCGGGCCGTACGAGAGTGTTAAAGGAGGTTAGTGTTTGGAAAGGATGTCAAAGGTAACAAAGGATGCCGCAATCACGGAAGGGATATTGGTAGTGATTGCGACTGCTCGAGCGAGCCGGGAGCGCGGACCCGAATGCCTCTTCTCTACGATCGGACAGATCAGTAGAGCGAAAGCACACCCTGGCTTTAAATCCATCAATCCCAACTTCTCTATTAGCGATATAATGGACCTATCATCATATCAGCTTGTAAAAGCTTGACCCTTAACTGTTGCCCGCGATCTCAACAATATCGCATGAAATCATTAGTACATAGGTAGTCCAATCAAAATACTAAATCAATTGTCTGCATAACATATTGATGTTGCAAAGCACATGGCCAATACCTACACTGATTTTCCTTGTTCACAAACGCAGCATCTTATTATCTTTTCCTGTAAATAATTAACAGTGAGTTTATATTTTGTCTGTATACCTTTTCCTCCATATTTGTTGCTTATAGCTTCATACTTAGTGATGTTGCCGATACAATCTAGGCAAAAGTGTGGAACAAACAAGTAGGGGAGACCTAGGAGAGTTGTGACAGAGGTGAGTTGTGACAAGGACGATTTCTCCCTACCTAATAGTCATCGAGATCGCAATAACGCTTGTTTGTCGTTCTCAACACGCGCTACTCGACTCAGTTCCTGCCGGCGGGCGGCGCACGAGGTGCGGTTGCGTAAATATATCGTCAGTGTACAAAAAATTGCGAAAAGTGAATTTTTCTTCAAAATATTGTTTGAATATATATCATGTCTTAGTATATGTGCATTGATGTGTTATTTTTTCTTAAGTTATGTAGTTACATATTTAAGTCTCAATACGTGGCACTGACTTTTTGTGTGCGCATGGTGTTTAGAAAGTATGAATTATTATTCGGACCAAGTCGTCATTTTGAACAACTAGGCGAGTTGTGACAGCCTGTCACAACTCTCCCATCTTAATCCATATTTCTGCTGGGCTATTTTCACAATGTTTTTTTTATTAATTTTAGATGTTTGTTGGTGTGTCAGTAGCTACTAAAGGTAATCAAATTACTAAAGATAAAATTAAATCTGCTGTCCTTACTGACACTCCCACGAAGGATGAAATAGCTGCTATAGAGGCTAATAGGAAGTCTAAGAATGTTAAGAAGCGTGTCTTAAGCGAACAAAAGAAGAAACCTAAAAAAGCAAAGGAGAATAGAACAAGTGATGAAGAAGAAGCAGAAAATAATTGCTTTTGTTTGGTTTGCCTTGAAGCCTATGCAGACAGCAGATCGAATGAGCCCGTCCAATGCCTGGAATGCAAAGGCTGAGCACACGTAGATTGTACTGGAGACTAACTGCATTACGTTTGCCATAATTGTGAATCTGATTAGATTAACATTTTAAACTGATTATAATAATAATATGATTGATCTCGAAGCGTTGCCGTATTTAGTTAATGAAAAGATTATAATTAATTGTTATGAGAATGTTAATACTATGTTGTATTAGTTGGTAGGTATTAGGTAGATACTAAAGGTGATTAAAGTACTGTTTTGTTAAAAAAACTTGCTTGATTTATTTATGTCATAAGTAATGGTATTTTTTTATATCTAATAGCTTAAATACAATGATGTCACAACTTACCTCGGTACCTGTCACAACTTACCTCGGTGGTAGGAGAGTTGTGACAAGGGGAGTTGCCTTTGATTTTGTCGATTTTTAATTAATTTTGGTGATGGTTTTGAAAACAGAAGGAATGGCGCTAAACTAATTCATGAGTCATAACTGTGGCATGTTTCTTAAGCGAGATATAGCCCCTAATGTAAAAATTGTCACAACTCTCCTAGGTCTCCCCTACTTAGAGTCGAGTGGTACAAGGTTCGATCCCAAATTGATTAAGCTACGCGCTTACAGATATAAACTTGAAAAAATATGGCATGCTGCTTTATCATCATCATATAGTCCACTGTCCGTGTGGTGACGGATTAAGAATACGGATTGTCACCACCTCCTACCATCCCATGGGTGTCGTAAGAGCCGACAGAGGGAGCATACTATGCAGAAAACAGCACTGTAAGAGAAGGAAAACCTGATACAAACCCTATACTTATCAACCCGTTTGGGCAGCGTGGTATAGTAGGCTAATTCCTCCTTTCAAAGGCGAGGCCAGTAGTGGACTGTTAAAGGCTGATGATGATGATGACAGTCTACTGCTGGTAACAGGCCTCTCCTAATTTCCTAAAGCATTGTGATTCAGTAGGAGAATTTGTTCTACTGTCCCCCGCAGCCTAGACGGCTTGGCATCGGTTTGGATGTCCAGTTTTCAGTCTCTTGCGCAAGATACTATTTAGTTCGTTTTATTTCGACTGCACAGTTGGAGTAGTGGTTTAAGCGGCCGCCTCGCCGCTTGGTACTGCGCCGTGTGTTGTGGGTTCGATTCCCACACGAGATAACACTTTGTGTGATTCATAAATTTTTGTTTCGAGTCTGGGTGTTCATTGTGTCCGTTGGTTGTATATTTGTAAAGTCCCCCGCGACACAGGATTAATTGCTAGTGCGGGAGATGTGTTTAATAAAAATTAAATAAAAAATAATTTGCTTAGTCACCTTATACGACACCCACGGAATGAAATAGGGTAGTGACACTTTGTATTCTTTTGGTTTGGACATTTGGAAAGGATGGATGAAAGAAGAAATACGAGAGTGTATCGTGCGAGAATGAATGGAAATGTCGGTAGGGGACGCCCTAGGCGGACGTACGCCGACCAAATAGATGACGTACTGAAAAAGGGCCAAATTAATCGTACCCATAACCGAGGCATGATGCATGCATGATGAGGAATGTCGAGGAAGCGAAAGAGGTATGTTTGAACCGAAGCATGTGGCGTTCCTTTGTCTCTGCCTACCCCAATGGGTGACAGGCGTGACGATATAGATTGATAGATAGGTAGACTTTGTATTCATCCGTTACCACAAGAAAAATTTTATAACTCAATTGAGATGAAATTATGAATCAACTCATTGTAACTTCTGTACCTACAGTATAGGTATGGGCGTCGCCAAGGGGCAGGGGGTCAACTGCCCCCCCTCCCCTGGAGATTAAAAAACCCTACAATTTATACATTTCTTAATACTTTCCTCATTATCCATATCAAGTTGCAAGGCCATCGGCTAGCGACCTTGCCCCCCCGTTAGGCCCTCCCCCCGATTGGCTGGCGACGCCCTTGAGTATAGGTACCGGTTTTAATATGATCTGGATAAAATAAGAATTCCGTATATCTCCAGTTTGACGTTTATTTCAGAGAACTATACGTGCATATAATTTAAAGCTTTGCCCTGGATGGGAATTGAAACTAATTATATGTCCTCTGGCTTCGCAGTCAGAGCCGTAGTTAACCTATTGGTCATTCAGGCAAGATCATCGTGTGATCGATTAGGTACCTAGTTATTATTATTGACCAGACGTACTACTGACTGATGGTCTAGGGACCAGTATTAACATTTGTCAGCTTAAAATTCATATGTTTGGCACTTGCACCTACATTTCGAGAATATTGAATATTAAGCCGGGTATCCACTTAGGTTTGCCTTGGTTTGCGAACGCGCCCGCTCCGCAAACCAAACATAATGGATACGTCGTTCTCGCGGAGCGCGACTGGAGCACGATCGGAGGCCGGAGCACGGCGGAGCGCTCGGGAAGCGGTTTTTTGCGCGATCTCAAAGGGGAGCGCAGTTTGTTCGTGGACGCGAGCGTGTCACTACGTGTTTGTTAAGTTCGCGAACATGGAGTGACCCGATGAAAAATGTCTACAGCTCATAGAAGAATACCGTAAACATAATATTTTATGGGACCAACGAGATGAAAACTACAAGAAAAAGAAGTTAAAAGGAGACGCCTGGAAGATAATTGGCGAAGCATTAAACACTGAACCCGACTTATGTAAAAGTAAAATATCTATACTGTTATCTGGCTTTAGACGTGAGAAAACCAAAGTTAATAAAAGCAAAGGAACGGGAAAAGGTAAAAATCAAGACCACTTGTTATTTTATTTATTTATTAAAGCAGGTATTACAAAGTAATTTACGACTTTATATTTTTTCAGGTGCAACGCAGATATATCAAAGTTCGTGGTTTGCATATGAAGCATTTTCTTTTCTACTAGATCGCGACAAACCTTAATACTTACCGCTTAATACTGTAAGTACAAAGTTTTAATTTCTTTAAACTTTCACGATTATTATTCATATTAATATATCTATTATTTAACGGGTCTAAATCGTGTATATTTTTTTATTAAAAAAGGTCGCATACCTTTTTTAATAAAAAATTATACACGGTTTAGACCCGTTAAATGATATATTAGTACCATAGATATATTACTACCAGATGGATAATGATTACGTCACCATATTGTTAGAAAGTGATAGTTCAATACAGATCAAATAATGTATGACAGTGACGCATGACTTTTCTTTTGTCCCTTTCGGCATGGCCGGTTTTCTGTCTGGCAACTATATGTCATAGTTGACAATTAGTTGCCAAACAAACCTTGCATCATGGAAACCTGTGTTTTCATATCAATTTTTTTTATGGTAAGATAAAGATTTTTATGGTAGGAACACTGCAGGGTTGAAGCGATAAAGACGAAGTGGTCAGGCTTTGACACCATCTGGTAGTAAAATATCTTTGATTAGTACAATTTTTTTTGACACTTACACTACACTTAAGAATATTGGTTCTGCCACGGAATCGAACCTTCATTCATGAAGTAATCGGCCAGTTCGTCTCTTATTTATTTTATTTGTTTGGCGGAACGGCGACCTGTGTTTACTATAGGTCGAAAGGAAGTAATTTCTGAGTCATGCCTCCAGGACCCTTCCCGTAATTGTCCATCAACTTCCGTATCTACCTCATTTGAAGTTATATAATTACTGGAATTCTCTCTTAAAAAATTGTGTAAATGACATATTGTCATTACTATAACGGCAGCTTTATCTGGCTCAACGAGTAGGGGTTTTCTTAGTACTCGAAATACTTATGCCATTATTCCAAACACATTTTCTATGACACGACGCGCTCTACTTAAGCGATAATTGAAAATTCTTTCTCTTGAGCCCGCAGGAAGTGTTTTACCAGGATATGGTTTCATCAGACTTTCAGATAGAGCAAAAGCAGAATCACCAAGGAAGAAATAAGGCAATGCTTTATTTCGTTCTGGTAAAGGTTCTGAGGCAGGCAAATTCAGCTCCTGATTAATTATCTTTGTATATAGTTGAGTGTTTTGAAATACTCCACTGTCCGAAATCCTACCTTGACAACCAACATCAATAAATTTTAAAAAGTAATTCGCATCTGCTACAGCAAATAGTACAATACTAAAACTTCCTTTGTAATTGAAAAAATCTGTGCCAGTATTGATTGGTGCCTCTATAAGTACATGTTTTCCATCTAGCGCTGAAATACAATGCGGAAAATCCCACTGGTCTTGGAAGTCTTTTGCGATCTTTTTCCAGTCTTCAGCATTATCTGGTAACTGTACTGGAATTGTATATATTAATTTATTTTCAGATTATTGATAATGAAGACATCGCTATTGATGCCAATACTGGTGATGTGGGTACTGACGAGGAACCAATTGACACAGCAACATCAAACTCTCTTCAACCACAAGTTCCCCCTCCTCCCAAAAAAAAGAAAGTGGATCCTAAGTTGGCAATATTAAAAGACGCTTTTGGAATTTTAAAAACATCTGCATCAAAGTCTAACGATGACAATGACGAGATAATTTCATTTTTAAATTTTGCAGCCAATAAAATGAGAAAGTTTGACACACATACTAAGAATGCCGTGCAACAGGCAATATGCGATATTCTTTTTAAAGCCGATTACGGTTACTATAGTCAGTCACAATATGGATACTACACATCGCCGTCGTCATCTACGTCAACAAATGTGCCTTCTCCGCCATCCGTATGTCAACAAAATACCACTCCGACTCAGGCGGAAAACAGTCCGAGTGGTAGTGATTGGGATATACAAGATCTCATATAATTTTTCTGACATAATAAAACATAAGTATTAGTAATAAAGTGTGGATACTAAATAAAGAAATTGAGCTTTTTACTTACCTTAATGTTTTCCCTTAATACTTGAATTAATGCACGGCATACATCTGGAATGAATTTACTGATTGCTTGTTTAGATATTTTAAACAAATATTGCATACTTGTAAAGCTATCGCCGGTGGCTAAAAATCTTAACGTCAGTGCTAATTTATCCTGGGATGTTAAGGCTTTTCGAAGTCTTGTATCTTTTTTTTAAATTATTGGCAACACTAAATTCAATAAATATTCGAATTCGACTGAAGACATTCGAGTAAAATTTTTATAATGGCCACTTATTTCTTGAGATTTTAATATATGCATTATTTCATTATTTTTTCTTCCCTTATACATATTAGCTTGCCAAAATCGAGGAGGTCGTTTGTATTCCATCACAATATAATGTATCAAAATATAAGCTGCACTTCCTACTAATTCTGGAGGCGGCATTGACTTATATATTACTGCGTAAGGACCGGGCCAACCGCGCGATTAAATGGCACCAGTGCGTTGGCCCTAAAATGTCAGTTTAGGGCCAACGCGACTCAGTCGACATTGGTCCGAGTAAGCGAGTATTGGCTTGTCATAAAAATGCCTAGTTGTGTGGTAAAAGGCTGCAAAAATTACGATACAAAGGTTAAAAAGGAACATGGGATATCATATCATAGGTAAGTAACCTAATATTACTTTGTTGTCATTAAGTTATTAAATAAACACAATTTAAAGTGATATTCATTTTACTATCGAAGACCACGATGGCGGCCATTGTGTGACCGTCATTGAACCATAGAGATATTAAGAATAGAGTGGCAGAGTGGGGCTTATTCGTGTCCGCCGGTGGGAGAGAGAACGCAACATTAGAGGCCCCCTGCATCTCTCTCTAACAATACATGCACAACATCAACATTACGCAGTGGCGTGCTACCTGTAACTATTATTTAAATCAGCTTATTAGTAATCAATAGTTTAAAAGTTGTTTTTATTGATACACGAAGATAGTTTGAAGTGACAAAAATGTTTATATATTTTTAAACTATTGATTACTGATAAACTGATATAAATAATGGTTACAGGTAGCACGCCACTGTACGTAATGTTGATGTTGTGCATGTATTGTTAGAGAGAGATGCAGGGGGCCTTTATTGTTGTGTTCTCTCTCGCACCGACGGACACGACACAGTATTGAGTTAGGTACTGTTCTGCCACTCTATTCTAATATCTCTATGCATTGAACACGCTAAGTAAACGAAGTAACCTTGTAAGGACGTCATTTTTATTTGTTTTATTTTTGTCTTAAGAACTTAGTGCAAGTAATTTTGGTACTTAATAATATGTTTTATATTCAAAAAGTAATTCAATAAAAAACAATCACGCAATCTGTGAGGAGTTAATGCCGTCATCTAGCTTCTGGTGAAAATGGATAAGATAAATCTTTAACACAACGAAATTTCGCCCACGCTTACGTCCGCGTGAATTTCCGTTATCGTAGATACTAGCCTAGATCCTTTCTTGGGGTTCAAGCTTAGTCTGTACCACATTTCATCAAAATCAGTTCAGTGGTCAAATCGTGAAAGCGTAACAGACCAACAGATATACAGTTACTTCCCCATTGATAATATTAGTATGGAAGTATGGATATGGATATTAGTATGGACGGATGGATATGCAGTAACGAATAACAATTCAAATATTTTATAACTTACAGATTTCCTAATGATTCCACACGTAAAGAGATTTGGAGTCGCATTATTAGGGAACAACGAAAGGAGCCTTATTTCAAGCCTCATAAAAATACAAGAGTATGCTCTGCTCATTTTTGTGACATAGATGTAGATATCTCAAAAGCCGGACTCCGAAGGCTAAAAGGATCGGCTATACCACGATTTGAGGTTAAGGTATTGGCCACACGCATACCTATTTATCTGCATTAAAACTAAATATTTTTTACCTAATTGGAATCCTATCTACTAAATATCCTATATTCCTTCTAAATATCATAGTCATTTACAGGTTTGCGAGAATGAAGAACTCCGGCCTTCAACGCCAGCACAAACATCACAAGTAGAGGAAATTGATGTTGATATTAGCGATCTCAATTCAATATTTGACTCGCCGAGGAAAGTACACCTAAAAAAAAGAATTGATAGATTACAAAAACGTCAAATTGTTGCAACCAAGAAGATAAAAAATTTAAAGAAGCAGAATGCTCGGTTAAAAAGAAAAAACAAATCACTGACATATATAATTAAAGATTTGAAACAGAAGAAGCATATCACTGATGAAATTGATTCTGCTCTTGGAACAAACCTTGAAATAATAGAGCTTTATCGACTACAAGTCTTAAAACACAAATACAATAGAAATACAAACAATCCTACAAAAAAAAAGCGACCATCTTATCCACCCGCCCTTCGAAAGTTTGCTATGACTTTAAATTTTTATTCGCCATCTGCTTATAAATACGTGCGAAGGAAATTTGAGTGTTGTCTTCCGCACCCGAGAACCTTAACCAAATGGTAAGTTAATAAAGACTTACTAGTAACGTAGTACTTATAAGTCGGACGCATAATATGTTCCTTACTTCATAGATTTGATTATTCCCCTTTGTTATAGGCATAGCTCCATTAACGGCGAGCCTGGATTTACACAGGAATCATTTGAAATGCTAAAACTTAAGAGGGATAGTTTGACAGAAAATATTGAATGCTGTCTAATTTTTGATGAGATGAACATTCGACAAGCCAAATTATGGAAAGGTGATAGAAATGTTGGTCACGTAGACATGGGATATGGAAAAATTGACAAAGAAGAGAAAGCTACTAAAGCTTTTGTCATGATGCTTGTGTGTCTTTCTGAAAATTGGAAAATACCAGTCGGTTATTTTTTAGTGCACGGTTTCGCTAGTGAACTTATAGCAAATACTGTTAATATTTGTCTCGTAAAATGTAATTCCGTCGGTGTCAATGTCGAAGCTCTCACATTCGATGGATGTCCAACGAATATAAAAGCTGCGAACATGCTGGGTTGCAACATAAGTAATATAGGTCAATTAAAAACAACTTTCCCCCACCCTGTCACAAAAGTAAATATTGTAGTTTTTATGGACGCATGCCACATGATAAAATTAGTAAGGAACGTGTTTGAAAAAAAAAAGATAATTTTCAACGAGAAGAATCAGCGAATTGAATGGAAATTTTTGATTCGGCTCTTAAAACTCCAAACAAACCAGCAGCTAAATTTTGCTAATAAATTAACCTACAGACACATATACTTTAGAAACCAGATAATGAAGGTAAAATTAGCGACACAATTATTAAGCCGAAGTGTTGCAAAAGCACTGACACTCTGCAACGAAGTATTACATAGTAGTTATTTTTCAGAAAGCACTGCAACAGTTGAATTCATTAATTTTTTCAATAATATATTCGATATTTTAAATTCTCGCAGATTCAACCAATCCGGATTCAAGAGAGCCATTTCTCAAAAAAATAATGTGAAAATATTTAATTTTATTGAGCAGGCTATTGCTTACATTAAAGGTCTAAAAATTTTCTCTAATGTGAAACGGATTATTAAAAGACATAACAGACAACCACGAATAGTTTTGATCATTAGAAAAATAAGCATTTTGGATTCCAAAAGCAGAGTAGGATTCTTAGGATTGATTGTGTGCTTGGAGAGTTTAAAAATCCTCTATAAAAATTTAGTTGAGTCGTCGTCTAAATTGAAGTACATTTCGACGTACCGCCTGTCTCAGGATCACTTAGAGCTATTTTTTAGCTTGATAAGAAAGCACGGGGGTTACAACGATAACCCAAATGCTATACAACTTAAAGGAGCGTACAGGCGTTGCATGAATCACTTGTCATTAAAATCGACATTTACTGGAAACAGCATTCCTTTAGACAATTTTCCAATTTTAACCGTGTCATCTGTAAGAGCTATTAATTGCACCACTGAAATGAATCGTCACGAAGAAGAAGACAAGCCCATGAATCAGACATCAACGGATACGTATCATGAGGAAAGGGATGAAGTTTATAACAATAACTGTGCTCTGTTATCGTATACTTTGGATAGTCCAACAGAAAACGTCTTTGGGCACCTAACAGAGAATATAGAACTCATTGTTGGGTATATTGCTGGATGGGTAGCTAGAAGTTTAACAAAAAAGATTAAGTGTGAAATTTGTTTAAACAGTCTAGTTAGTAACGAAAAATTGATTTTTCATAAGCTGATAGAATTGACAAATATGGGCGGACTTTATTTTCCTTCTCTTGATCTGTTTGAGGTATGCTTAGAAACCGAAAAAAATATAAGACATAATAATAGACCCCAATTTATGACAAAAACTGACTATATGTTCCTATCCACAAAAACTTTAGCCAACTTTGTAGGAAAGAGTACATTCACTGTTTTAAACTTGCACTCTGTTGATCAGCCGGCCACACTTAATCATAGATTGCATCTTATTCGGGCCATCATTAAGAAATATATAAATGTCAGATTGCATCACGAGTCTATCACAGAAAACACGGGGAAGGGAACTGAGAGGCAAAAATTTAAAAAAATTGTTTTATTTAAAGGACAGTAATTTTGGTATAATATGTAAAATAAGCTATTTCGTCTTTTTTTAGTTGCTTTTAAATATCCCAATACCTTATAATAAGTTGATTACAACTTCAAATAAAGCTGTTTGAGACAAATTCGTTTTACTTACACGTCTTTGTAACCTGTAAAATATCATCACAAAAAGGAAATCGTTATGTACCTACTTTTATCGGCATGTTAAAATGTGAAAAAAGTTATATAGTACGTGCTTACAAGGTTACGTCGTTGACCTATACAACGCGTCACTCATGAAGTTCGTATTTGTTATGCCACATATGACAGATGTCAATATTTTTGCTTGTATTAAGAAGGCTTGTAAAAAATGTTCAGATGGGCGCATCCTTTCTTTTGAAATCATTGAGGCGGCATGTTTGCACGACCGTGTATCGACTGGAGACTGGAGCGCGGAATGTCAGTGCTCCGACAGGAGCACTGATGTTGCAGCCTAAGTGTGTACACTGTACACGTTCACGTTCGCGGAGCACACAGTGTTCGCAAACCACGGCGAACCTAAGTGGATACCCGGCTTTAGGTACAGAAAGGTTTTTATTAAGAGTTGTATTCTGTCATATCTGGTGAGACCGGTAAGCGGACCTCGGGCTCCAAGGCGTGTAACTCTTGGTTGCAACCGGGATATCTAACGCTAGGGCGATGATGAGGTACAGAAAGCTTTTCAGGTTAAAACAGTAAACACCAAATTATTTTTGCACATCACATTTAATTATCGTTATCTAATAATTACAATTTGGCTACAACGATTACATTTGGCAGTTTTATATACAACACACATTTGTGTATTACCTTTTACTTACTTATTACTATTACAATAATTATATCATATTAATTATTAAAAACTAATAACAATTACATAATACTACAAGCCTATATTTACAATCTTAGGCGAAATATTATTTTATACTTTCCTCAATCGTTACCTAATCGTTATAAGTTTATAACCTTATACATAATATAAAAGATGTCTGTATGTCTGTGATTTTAAAATAAATAAATATTTTTCTCAAGAGCATAAGGTACCTAATTTACATGTTATCACGACATAAACAACCTTTTCAAGAATTTTATCTGGCCTTCTTTCTGTTTGAATAGGGTATGTAATCTTTAAAAAAAACCTAATCGTCTTAAATGTGACATTCACTCGAAGATAGAGGCGTCTTTGGAGTTACATAAAGGCTATATTGCATCTTAGAAACATTTAGGTTTCCAGCTCAAAAACAGAACAAGAAAACAGATTACTTAGATTTTTGATACCAATAGGTCCCTCATTACCATTGAGTAACACCGATTAAAAAGCTTACAGGCTTTTTTTGCACCTACTTACATCAATGCTTACAGCAAATAATTCATTAGTAACCACGAGGAACCGCTAATAAGTTCTATAATTCTATTTCTTTCTATAAACAATATAACTGAACACATCAGCGCAGAATAAGTGATCAAAAAATTCTCCGATACTGGGTAAATACTGATTGATCATAAATCTATACACATAAATAAAATTGGAGTGTCTGTTTGTAATATTAAAATAACCGCTTTTTACTAAATGCATATGGATGTATACACGGTATATATACCGAAATGATATTTTTTACAATTTTTGTCTGTCTGTTTGTTTGTTCTCGCTAATCTCTGGACCGGCTGGACCGATTTTGACGAGACTTTCACTGGCGGATAGCTGATGTACCAAGGAGTAACTTAAGCCATAAATGAACTTCTTACGCAAAGTAGTTCCCTCAGGACGCGGGTGAAACCACGGGTAACAGCCTGCTAGTGGCTTATAATTTCTATCCATCGTGTGACTGACGTCACCGCGACGTCCTGTTTATGTTACGGGTAGGTATTAATCTGTCAATCGCGGGATGATTTTGGAACTAAGGATGAAAATCTTACTATTTATCCCCTGCCTCCGTGGACCAGTGGATAGCGTATGCGACTGCTGATCGGAGGTCCCAGGTTCGATTCCCGGGTCGGGCAAAAGTGTTACTGGGTTTTTCCGAATACTCAGTAGCAGCCCGAGTCTGGTGATGTGCCCGGTAACTGCAATAGGCTCGCCCTCTATTACGTTGCACCTAAAAATTCATGGCGAAATGTGGGTGTAATATTTACACCTCTGCCTACCCCTTCGGGGATACATTCGTGAGACTATAAATAATAAAAAATAAAATTATCCCGAAGTTGCATGGGCAGTATCGTCGAACGACATTCGTCATCCCAAAATCACTTATTGGCATAAATATAATTATGATTCATTGAGGTATATACCTACATCTGCTAGCTCTTCGAGAATATTCTGGAAGGCCTAAAAACTTTGATGTTTACAAAACCAATATGTCACGTAGGTTAACAAGGCGTTTGCTAAGAATTAATTTGTGCATATTTAATTTTAATATCTCTATTTATTAGCCACAATTTCCTGTAAACAAATATGAATAATAAATAATGCTCCTGTAATTTATATTGTAATTGTTTACTACCTTATTTAGTCGACGTCATTGGTGATTAATAATAATAAGTTTCATCACCATTTTGCAATGTGATTAATTCGTCATCACTTTCATCATGGTTGTAACGTCATAAATTTTACATTGGTCATTGTGTTTTATTATGACACGCGACATTTGAGTGTGTAATAAGTATTTCTTTCTCTTTTATGACATAGTTTTGCAATAGTCATTAATGGCGTGATTTTCATCAGTTTTGCATCCATATAGCATTTGAAGAAATTGTTGAATATTTAGGTACTTGAAATTGACTTTATTAAAGGTGCTTAATTTAATATGTCAGCCCACTACTCTGCCCATATGGCTGTTGGTTTTCGAGATAAAAGGTGATGCTTAAACTATATTGTCTTGTTAGATAGCAATAACTACTTAACAGATATTCATGGATTTTTTTTAAGTTCCATCTACATCTGTTAGGTACCTTTTGCACCAACGAGAAACAAAGATCAATCTATCTTCTCAAACGTTCACGTTTATGATTTTAGTCCAATAAGACTAGTCTCATTCTTATTCCCACTAGGAAACCGCCAAGCAGCAGTGACCATTGCAGACAACGAATTTTGATACTCGTAAAGTATGGCTAGTTAAACTGTCATGGAAAGTTACGACAACTTTGAATTTAATCAGAAGTATATTGAATGAGTTGGTAAAATGACAAAATAATAACAAAGAGATCGTTATAATCATGATTGCAAATATTTTTAGTGTTACAAATGTGAAAGCAGTAATTCTGACTGTCTGACATTATACTTTTACACTTTAATTTCGATGAAATTCTGTTGTAAACTCATCTAAGCTCCAAGGAAAAACAAAAGCTCCTTTACGAAAGCTACCTTGTAGGGCAGCCATACTCAAAGTGTGCTCTGTGGAGCCCCAGGGCTCCACGAAGCATCTCTAGGGGCTCCACGAATATGCATTTCAGTAAAATAAATGGTTATAAGGTGCACATAGGACTCGACTTTGTTTTATTTTAGGGCTCCGCCAAATAGTTGGTTACCCAAAAGGGTTCCATCCCTGAAAAAGTTTGAGAACCACTGTTGTAGGGTAATGCGAATTCTGTGCACGTGAAGAAGTTCTTGCTTCTTGTGAATCATTTATTGAATGATTAATTGATTATTCAATAAATTATTCAAGTCCTAAGTCATTGTTATAACGTCATAATGGGAAAATGTGTACGTCATATAACTTCATGACGTCTTAAACACGTGTCTTTCCTATATGACGAAACCTTTGAGAATTCATGAGGTGGATTTGCTTCGTAGGACTTATTTAGTCACCGAATTAAAGGTATGCTAAGGTGATTTGGGCACGTGGAGAGGATGGATGACGAAAGATTGACTTAGCAGATATACAAGGCAAGTGTGAATGGGACAGGACGAAGTAGAAGACCTAGGCGGACGTTCTCTGACATGAAGAAGTACCCTGAACCGAAGAGCATGCATGAGGAATCTGTTGGGAGTGAATGAAGCAAGAGAGATATGTCAGAATCGTTGCAAATGGCGTTCCGTAGTCTCTGCCTACCCCTCCGGGTAACAGGCGTGAGTCTATGTATCTATGTATGAGTTAAAGGTTAATTTATGCTATGTTTCAAACCAAACATCATCCTCCTCGCGTTATCCCATCCATAGCGTTAGCGTTTCAACCTGGGGTCCGCTTACTAGTCTAACCATAGAAAATTACTATATCTATGAGGCTAACCGTATTTGGCTGAATATTAGCTTTTCAAACCAAACAAAGAAAGAAAATCAGCAGTATTTTATACTACCTGCTGGATGTCCGGAGAATCGCAGGTTAAAGGTCAACGCTCATTAGAGCCACCCGGCACCCACTCCGCACCGCCTGGCCTCGTGCGGTTAGTATTCTTTATATGGATTTGTATGCGCTCACTACATCAACTCCGTAGCGTCACCGGATCGCCTCTGTCGTAAGCCGTCCGCGCGTAGCCGGCTCGGTGGCAACTCGCTGCTCGCATGCTTGGTGCGCGTTGACTGTTCGTCGCCGCGTTGACCGCGCGGCGCACATACAGGTATTTTCACGATCTACGCGGCCAAAATTATTTTAATGCTTATTTGGTATCTAAACACTGTAAATAAACAAATAAACATTTTTTTTTACTTTTTACTATTATTTTCAAAAACAAAAAAAATATAAACATAAAAAACATAATAATTCTAAGTTTTTTGGCTTTCTTTGTCATTGTTGTTCGTCGTCATTCGTAAGTGGGTAACATTTCTTCTTGGCTTTCTGTAAGGCACTATAGCACGGAAAAATCTTCTTATGACTCTTTCTTATAATTTTGTACTGTCCTTGTGTCAAATCGGCATCTACAAACATTTCCAAAGCTTGCATTGGTGTCAAGGAGGGCTGCCTTTTTTCTGATTTCAAATGATAAAATGCCTTTTTATATTTAGTTTCTCCTGTTGGAGAACTAGTAATATCTTTTAGGACATTTGATGCATCCTTTTTACCAGATTCAAAATAAGAACGAAGTTGTTCAGTCTTTCGCCTCTTGCTCCTTTCACTTGCGTCTTCGAACAACTTGGATGGTCGCCCTGGCCGTTCTTGTGTATCAACAACAAGTATTTCAAAAGTACCATCCAGCCAACACTGTTTGTTTTTTTATAAATTTATCTTTTTTATAATGAGCTTTCGTCCACCTTTGTACAACTTGTTACAATTTGGTCTTCATTGTAACCTTCACATGACAAAAGATGATCTTTTATATATTTTAATTTGGCTTCTAAATTAGGCAAATTTTTGTTCGTCATGAGGTCAAATAAGTATTGTGGTGTCACAATCCTTACTCTTGATGCTTCCTGTGAACCTGAATCAAACATAAACTGTGTTAAAAGTCACTAAAAACATTTTCAATTTTAGACGAAATTTCGCTAAATATTTTTGATCCCCCAAAAATGTATCTAACCGGACATATGCGGACACGATTTTGATAGTGTTTATAAGGAAAAGGATCAAATAATAACCTGTATTAAAAAGAATAGCCCGATCTACCCCGATACATAAACAAAAACACTAGCAAATAAAAAATATTGCAGAAAATCACAGTATTAAAATGGGTTTTTTATTTATAAAAAAAATATGTATTTTGCTAGTTGATCATGACTTTATTTATGTAATATGTAAGTCTTTTACCTTGTCCATCAGAATCCATTACTTTCAGTTCGTAAAAAGAACTAAATAACATAAAAAATCACTTTGTAAGTTTAATGTTTAGAAAAGCGCCGAGAATAGATACGTACACTAGGTAACACGGTCAACTTCCGACTGACCCCACGGGTTCGGGGTGTGGGCTAGCAGGTAGATAAACCTTGGATATTGTTCCCGGGTTCGTAATCTATTCGTGGAACTCGGTTTGAGAATGATATTGTTATTTTGACATTTTGGACTTTTGGCCGCGTAGATCGTGCAAATACCTGTATGTGCGGCGTTCACTCGTTGACGGCGCGCGGTCCGCTGGTTGACCGCGCGACATCCACTCGTGGACGCCGTGCGGAGTGGGTGCCGGGTGGCTCTAATGAGCGTTGACCTTTAACCGTCAATCCCCGGTGGATTGACGGTTGAACGTGCTTTCCTTGATACGGCGAAATAACTATTTAGTAATCTGTGATACGGCTCACGGGGCACGGGGGCACTAGGCAAGCCATTAATTATTGACAATTCACTACGCACTTATCTCAGAAAAGTCAGTGGTGCGCGCCATGGATTCGAACTCGATACTCTCTGCATTTAAGTAGCTCATGGCGCCTCCTGATCAGAATATGATTATTTTTAAATATTTAAGTTCTAAAAAATACTTATTTTTTAAATCGCAATTCATTACGACCTGCAATATGAATGTTCAAACATAACCAATATAAAAACAAAAAGGTTTTATTTCAAGACTGTAAAATGAAGTAAAATCACAATTTTATGAGCATGATTGATATTATATTGATTGATATGGCAACAATTTAATTTTATTTTTAAAGAAACGTCGGATTAAACATTAAGTTGAACACGTGAAATCGCTCACCATTATGCGATTAGTCTGCTCGTTTGCCACCTATGGTTAAAAAAATAATATGCACAGAACACAAAAAAAGTATTTCTGTTCTGTTATTAAATGTGACTTCTTGTGTTTGAGAACTTCACAATAATACAATTTTAATGATGAACTTGACACTTGGTTTCTTGACAACTTTATTTCCCCGTTCGGAAACCGTAAGTCACAGATTTAACAAACAAGAACCAGATGTAGCGCATTCGTCCAACTAAGTGAGGCACGTTGTCAGCTATGTGTGCGTGACATTTGGCGACTGGCACTGTACGGACACGCGCGTCTATGTGTGTGTAAAGTTGCCAGATTATGAATAATCTCCAACTATTTTACATATAGATTTTGCAAACGAATATAAAAATATTACATAGATAATATTTTATATTCGTTTGCGGTTTTGAAGAATTTACCATGGATTTAATTAATGCTTTTAATATGCAATGCTGTTGTGAAAATTATTCAAATAAAAGATACCATTAAAGTATGCTTTTATAAATACATTTCTTAAATGAAGGTACCGAGTTAAGTTTTAACTAATTTTATTCGTAAATTGAGAAATAAATAGATTATGTTTTGTGATTCATAGCCTCGATCCAGAAGAAATACTTATATAATACCAACTACATATATTTACGAATACCAATCATGAGGTTCAGATCTTAGTTCGGCGAATATGTTGTTTATTTTTTGTTTAGAAATTCTCAGTATAGTATCTGGAAATGTTTGGTTAATTGCAATAGGCTTGCGTCCTAAATATTAATTAGCTAAAAACATTTTGTCATGCACACAACAAATTATGAATATTATGATTCATAAATCATAACCAAAAAAAAATGCAACTAAAAATAAATAATGGCTGCAATCAATAATTTCTGTTTCTGTACGTAATGTACACACGGCGGTCAAGCTAACAGTTGCAGTACGATTTTGATACTTATTCCCTACGCCATAAGAACGGTACAAAGATTTATTCTGTGACAAAGGTCAAAGTTTATAGTATATGGGGATCGAACTCAAAACAATGTATATACTAATGGAAATTCTATTACTATATTTATAAGAAAAAAGATAATCTACAATATACTTTTACAATACGTTATTGTATTTTTCATTAACATGACAATAATTATTACCTACATAATCAATTGACAAGTGCATTTTCCCTAATTCAGGGAAAACGGTGTCGACGTAAACTGGCAACACTAACATATTTTCTGCAGAAATATGAATTTTATCGAAATAATATTATAAAACAGTCAAATAATCCATAGTTATCTGTAAAAATATATTCCATCTTCCCGTTTTTGCTTTTGGAAACAACTTTTACAATGTTTAAAAACGCAAGACGGCATTTTATGAATTTTAAAGCTGGATTGATCGTGGCGTGTGAACTGTGCGATGCTTCGCAGCCAGTGGGGGGACAGATGCCCACATCGAGCTCAGCGACAAAGAAAGCGGCGCCATCTTTCTTTAATCACGGTGAAACATATTTTTTTTTTATCTGTGATAAATATTTTCAAAATACAGTTAACCTCTTTTTTATTTTTCATTCATATAAAAAAAAATACTTTTATTATATTCAATTATTTAAGCTTATAATTAAAATCTGTAATTAGTTAAAAATAATTTGCAATGGCAACACTGGCCATAAAGTCCACTCGTCTCGACGTTTGACGTTTCATCGTTATCCGTAACCTTACCACATAAAATGGTCGATATAGCCTGCGTGTGCGCTTGACTGTTTGGTGATTATTTTATGTGTATCCTGGTTTTTGAGATAATTTCTTCGTTATAAACGTCGAGTCGAGATTACTCCTCCGTTTCAGTACCAAGATAATTATCCTGAAACTTTGTGTTTTACTACGCGATATAGACGCTATTTTGTGTTGTATTGTGATTGCTGTGATTGTTCATTATTGCTACAATGCCACACCGATGCATATTTGGATGTAAAGGCAAAGGTAAATTACCATTTACTCCAATTATCAAACCTCGTATCTACAAATCAATAGTTTACTTCCTTGCTCCTCTTGTAGGTAGGTATCATGTTTGACAACAGCTGATAAAGGGCTTTCGGTTTTCGTTGTATAATCACACCAGTAGATTCCACATCCGCAAAACTTGAAGTTTTATGCCGTATAAAATGTATTTAATGCAGCATCTAAGTAAAACGAATACAAGTTTCAAAAATAATTAAAGTGGGTACCATATATATGGTACCCACTCTAATTATGGCTTGGCAGCTAATAAGGACTATTGTAATAAGTAAAAGTTAGCATATATCAGTTATCAAGCTTCGTTTTAATTTAAACTAGCAGTATTTTTTTTTGGGAACTGAATTAGTATCTAAGCGGAAACTTTATAATGAATAAAAAATAGAAAATGGGCATTCATAAATAGGTAATACAAATTTCAATATTTGGCAAATGATTTATTAATACTGAGCGGCATTTTATCTTAAATGAAGTGTTTCGTATAAGTAAATAAGACGCTTCAGTCTTTCAAGCAAAGTTGGCGGAGCCCTGCTTCGCAGAGCTCTTATTTTTGGGTACAGGGTCACAAGAAAACCTAACATAACCTACCTACCTAATCTACTACTAACATTATTAGTCGCCAAGTCATTATATATAGCTCCTCGGCTAATATTCCAATTGACTTGTATAGTTTATTTGTTACCTAAACGCAGCTGCTAGTTTTTAGTTTTTATAACACCCTTAGTTTTGAATCTTATTTAATATAATAGTCGTGAAAATATTTAATCACTAGCGAGTTATTTTATTAGTTGCAAACATTTAGTCATCTTTTAAGTTATTAGTCACTAGGAAAATAATAAAGTTTTATATTAAGTACTTTTATTTTAGATTAGATCAACTCAAAAGGATAAATTTTAAACTGTTACCCAATGAGTTAAGTCTGATGTCTGTTCGTCCATCTGCCAGAATACTTACATACCTACCTAATGTGATATTTGCCATAGAACTCTTCAAAGTTATAATATACCTGCTTGTCATATTATATCTATCAGAATGAGGCCTTATGAGGCACATAAGAATATTTTTTTCTATAATTATTTATTTTGTTTGTTTCAGCTGTGCTGCATGTCTTTCCAAAACCTGACAAGTTTCCTGACCGGTTTAAAACTTGGCTCAATATTGTTGGAGGCAAGCCTGAGACACTATCAGACTATGAATTTTATAAGAAGATGCGGATATGTGATATCCATTTTTCTTATGAGCAAAGAAATCGTTTTAAACGCTTAAATGCATTGGCAGTGCCATGCCTTCATTTGCCAGGTGAGTGTCATTCTTTCCAGCTTAGCAGATAAACATTTTACATAATTAAGCATAGATTGAAATAGGTAGAGCTTTTTGTGTATTTTTCATCATTCTTTAAACATGTATATTCCCAGTTAGATTGATTTGTTGGGATGAATGGAATAATTAATGGAGCTAGAGCTTGAGGACAAGTTTAAATTGAATATTCAGATCAATATTTATCCCAGTATGGCAATAGGCTTGCACCCTATTATGTTGCATAATGTTTATTATTAATTTAAGCAGCGGTTGCCCAAGTCTAAGCCAATTCCAAGGCTAAAGCGTCGGATCTGTGATCGAGAGGTTGCCGGTTTGAATCCCACCCAATGCATTTAGCACTTAGCTTAGCCGAAGAGGTTAACAGGAATACTAGTAATTTGTAACCCAAATTGTGTACACTAAGAAAAGTTTTCATTCTGTTATAGGCACATCTGGAGTTCAGCAGCCTGTTGGCACCAGTGATAGTCAACCTGCTGCTTATCTACCTGATCCTGCTGCTTTAGGTATAAAATAAATTTAGTAATTCAATATCATAATTCGTGTTATTAATTCATATGTAAGTGTTTTGTATTTATAATGATATTACAAATAACTGATTGATAAGTATCACCACTATAAACTTTAAGTAATATGTCACTTGTTTATGGATAATTTATTATTATAAGGAATATTATACAGGGTGTCACAAGACCCATCACCAAGCCGAAGTCTACTCGTTGTGGACATCATGCCAAGTCATACTAACCAAAAATAATACCTGGGAAACGATCTTTTTTTTGAGTTTTTAAATTTTTTAAACCGCAATTAAAAGCGCGCGCGTGCAATGTTCGAAATACCTACTTATACATGGGGTTATAGGACATCTAAAGAATATATTGGCGGGGTAAATGCATCGATTTTGTACCTAATTAGAAAAATTCCATACTAACTTTGAGCCTCAATATCTCCTGAACCAGTAATTTCCCAGGTATGGTGCCGAAGTATAAAATGTTCGTGCTGATTGGTACACCATGTGATTTTAGTTTTCGTTAAGGGTCTTTTTACACCCTGTATACTAAATGTTTTAGATACAATGTACAAAGATCCATTATTGCAGCACCTGAATACTGACAGTCATGGCGCATAATTGTCTATTCTATTCTAGCTAGTATCAAAACAAATTTTATAATATTGTTTTATTATATTTCAGCTGTGTCTGCATCTCTCCCGTTAGAGACTACTGTTGATGCTCAGCCTACTTCTACTCAATCTTCTAGTAACACATTAGGTATGTAATGTAATTTAATTAGAGATCAGTTGTACATAAACTGCTTGGTAATAAATGATTTTTTGCACCCTATTATGTTGCATATGTTTATTATTAATTTAAGCAGCGGTAGCCCAAGTCTAAGCCAATTCCAAGGCTAAGGCATCGGTTCTGTGATCGAGAGGTTGCCGATTTGAATCCCACCCGATGCATTACTGACATGAACCTGCTCCTAACATTAGCACTTAGCTTAGCTGGAGAGGTTAACAAGAATACTAGTAATTTGTAACCTAAATTGTGTACACTAAGAAACGTTTTCATTCTGTTATAGGCACATCTGGAGTTCAGCAGCCTGTTGGCACCAGTGATAGTCAACCTGCTGCTTATCTACCTGATCCTGCTGCTTTAGGTATAAAATAAATTTAGTAATTCAATATCATAATTCGTGTTATTAATTCATATGTAAGTGTTTTGTATTTATAATGTTATTACAAATAACTGATTGATAAGTATCACCACTATAAACTTTAAGTAATATGTCACTTGTTAATGGATAATTTATTATTATAAGGAATATTATTATACTAAATGTTTTAGATACAATGTACAAAGATCCATTATTGCAGCACCTAAATACTGACATTCATGGCGCATAATTGTCTATTCTATTCTAGCTAGTATCAAAACAAATTTTATAATGTTGTTTTATTATATTTCAGCTGTGTCTGCATCTCTCCCGTTAGAGACTACTGTTGATGCTCGGCCTACTTCTACTCAATCTTCTAGTAACACATTAGGTATGTAATGTAATTTAATTAGAGATCAGTTGTACATGAACTGCTTGGTAATAAATGCTTTTTGTAACAAATGTATTAACATTGTACAATTTTATATTTTTCAGATGTTTCTGTATGTAATGTGTTATTGGAACATAACTACTGTGCAATAAGTAAACATACATCAAAAAGAGCTCTTAATGGTAAGGTTTTAATTCTTATGTATATAAGTCACTTATAATATAATTATGTAATAGGTTTTTACCTATAAAATTGCCTTTTTGTATGAAGAATTTATTGTAAACGTGATTTTCTGTATTAAATGCTATTATAAATTAAGTTTAATTATTGAAACGTTTAAATTTTATTTAAAACTAGAGGACGCCAGCAGCTACGGCTGCATTTTTTTTAATTTACCCGTTTTGGCCAATCCCGTGGGAATTTCGGGAAATCCCTTCTTAATGCACCACCTAAGGTCCCCAAGAAACATACATGCCAAATTTCAGCTTCCTGCGCCCAATAGTTTCGGCTGTAGCGTGTCTGTCAGTCAGTCAGTAACGCAAAGATTTTATATATTAAGATAGCATTTAATAGACTATGTGCTCTTATTTCAAGCCCTCATTTCAAACATTTTTAACCGACTTCAAAAAGGAGGACGTTCTCATTTGGTCGGTTTTATTTTTTATACAAATTTATTTATGTCCGTTCATAATATTATTATATATTGTATTTCGAATATAAACTGTATTTTTTTAGATAGACATTAACATTATCTGATTTATATATATAAATAAACTTAAATAAAATGGCAATTTTATAGATAAAAAACTATTATTATATTAAATTGCTCATTAGTTTTATTTTATAAAGGGTTCTTAACTAATTAATACATTTTACTAAAGTGTGGCTATGTATGTATATGGGTGTGTAATACACCTCTGCCTACCCCTTCGGGGATAAAAGGCGTGAAGTTATGTTATGTTATGTGTTTAAAGTGTGGCGTGGCTATTTCTTAGTGATCTTTGATCAAATATTTCATGAATAATAAACAAGTAGACATCTGTTAAATATTTTTCCAAAGTGTCAAAAAGCATTATATTTGCTGTTTGATCCAAAACACATTTGCAGTGTCAAAATGTACGAAGTCTGGTATTATTAGTATTGTTCCTAGAGTATGATCAATGCATATAGTTATTAAGACTTTAGTGTATGTTCGATACAATAATAACCATGTAAGTAATAGTGTCCATTTCTGTATTTTCAGTTGCTTCTGGAATATCCTACAGCAGGTTCAATGTTGTACGACCATTCCAGAAAAAAATCAAGTATCTGCAAACGGAGATAAGCTCGTTGCGCAAAAGGAGTCAACTGTATAAGGAACGACTGGCTAATGCAAAGAAGTTGTCGCAAAATGTTGTATTCAAACAAGTTGTACAACACATGACTAAACCAGCTCAGTTATTTATGCATATGCAGCAACAAGCAAAATATAAACCGAAAGGAAGACGGTTTACCATCGAGGAAAAAATATTAAGTTTGTCATTGTACAAAAAGAGTCCTAAATGTTATAGGCTGTTATATAAATATTTTACTCTCCCTTCCAGTAAAGCAATGAAACGTTTACTAAGCCAAATAAAATTAACACCGGGAATAAATAAAGTAATTTTTGCAAAAATAAAAAAATCTTTAGTCAACAAAGAGGTGTCAGATCGACTATGCAGCCTTATTTTCGACGAAATGTCGATCACACCGCAAATTTTTTATGCAGCTCAAAAAGACCAACTAGAAGGATTCACTACTGATACAAAAGACGTTTTTGCAGATCACGTACTTGTTTTTATGGTGAAGGGAGTGAAAAATAATTTTAAACAGCCAATTGCGTATTATTTTACTAACAGTTTATCCAAACTCCAATTAAAAAAGGAGTTAATTTCAGTCATTGAACATTGTTTTGAATCTGGTCTCATTGTAATAAACACTGTTTGTGACCAAAGTCCAGTAAATGTCGCTGCGATCACTGACTTGGTTCAAGAAACCAAAGGCATTTATTTACGCGAAGAAAAAGAATGGCGTCATGAGGTGATGCGTTTCAAAGGTCACGTCGTAGTCCCACTTTATGATACTCCTCATCTTATCAAAGGATTAAGAAACAATTTAATAACGAAGGACCTATCATATGTTACCGACAATGAGGAGAAAATCGTTAAGTGGGACTACTTTAAAATGGTGTATGATGCCGATAAATCATATGGAGAACTGAGACTGCTAAATAAAATCACAGAGGAACATATAAATCCAGAAAAAATTAATAAAATGCGGGTCAAGTCGGCAACACAATTGTTCAGTCACAGTGTTGCTGTTGTGACTGAACATTTGACAGCAAGGGGTGATTTGCCAATAGAATGCCGGCAGTTAGTTGACCTGACCCTTTTAATCGACAATTTGTTCGACTCGCTAAATGTCAATAGTTTCTCCATACCAAATGGAAAAGTTTTCAAAGGACCTGTGAAACGTAATTCGCCTCACCATGAGCTGTGGAAAAAAGCTAAATTAGTTTTAAGAACCATGAAATTTTTACAAAAAGTTACAGTTGGGAACAAAGTCCGATTGGTTGAGAAGGTGGTGCCGTCTGTTGCAAATTTGATTAAAACTATAGAGGGCATGGAACTCCTTTGGCAAGTGTTGTCTCGTAAATATAGACTCGATCTTATGATGACTAGAAACTTTAATCAAGATCCTTTAGAAAATTTCTTTGGAAACATTAGGAGTTATGGAGTGAGAAATGTAGCACCCAATACAGTAGGTTTTGAAGGGGCCTATAAAGCCCTTCTTTTAAATAACTTTAGCTCTCCTCATTCGGGGAGAGCCAATTGCGAAGAGGACTTTAATGAATGCCTGCAAACATTAGATTTCTTTTTGAAAGAAGAAGTTGTTACTCCTAATGTTTCCGAAGAAAAAAATAGTATTATTTATTTCAACAATGAAGTTTGCTTTGATCAGCAACATGAAATTGATGCTGGTCAAAGCAACTATGTTTGTGGTTGGGTCTTGACTAAATGTTTAAAAAATGTTGTCAAAGGTTGCAAAAATTGTAAGAGTGATTTATTAGACAACAGTACAAATAAGAATAATTCTTTTATAGAAGCCAAAGAATATCAGAAAAAGAAATGGCTTTGTTACCCTAGTAAGGAAACAGAAAATTTATTTGTCGAAGTACAAAGCATAGCCATTTCTTTTCTGAAAAGAAATGTGCCCAAAAATAGTTTAAAATCAAACATAATTGCGTTATCAGACCTACTGATCAATAACACATTTAAATGTCCTAAACATAAGGACCAACTATATAAAATGTTTACCGACACTACATTAAATATAATAATTTATAGTTGGTGTCGGTCTATCAATCGGATTTTGTCTGGGAAAATAGATTATAAAGGCGACGATGAAATTAAATTAGCCGCAGTGAGGTACTACAATAAACATAAAAATTATAAAAACCGAAAATAAATAAAACTAAAGTACATATATAGTTGTTTTATTAAATTCCAGTTCTTACATATATCCAGTATTTCCCAGTACCGAAATATTTTGTTCTAACTTTCTCGATGTGAATATTTGATTACCAAAGTATTACAAATGTTCAAAAGAAAGTTAGAACAAAATAATTCGGTACTGGGACAAGGCTCAAAAAATCTACTAACGACTATATACATATATTATGTAGGTATACGTATGTATAGGTCGGTAGTTCTGGTTAAACAATGTAGATGGCGCTTCAAACATGTCATGACGAAAAGTCACACGAGAGGGTTCTCTATTCCCGTAGTATTATAGTACTCTGTGTTCGCAGCGCACTGAGCCGAGTTTGTATTCGCTTTTCAATTTTGTATTTGCTTTAGTGGCCTCACGCAAGTGTTCCGCGCGCTCTGTCTGCCTTTTGTTCTGTAGTCTTAAGGTCAACGCTCATTAGAGCCACCCGGCACCCACTCCGCACGGCGTCCACGAGTGGACGTCGCGCGGTCAACCAGCGGACCGCGCGCCGTCAACGAGTGAACGCCGCGCGGTCAACGCGGCGACGAGTAGTCAACGCGCACCAAGCATGCGAGCAGCGAGTTGTGAGAGTGAGAGAGAGTGCGCGTGGACGGCTTACGACAGAGGCGAGCCGGTGGCGCTACGGAGTTGATGTAGTGAGCGCATACCCAATTACTAAATAGTTATTTCGCCGTATCAAGGAAAGCACGTTCAACCGTCAATCCACCGGGGATTGACGGTTAAAGGTCAACGCTCATTAGAGCCACCCGGCACCCACTCCGCACGGCGTCCACGAGTGGATGTCGCGCGGTCAACCAGCGGACCGCGCGCCGTCAACGAGTGAACGCCGCGCGGTCAACGCGGCGACGAACAGTCAACGCGCACCAAGCATGCGAGCAGCGAGTTGCCACCGAGCCGGCTACGCGCGGACAGAGGCGATCCGGTGACGCTACGGAGTTGATGTAGTGAGCGCATACCCATACAAATCCATATAAAGAATACTAACCGCACGAGGCGAGGCGGTGCGGAGTGGGTGCCGGGTGGCTCTAATGAGCGTTGACCTTTAGCCGTAAGTTTATAAACTATTACGCAATAATTCAACTAAACAAGGTAGGTAATGCTCGCTTACCGCAGTTTTAATGAGTAAATATTGATATTATATACGGCAACCGGTAAAATTACGTCACCATCATAATCTTACAATGACGTTATATTGGACAAATGTTTAGTTTTCCACATGTTGTACCTATTTTACGATCATCATATCATTTTTACGATCATTTTGAAACTTACTTGATTTGAAAATCATCTTTGTCCTACCCTTATCCCAAGTGCATCCAAGTCTTTCAATTTTGCAGCGCATATAGCAAAACTTGGCTTGCCGTTCGTTAGTTCGGCAAAGTTAAGCAACGTTTGCATAATTCGCCACTTGGGTGGCCGCGTGGGTTACCGTGCTTCTGAGAGCACGTAAAGGTGTGGGACCGTTTCTTGTCTCAGGACATGAGTCGTTAGGCCTTGTCGGAGGACTTCGAGAGGTCTGAAAAACTCTGACACCAGAGTTGGTCACACACTCACACTAAAAAGAAATGACCTAAGTGCACAGGGTAAGCGTTCTGGTCAGATATGTCAGAATATTTGCTTACTTGCTCTATCTCTTCCACTTCGATCACATTCTAATAAAACAACGGTTTCCAATTGCGTAATTATTTAAAACAAAGTTGAAATAGATACTAATTGCCCCGAAGTTTCGGCATGAATGACACCGGCTTTGGTCGCGGGATGACTCAATTGTGCAACAAAATTGCTAACTTAATGCAAAATGTAGCCAACGATAATTTTATTGCGCAATAATTGCGCTGTGTAATGTTTTCAATTTAATGCAATATTTGGTAAAAAGCAACTAGGTATTCTGACAACTCTGGATCGGTGAACGGAACTAGTAAGTGGACCTCTAGCTATGCCTCTAGTGTCAGGACGAACGTCTTGGATACCATGGACCATTGGATACAACCGGGATAACAAGGGCGATGAATATCATGCAATGCTAAAGCCCGCTTTCCGGTGCGTGGCTTTGCGGACGGATTCACACGGCATCTATGAAGTTACAGAAAATTCACTTTTATGTACTTACTGATTGGAATGGTCGTGGTATGCCAGAGCAATGGAAAGGAATATTCTGGGTGTCAATTAATTGACAGACCGTATTATGAATACCACAATCCGTTCTATGACAAACATCGTAGACGCCACTCGGAAAGCTGCCACGCTAAAATGAAGCTGGGCGAGACATATCTATCGCATGTCAAGTGACAAATGGGCAAAATTGATAATCCTATGGACCTCCTTAAACGGCAGATGACGTCGTGGTAGGCCTAGTCGAAGACGGCGTGATGAGCATGGATCTTATCTGCCGTATATAATCTCAATATACTTTTGAATAAGTTGCATGTTTTACTCTCCAAGACAGTCCGGTACTACATAAGTCAAAACACGTTGTCATCAATGGTCACTGCTGTTGAACCAGGCTACATAGTTGACACAGTGGGAATGTGAGTGGGACTTGTAAAAATAAAAATGCGTTCACGGTCAAACTCCTCAAAATCAGGAAAAAGGTATCTTAGAGATCTTGTGCAAGATGGTATCCTAGAGACCAACACCTTCTAGCTTAGCAGTCAGAGCCGCAATTGACCAGTAAACCAGTTTTATTTTTCAGCTTACGATTAACACGTTTAACACTTTGTCTAGAATACACCTTGAATATTTATTACACAGAATAAAACGATAGCAATAACAATAGCTTTCAGAATAAAACAATAAAAAACGCTCATTATCTTGGACATCACATTTAGGTAATTATCGTTATCTAATAATTACAATTTGGCTACAACGATTACATTTGGCAGTTTTATATACAACAAATATTTGTGTATTATTATTACTTATTGTAATAATTATATCATAATAATTATTAAAAACTAATAACAATTAAGTACATTACTACAAGCATAGGTATATTTACAATCTTAGGCGAAATATTATTTTATACTTTTCGTCAATCGTCATTAATTTCAACATAAATAATTATGTTTTCACAAGAGCATAAAGTAATTTACATGTTATCAAGACATAAACAACCTTTTCAAGAATTTTATCTGGCCTTCTTTTTGTTTGACTAGGGTAGGTATGAAATATTTGGCAAAACTAGATCGTATTTAATGGGACTTTCGCTTAAAAGTAAAGGAGTTTGTAGAGTTACAAAAAGGCTACATTTCATCATAGAAACATTAAGGTTGCCAGTTCCAAAAAATAAAAGAAGCCTTTAAAAAAGCGCTAGGTCTTAGTACAACAATGAGTAACACCGATAGAGGCTTACAGTAAATAATCCATGTGAAACCACGAGGAACCGCTAATAAATTCTATAAATGGTATCTGGATATGGTGGTCAAATGTCAACACATCACCTTAGAATAAGGGATTAAAATATTCTCCGATATTTGGAAAATACTGATTGATCATAAATAGCTTTTAATTTCTATTATCGTGTGACTGACGCCCGCCGCCGCGGCCGTCCTGTTTATGTAACGGGTATCAATCTGTCAATCGCGTAATGATTTTGGAACTAAGGATGAAAATCTTGCTAGTTGTCCTGAAGTTTCGACGTGGGTTACACCAGTATGTAGTACACCAGGATACTTTACATAAATAAAATTATGATTCATTTTATACTTCTGCTAGCTATTTCGAGAATATTCTGGAAGGCGTACAAACTTTGATCTTTACAAAACCAATATGTCACGTAGGTACAAGGCGGTTGCCTTTAATAATTTCTGCACATTTAATTTGATATCCCTATTTATTAACCTCAATGTCCTGTAAACAAATATTATGAATAATAAATAACGCCTTGTAACTTGTATTATAATTGTTTACTAACTTATTTAGTCGACGTCATTGGTGATCAATAAGTTTCATCACCATTTTGCAATGTGATTAATTCGTCATCACTTTCATCATGGTTGTAACGTCATAAATTTTACATTGATCATTGTGTTTTATTATGACACGCGACATTTGACTGTGTCATATTTCTTTCTCTTTTATGACATAGTTTTGTAATAGGTAGTCATGAATGTCGTGATTTTCATCAGATTTGCATCGTAGCATTTGAGAAATTGTTGAAGATTTAGGTACCTATCTGAAATTGACTTAATTTTAATAAGTTTTTGTGACGCGGTAGCCCATATGCTATTCTAATGCATAAGCTATATTGCTTTAGTAGGTAACAATAACTGCTAAACAGACGTTCATGGAACTTTTTTATAAAAATTCCATCAACATCTGTTTAGCACCTACCTTTTGCTTCAAAGAGTATGTAACAAACATCAATCTATCCTCTCAAACTGTCACGTTTATGATTTTACTCCAATAACGTCGTATTCCTTTCGGGCTAGTGCCATTCTTACTCTCACTAGGTAGCCGCCAACCGGGTTCAGCAGCAGTGACCATTGCAGACAACAAATTTTGACATTGAGTGTGGAAAATTAAACTGTCTTGGAAAGTCACGACAACTTAGAATTTAATCAGAAGTATATTGAAGGAGTTGGTAAAAGAATAATCCACTTACCAGACAAAATATAACGAAGAGATCGTTATAATCATGATTGCAAATATTTTTTGTGTTACAAATGTGAAAGCAGTAATTCTGACTGTCTGTTTTACTTTTACACCTCACACAGCACCGATTTCGATGAAATTCTGTTGTAAACTCATCAAAGCTCCAAGGAAAAACAAAACCTCCTTTACTAAAGCTACCTTGTAGGGTACCTAATGCAAATTCTGTGCACGTGAAGAAGTTCTTGCTTCTTGTGAATCATTTATTGAATGATAAATTGATTATTCAATAAATTATTCAAGTCCTAAGTCATTGTTATAACGTCATAATGGGGAATGTACGTCATATAACTTCATGACGTCTTAAGCACTTGTCTTTCCTTTATGACGAAACCTTTGAGAATGCATGAGGTGATTGGCTTCGTAAGACTTATTTAGTCACTGATTTAAAGGTTACTTTGCTATGTATCAAACCAAACATCATCCTCCTAGCGTTATCCCATGATCCCATCCATAGCGTTAGCGTTTCAACCTGGGTTCCGCTTACTAGTCTAACCACATATGGCTGAATATGAGCTTTTCAAACCAAACAAAGAAAGGAAATTAGCAGTATTTTATACTACTGGATGTCCGGAGAATCCCCGCTGGATTGACGGTTGAACGTGCTTTCCTTGATACGGCGAACTATTTAGTAATCTGTGATACGGCCCAGCCACGGGGCCCCCGGCAAGCGATAATTCACAAATCACAATTCACTACGCCCGCCCATAACTCCAAAAATTCAGTGGCGTGCGTGGATTCGCACTCGATACCCTCTGCCTTAAGCATTATGGCGCCCTCTGATCAGAATATGATATTTTTACTTATTCAAATCTAAAAAATATGACAGGCAGTCGCTCTGTGGAAAAGCTAATATCCAGTCAAATCCGGTTAGGCTAGAAACCGGACCCCGGATTCTAACTGGTATAACGCTAGGAGGATGACTATTCAAATCAAAAAAATATTTTTTAAGTCGCAATGCATCACGACCTGCAATGTGAATGCACAAACACCAATATAAAAACAAAAAGGTTTTATCTCAAGACTGTGAAATGAAGTAAAATCACAATTTTATGAGCATGATTGATATTAGGTAGGTATATTTATTGATATTGCAACGATATATATAGGTTTTTTTATTTTATAGAAACGTCAGATTAAACATTATGTTCAACACGTGAAATCGCTCAACATTATGCGATTCGTCTGCTCGTTTGCCACCTATGGTTAAAAAAAAAATATGCGCAGAACACAAAAGAGGTATTTCTGTTCTGTTATGAAATGTGACTCAGTCTTGTGTTTGAGAACTTCGCAATAATTATAATATTTTGGGACAACCTTATTTCCCCGTTCGATAACCATAAGGCCTTTGCCACACTTGACGGAAATTTCGTCGCGGATCTTCCGTTACGGTAAACGCCCAGAGTAATCGGGGCGACGAATCATCCGCATAATGTGCCTGGTATTGGTTATTTATATACAATAACTTGTATAGGCGTTCCGCCGTGGAGGATTTACATCTTATACGGAATTTCCATCAAGTGTGGCAAAGGCCTAAGTGTATAAACTATTACGCAATAATTCAACTAAACAAGGTAATGCTCGCTTACCGCAGTTTTAATTAGTAAATATTGATATTATACACGGCAACCGGTAAAATTACGTCACCATCATAATCTTACAATGACGTTATATTGGACAAATGTTTAGTTTGCCACATATTTTACCTATTTTACGATCATCATCTCATTTTTACGATCATTTTGAAACTTACTTGATTTGAAAATCATCTTAGTCCTACCCTTATCCCAAGTGCATTCAAGTCTTTCACTTTAGTAGCTCATATAGCGAAACTTGGCTTGCCGTTCGTTAGTTCGGCAAAGTTAAGCAACGTTTGCACAATTCGCCGCTTGGATGGGTGGCCGCTTGTTTTACCGTGCTTCAGAGAGCACGTAAAGGTGTGGGACCGTTTCTTGTCTCAGGACATGAGTCGTTAGGGCTTGTCGGAACTCGGAGGACTTCGAGAGGTCTGAAAAACTCTGACACCAGAGTTGGCCACACACTCACACGAAATAGAAATGACCTAAGTGCAAAGGGTAAGCGTTCTAGTCAGATTATGTCAGAATATTAGCTTACTTACTCAATCTCTTCCACTTCGATCACATTCTAATATAAACGTAAGGGTTCGCAATCGCGTAATTATTTAAAATAAAGGATACTTTGAGATAACTTTTAAATTCAAGACAAAGACAAATATCACCTCAGTCTGCCGTGAACATGAATCCTGTAAAGATTTCGAAACGACGGCTAGTATTAAAAATGTATTAGTTTCTAGATCATTCGGTTTAAATGTAATAACCAGTGAAACCAATATAACGCGATAAAATCCGTAAACTGTAGTTTAATTTCAATATTTAAAATAAAGTTGAAATACTAATTGCCCAGAAGTTTCGGCATGGATGACACCGGCTATGGTCGCGGGATGACTCAATTGTGCAATAATAATATAATATAATATATAAAATAGAGCCAACGATAATTTTATTGCGCAATAATTGCGTTGTGTAATCTTTTCAATGTTATGCAATTTTTGGTAAAAAACAAATATTCTGACAACTCTGGATCGACTAGCAAGCGGACCTCTAGTTTCAGGACGCACGTCTTGAATACAACCGGGATAACACAAGGGCGATGAATATCGGGCAATGCTACAGCAAGCTTTCCACGGTGCGTGGTTTTGCGGACGGATTCGCACGGCGACTTTGAAGTTACAGAAAACTTGCTTGTACGTACTTACTGACATTGGAGTGGTCGTGGTATGCCAGAGCGATGGAAAGGAGTATTCTGGGTGTCAATTAGTTGACAGACCGTACTATGAATACCACAATCCGTTCCATCACAAACATCGTAGACGCCAGCGCCACTTGGAAAGCTGCCACGCTAAAATGAAGCTGGGCGAGACATATCTATCGCATGTCAAGTGACAAATGGGCAAAATTGATAATCCTATGGACCCCTTAAACGGCAGTCGACATCGTGGCAGGCCTAGTCGGAGATGGCGTGATGAGCATGGATCTTATCGGCCGTGTATAATCTCAATATACTTTTGAATAAGTTGCATGTTTTACTCTCCAAGACAGTCCGGGACTACATAAGGCAAAACACGTTGTCATCAATGGTCACTGCTGCTGAACCAGGCTACACAGGTGACACAGTGGGAATGTGAGTGGGACTTGTAAAAAATAAACATAGGTTCACGGTGTAACCTCTCAAAATCAGGAAAAAGGTATCTTAGAGATCTTGTGCAAGATGGTAGGTATCTTAGAGACCAACACCTTCTAGCTTAGCAGTCAGAGCCGCAGTTGACCAGTCATCATCATCAGCCTATAACAATCCACTGCTGGACTAGGCCTCTCCTTTGAAAGGAGGACTTGGCCTACTATACTACGCTGGCCAAACGGGTTGGTATAGGGTTTGTATCAAGTTTTCCTTATTTTACAGCGCTGTTCTCTGCACAATATGCTCCCTCTGTCGGCTCTTACGACACCCATGGGAAGATGTGGGGTGGTGACATAACGTATTCATAATCCGTCACCACACGGACCAGTAGTCCAGTTTTATTTATCAGCTTAAAATTAACTCGTTTAACACTTTGTCTAGAATACACCTTGAATATTTATTACACAGAAAAGCTTTCAGAATATAACAATAAAAACCGCTCATTATTTTGGACATCACATTTAATTATCGTTATCTAATAATTACAATTTCGCTACAACGATTACATTTGGCAGTTTTATATACAACAAACATTTGTGTATTATTACTTATTGCAATAATTATATCATAATAATTATTAAAAACTAATAACAATTAAGTACATTACTACAAGCTTATATTTACAATCTTAGGCGAAATATTATTTTATACTTTTCGTCAATCGTTATTAATTTCAACATAAATAATTATGTTTGCACAAGAGCATAAAGTAATTTACATGTTATCAACACATAAACAACCTTTTCAAGAATTTTTTCTGGTCTTCTTTTTGTTTGACAGGGGTAGGTATGTAATATTTGGCAAAACTAGATCATATTTACTACATTTCATCATAGAAACATTAAGGTTGCCAGTTCCAAAAAATAAAAGAAGCCTTTAAAAAAGCGCTAGGTCTTAGTACAACAATGAGTAACACCGATATAAGCTTACAGTAAATAATCCATGTGAAACCACGAGGAACCGCTAATATCTTCTTAATATATAAAATCCTTGCGTTACTGACTGACTGACAGACACGCTACAGCCGAAACTATTGGGTGCAGGAAGCTGAAATTTGGCATGTATGTTCCTTGGAGACCGTAGGTGTGCACTAAGAAGGGATTTCCCGAAATTTCCACGGGATCGGCCAAAACGGGTAAATTTAAAAAAAATGCAGGCGTAGCTGCTGGCGTCCTCTAGTATTCTATAAATGGTATTTGGATATGGTGGTCAAATGTCAACACATCACGCTTTGGTCGCGTGATGCCTCAATTGTGCAACAAATTGCTAACTTAATGCAAAATAGAGCCAACGATAATTTTATTGCGCAATAATTGCGTTGTGTAATGTTTTCAATATTATGCAATATTTGGTAAAAAGCAAATATTCTGACAACTCTGGATCGACTAGCAAGCGGACCTCTAGTTTCAGGACGAACGTTTTGGATACAACCGGGATAACGCAAGGGCGATGAATATCATGCAATGCTGAAGACCTCTGTCCACGGTGCGTGGTTTTGCGGTAGGATTCGCAGGGCATATTTGAAGTTACAGAAAACTTGCTTAATTATGTACTTACTGATATTGGAGTGGTCGTGGTATGCCAGAGCGATGGAAAGGAGTATTCTGGGTGTCAATTAATTGACAGACCGTATTATGAATACCACTATACGTTCCATCACAAACATCGTAGACGCAACTTGAAAAGCTGCCACGCTAAAATGAAACTGGGCGAGACATATCTATCGCATGTCAAGAGACAAATGGGCAAAATTGATAATCCTATGGACCCCCTTAAACAGCAGTCGACATCGTGGCAGGCTTAGTCGGAGATGGCGTGATGAGCATGGATCTTATCGGCCGTGTATAATCTCAATATACTTTTGAATAAGTTGCACGTTTTACTCTCCAAGACAGTCCGGGACTACATGAGTCAAAACACGTTGTCATCAATGGTCACTGCTGCTTAACCAGGCTACACAGGTGACACAGGTGGGAATGTGAGTGGGACTTGTAAAAAATAAACATAGGTTCACGGTGTAACCTCTCAAAATCAGGAAAAAGGTATCTTAGAGATCTTGTGCAAGATGGTATCTTAGAGACCAACACCTTCTAGCTTAGCAGTCAGAGCCGCAGTTGACCAGTAGTCCAGTTTTATTTATGAGCTTAAAATTAACTCGTTTAACACTTTGTCTAGAATACACCTTGAATATTTATTACACAGAAAAGCTTTCAGAATAAAACAATAAATAACGCTCATTATTTTGGACATCACATTTAATTATCGTTATCTAATAATTACAATTTCGCTACAACGATTACATTTGGCAGTTTTGACGTGACAACGTCTTATAAATTGGTTTGCCGGGTGACACTTCAAGAAACTGCGTTACGCTCCGCTCACGTTATGCGCTCACAATGAGAGCGAGTGAGAGGCACGCGTCCCGCCTAAGAGCGAGAGAGACAGACATAAAAAGTGAAAGGCACGCGTCTTTCATCCTTCTTCCTACTATACGAATGAATATTCACATTAAAATTATTTTACCACTCAAAGTCGTTGTCACGTAAAACTTTCGCCCGTAGACTTTACAGGCAACCAATTTTATATACAACAAATATTTGTGTATTATTATTACTTATTGCAATAATTATATCATAATAATTATTAAAAACTAATAACAATTAAGTACATTACTACATACTTATATTTACAATCTTAGGCGAAATATTGTTTTATACTTTTCGTCAATCGTTATTAATTTCAACATAAATTATTATGTTTGCACAAGAGCATAAAGTAATTTACATGTAATCAACACATAAACAACCTTTTCAAGAATTTTATCTGGCCTTCTTTTTGTTTGACTAGGGTATGTAATATTTGGCAAAACTAGATCGTATTTAATGGGACTTTCGCTTAAAAGTAAAGGAGTTTATAGAGTTACAAAAAGGCTACATTTCATCATAGAAACATTAAGATTGCCAGTTCCAAAAAATAAAAGAAGCCTTTAAAAAAGCGCTAGGTCTTAGTACAACAATGAGTAACACCGATATCGGCTTACAGTAAATAATCCATGTGAAACCACGAGGAACCGCTAATAAATTCTATAATGGTATCTGGATATGGTAGTCAAATGTCAACCGATCACGCTTTGGTCGCGTGATGACTCAATTGTGCAATAAATTGCTAAGTTAATGCAAAATAGAGGCAACGATAATTTTATAGCGCAATAATTGCGTTGTGTAATGTTTTTAATATTATGCAATATTTGGTAAAAAGCAAATATTCTGACAACTCTGGATCGACTAGCAAGCGGACCTCTAGTTTCAGGACGAACCTCTTGGATACAACCGGGATAACAAGGGCGATGAATATCATGCAATGCCGAAGACCGCTTTCCACGGTGCGTGGTTTGCGGTAGGATTCGCTGGGCATATTTGAAGTTACAGAAAACTTGCTTAATTATGTACCCAGATAACAATATCAAGTTTACAAACTTGCAGCAAGTTTAAATCAAACTTTCTAGTTTCACTGTGACAAACTTGCATGAAGTTTGTTTTTTCAAAGGATTTGGATGATGACGACGAGCACAGATTGGTGGTCCGACAATAGCTTGTCGTCGAGCACCTCTTGCTGTATCTAGGAGGAGCTCGAGCACCTCCTAGTTACAGCAGGAGGTGCATTAATATATTAATACATTTGAAAAACAAAATTCATGCAAGTTTGTCACAGTGAAACTAGAAAGTTTGATTTAAACTTGCTGCAAGTTTGTAAACTTGATATTGTTATCTGGGTACTTACTGACATTGGAGTGGTCGTGGTATGCCAGAGCGATGGAAAGGAGTATTCTGGGTGTCAATTAGTTGACAGACCGTACTATGAATACCACAATCCGTTCCATCACAAACATCGTAGACACCAGTTGGAAAGCTGCCACGCTAAAATGGAGCTGGGAGGGACATATCTAAGTATGGCATGTCAATTAACAAAAAGGCCAAATTAATAATCCTATGGACCCCCTTAACGGCAGTCGACATTGTGGCAGGCTTAGTCGGATATGGCGTGATGAGCTATCTCCTTCAAGAAATATTGGTTTCAAGAGGGAAATTGTACGGATTTGTCGAAGAAGATTGGTTTGTTGAGCTAAAATGGATCTTATGGCAAGTAGCAAGAATTATCGTGCGTTTAAGCGTTTCTGTCATTCATATTAGATACTGGAAACATGGTATAGTTCACAACGCTAAGGACGAAAGTTGATTATTTATTGCCCAACTGTCAATATAGGTACTTTTGAATAAGTTGCGTGTTTTAATCTCCAAGACTGTCCGGGACTATAGGAGTCAAAACACGTTGTCATCAATGGTCACTGCTGCTAAACCATATACCATAAACCAGGTGACACATTGAGAATATGAGTGGGACTTGCAAAAAAAACATAGGTTCACGGTACAACCCCTCAAAATCAGGTTAAAAAAATGAGATACCATTAGTTCATAGTTTTAACTTTCCACGTATGCCATTTTTAATAGGAATAATAAATCTTATATTTTTAATATAATAGAATAAAATTATATGTATATTTTTGTATTTAAAATGAAATAATAAAAATAAAGGATTAAGGACAGACAAAGCAATTTTTGAAAACCAAACAAAAAGCTTGTAAAATGTACTCACGTATTGTAAATCAATTATTTTTATACCAGAAAGAAAACTAGTAAATGCATCGGGTAATAAATACTGGGGATTTTACAATACCTACTTGATTGTCAAGTTTTGCAATAGGTAACTTTGCAAAGCCACTTATTCCACTTATACACACATTAGTAATAATACCTACTTATTAATAATTTAACATTTAATTCTACTTACATCAACTTACATGTATCTCAGATTTAATAACCGAGGCCTTTCTATTCGTTTATATAAAATAGTAATAATATTTACATTTACATCTACAAAAGCCATTATTTTACAATAACAATAATGTTTTCTTTGGAATGTTGTTTGGTATTTCAAAATTCAGAGTTCTTATATCATCTATATTTATGTAATTGAAATTGCTGAGTTTGAGTTTAAGTACTTTTCTGAGTAGGTACGATTCAAATAAATGTAAAGTTTATAAAATATATAGGTACAGGCAAAAATTTATGGCATTTTTAATTGCCTTGCTGAGTTCCTAATGTACAACAACTTTATACTAAGTTATAATTACTTATCGTAACTTTGTCGAGCTTAGCAAAATTGTACAGTCCTTATGCATATTACAAATATTTACCACATTAAAACTCAGATCTACTATATAAAGTGAACAATATAAATGACTTTAATGACTTTTGAAAATCTCTAGATACACATTATTGATAGCAAGCAATGTCTACTACTTCACTTTATAAATTCTTACAAATTCTATAAAGTACATACTGTAATATAAATAAGATTGCTGAGTCTAAAAAACACTAGAATATTGTGTATGTTTTAGTTCTTTACCTATTGCAGATTGTACGATGACTTATTAAGTAAATTAGAGTTTATAAGTGGATTTGCTGAGTTTCAATTTTTATACATATCTGCCAAGACTTTCTCCATGGGTGTTTGTCCTATGGTTTTGGCGAAAAATTCTCTTTCTAACTGCTGTGGAGTAACTAGGCGGAGTAAAGGCAGTAATAGTAGGAGTCTACCAAACCTCGCAGGGGCCGTGCCGTGAGCGGTGCGGGCGTGAGTCATAAGCATTACTTGAGCTTGGTCTTGAAGATTTTCTATTTGGAGGGGATCTTTGAGGCCTCGTGTTTCTGAAAGAGAAAGTGTTATTAATTACTTTATGAAAGGTAGGTAATGTTTTAAGCCACGTTCGGGGTAAGTTCCTACTAATCAATATGAGAATATTAAATCTCACAGAGCCTGTAAGTATATTATAACCATAGTTAGAGGGCAAGTCTGTCACATCGTAAAATGTTAATAAAAGCTATATTTTTTAACCTAATGTAACTTTTAGTAATTCTACTTTATTTTTGGTGACACCATATCAGATTTCTAAGGAAGTACAGCCCTTCGTGCGTTGATGAAATACAAATACAAACTGGCTGCACCCAATTTTATTCTATGGCTGTTGAAAGAGGCGATTAAGTTAGTATTTTTGGGTGGAGACATACAACTCAACATCAAACGGTATTCCAACCCATATGGCCAGCATGTTAGAGTAAGCCAAATCCTCCTATTGACTCCAGATGTTATTGGGACGCAAATTATGAGAGGCTTATGTCTAGCAGTGGACTACGAAAGATTGTACGAATTTTACATTTTTAATACCCCTTCCATCGAATTTTATATACGAGACAAAATTGCATATACAGAAGGGAGCAACTTACCAGATTTAAAGAGAACGATGGCTTTCATACAAGCGAACTCTGCCGGGTCAACAAGAACAGTTCTGTATCTGGACAGCACTTCGCGCAAACGTCGCAGAGTTGCTGAGTCCACTCCGTTTTCTGTAAACAAGTCACAATCTTCTGTAAAATTATATATAATTATTGCGTTACGGCATAACTGACAGACAGCCCACAGCCGAAACTAGTGAGAAAAAAAGCTGAAATTTGGCATGTATATTCGTTAGGGACCGTAGGGGTGCATTAGTATGGGATATTCGCAAATTCCCAGGTGATCGGGAAGAAATAGTGAAAGGAAAAACTAATGTCTGAGCGTATATGTATGATGATGAGCGTAGCTGCCGGCATCTTGTAATAGTCGCGAGTTTCAGAGTCGAGACACGTTCAGTGCCCAGGACTCGGATCCGAGTTCAACAATTCATATATTCCCATGCCCAGAACTCGAATCCGAGTCGTGTCTATAAGTAGTTATGGCCGACTTCTAACAATGCCCAGGACTCGGATCCGGGTGCAAGTCGAACAATAGAGATACGCGTCATTGTTAACTTAGGGTTGTCAAATCCAAACCATGCGGCCAACTGAGCATTTTTACCAGTTATTATATTATTCGTACCTAATCTTCCGAAATAATTAACCTATAAGCGAAGTTTATGATTATACGTGTTGCTTAATTCAGAAATAATAATCAGGATGATGAACAATTACTGAACAAGTGCCGTATCTACACATCGTACACACGTAAATAGGTACGCGCAAATATTTCACTTGAATGTTCATCATTAAACGTTTGAATTATTTGATGTTGTTTTACGTCGATAAAATATAATTATGTAGATTCATAACCTACACGCATAAAACTTAGTTACGACTAGCGAAAAATAGTATAATAATATCATGATTATTTGAGTGTTCGTATTAGATATGCATTTTATGAGGTACCTACTTACCTACACCTATATCTAAAAACAAATTCGTATCTTATTTAAATAATTGCAACTTGTATTTATGATTTTAGAATATCTTTGAAATTACTAGGTACCTACCTACAATAAAAAAAGATGATAATACCAAAAATAAATACATATAAATAAAATTGGAGTGTCTGTTTGTAATATTAAAATAACCGCTTTTTACTAAATGCATATCGATGTATACACGGTACATACCTATACCGAAATGTCATTTTTACAATTTTTGTCTGTCTGCCTACTTGGTTTCGCTAATCTCTGAAACGGCTGGACCGATTTTGAGGGGACGTTCACTAGCGGATAGCTGATGTAACAAGGAGTAACTTACGCTATAAATTAACCGGGTACACGAAGGAGTTCCCTCATTTAACCGGGTACACGAACGAGTTCCCTCAAGACGCGGGTGAAACCGCGGGTAACAGTTAGTTACTGAATATTTTTGCGTGATTATCACCCACTTTGAAATGTAGGATTGTATTGAAACTTCGTATATTTATCAAGAATCGGGGACAATAAAGTAGGTAAGTATTTGAAAAAAAGGACGAAAGTGCAAGAATAAGTAAAGCATGCACAGGTCACAAAGTATCGATCAACAACACGGTTCCAAACGTAAGCCAATCAGAGTCCAGGAGGAAAGCAAGTAACTAGTCGTCAATGGAATCACACAGGACGCAGAGAAAACGGAAGGGAGTAGATATCCGATATAGGTCTGGCCAGAAGCGCAAACAAATATCGAATGAGCTAAATAATTTTGCACGCAAATCAGCAGACAAAATGATCATGGTATGACCCAGAAGTCATAAACCATATTTACCTGTGTATAACAAAGTTACTAGTAACAAAAGGACACGTGCGCTTAATTTTTTAAGTACATAACAAAGGACGCCGACGCCGATAAAATATTTTCAAGTTTTAAATATTTCACACGACTTTTAAATGAAAATTAAGCACTTCGGCGCCTTTGTTATTGCGGCACCTAATCCTAGATAACGAAATGTTTAGATTGGGTCCAAAAATTGTCAGCTAACGAAGACAATAAATACCGATAAGCTTTGTTCTATGATTTCTATTTTAACTAAACGTTGTAAATCCTTCTCCGATATTTTCAATGAAAACAAGAACATCATTATAAATTATCGAGGCAACAGATGGTCGGCGAATGATCTCAATCAATACCGACAAGCTTTGTTTTATGATTTCTATTTTATCTAAACGTTGTAAGTCTTTCTCGGACATTTTCAAGGAAATCAAGAACATCGTTATAATTGTCGAGGAAATAGATGTTCGGCGAACGATCTCAATCAATACCGACAAGCTTTGTTATAAGATTTGTTACCCTAAAAACTAGGAGTAAATGAAGACGAAAGTATTTGATTTTAAAATATACTTTTATAAATAAAAACATTAATCACTTGCTGTTTATTTCACTAGAACAAAAATAAAAAAATAACACGAGTCATTTTGGACAGCCCTGCGCTCGCGCTTGTGAATTCGAATACGAGACCATGGGCATAGCGGTTCAGTTACGACGTCGTCGTGCCGATGGACACGGATCCGAGTCGTTATGTATTACTCCCACAAATTACTGGGCATATGTATTGACTTATAGTATAATGACTTGGCAGTGAAAGTGTTAAGAGTCGAGATATTTTAGTTCTTATAATACTGGGCAAAGATTTTGACGTGTGTAGCGACTTAAGTAGTATGTTATGTGTTATCATTATTGTACTTTTGCAAGTCATAATTATACAATTATTGCTGAAATCCTAAACAAATATGATATTTTCTTAGAAATCCTGAAATCCAGAAAATTATTGTTTTGTCCTTTGAACTGTTAACAAGTACAATATTAATCACACTTTTCAGTGCCGACTTCTGGTAATAATATAATAAGTGGTATTGCTGATTTATAACTTTGTTTCTCTTCTAATGCAGATGGTTCGCAGTTATTTAAGTGTAATGCCGAGTTCAGCAAATTTTGCTGTATGTCTAGTGACAAGCACTATTGTAAGACGCTTAATAAGAATAACTCCTAGAATCCTAGTATGACAAAGCAAGGCTCATCAGAGCAAATAAAAGGTATGGAGAAATATCAACTAAAAATGTATAAACGTACATATTTACTTTTTTACACAAAAAGAAAACATAACAACAGAGGACCTAGACAAACATACATTCACGCTCACAAATCATCTTCTGCGCAGCAGTCAGTTCTCCTCGCCCGCTACGCCACAGGGTGCGCCACAGTTATAAGTGTAATTGCTGAGTTAAGCAAGTGTGCTGAGTTATACCTTGATCTATTTGGTCGCTGCCGAAGAGCGCGGCGCAAGCGGCATCTAGCGGCAAGCACCACTGAATGGCGTTCAGTAGGAATAACTCCGACCAAGCTTCTTCTAGAAGAATCACCTGAAAATTATAGAAATATGCAGAATTTTATTACGGAGCGTTATCATTAGTGCAACAGCAATCTATGTATACTAATATTATATAGCTGAAGAGTTTATTTCTTTGTTTGCTTGAACGCGCTAATCTCAGGAACTGCTGGTCCGATTTGAACATTCTTTCAATGTCAAATAGCCCATTTATCGATATTATAACACCACGCTATGAACCACGGGAGGGGAGCAGTTACCGAGGGCTCATCTAGTGTTGCATAAGTGTAAACGACCAAGTTGTAAGTTGGCGGACGTGGTGTGTGAGAGTCTCCCCTGATGGTACTTGGGACCAACTCACTAAAATCACCGCGCTGTAATGGAACTGCATATTTATTTGAAGTAAAGACGTATGGTGGTAGTATACAGTGCATTCTTAATAAATAATATTCCTTTCCAAAAGTTTTATGCAATTGTGTTAACTGAGCGGTGGGTTAGTTTGGCCAAGCAGGATAATCATGTAGTCACGTAGTAGTATAGTGGTAACTAGTAATTTATTCGTGAACCAGAAGTACCAATACGTACCTGGTCTCTAAAAGCTAGGCTGGCAAACGAAGGCAGGTTCTTGGCCCATTTGACAGCCATGAACAATAGTCTGGCAGCAGACTCCGCAGCGCTTTCTACTCCCAAGGGTCTGCAATGTGTTGATGTAGGATTACAATCTATAGCTGCCAATGGTACGTGAACTGGGTTCTACGGAACAGTGGTGGATCCAATATTTAGTTTTGGTTGAGAACGTGGCTTGAATCTGGTGAAAGAAGGTGTTATCAAGGGAAACATTAAAAAAAATCTTATCATTGGCAGAAAACGGATGTTCTTGCCCCTTAATCAGCCTCTGCTGTGTTCAGTTTAAAGGCACTAGAATACCGCAAAGCTATATTATTATAGGAAATTCAGATACTTTAGTCAGTCATTTCACTCATAAAATATTGGTGAACGATAAAATAAAACGGCGGTTTAAGGCTACATCAAGTTTAAACCACTGCACTGGACGTCCATTACTGTCCGTGTGGTGACGGATTAAGAATACGAAATGTCATAATCCCATATCATCCCATGGGTGTCGTAAGAGCCGACAAAGGGAGCATATTATGCAGAGAACATGACTGTAAGAGAAGGAAATCTTGATACAAACCCTATACCAACCCGTTTGGCCAGCGTGGTATAGTAGGCCAATTCCTCCCTTCAAAGGAGAGGCCTAGTCCAGCAGAGGACTGTTAAAGGCTGGTGATGGAGGAGGAGGACTGGTACGTCCATTTTAGGGTATGCCTTTAAAGTTAAAGAGCCAGTAATCTAATGATATAGTCGGAAGATTGCCGTAGTTTTAACTGGTTTAATTGTGTCAAGAAGTATCAGTAGTGCCACTGCTATTCTGCTACAAAACATCCTCACATCTCGCCCTTGCAGTGATATAGTGACACAATGAGTTCTACGACGATCTAAACTTGAAGTGAGACAATGTGTCTGATGACGAGGTCGTCATTGCGGCGTATCTACAACTGTTTAAGAGCCTGTCCTCCGAAACATAATATATGTTTTCCAGTGAGCGACTAAGCACTTGGAGCGACGTTGCCGTCGTCGCTGTTTGTTTTTCGAACTTATTCGTCATAAACGAATTTCGCCAGAATTCGCATGCATAGTAAACGTAGCCTAAGCACTTGTGCGTCACTGAAAAAATTTGAATGTATAAAGAACGTTTAAAAAGTGTACTAAATCCACTTACCTATAAGAAGCGCAGTTTTGCGGGTAGTTCATGGCGGCTGGTGGTGAGTACGACGTGGAATCTTCTTCGTTGGTCACGTCAATACTGTCATCTGTAACAAAGTTTAGTACAAATGTAAAGTATGAAACTATTAGCTTTTTGAGCACCATAGTCATATATTGAGAAACCAAAATACCCAGCACAGGTATCGGTTTAGATACATTTTGTCTTGTCATCACTAACAGACGGTCTTCTGACTACTGTAAAACAATAAATTTATCAGGAAAAAAGTACAAAGCACACGAAGAATTTGATAAACTTCATATTGCTTTTAACGTGGTGAAGTAGTTTGTATAATAATAATAATAATAAACCCCTCTGGGGCAGCCGTTATCTCATCAAGAGACTAACGCAATCTCAGAGGGCAGAGTAACAGCTTTCAAACATCACCTTCATCGTGTAATATAAAAAAAAATGTATTACAAGATGAAAAGAAAGCTTACAACCGCAGGGCAGCTTTGTGGCGAGCTGAATGTGTGTGGCGACACTGCGGTCCCGAATGCTTCAGAGAGTCGGTCAGGGCCTCGTCTCCGGCTTGCCTTTGTTGGCTGGCCGGAGTAGATTTGCAAGAGTGCCCGCAGGACTCTCAACTCTGGCTTGCCTTGGTCGGCCGGCCAGAGGGAAGCCGCAAGAGCTATTAGCTCGGGGGTGGAAGTGTCATTCTCAAGGGCGTAACTACGGGGAAACCCGCTCCGGGCCTCCGTTGTCACGAGGCCCGCGATGGCGAAACCGGTGCCGCACCGCTCGACACCCCTAGCAGCCACTCGCATCGGTGTTGCCCTCTGGCTGCCTTTATGGCAGAGTTTGTTTGCTTTGGGCGGCTGTTTAGAGAGGGCCCATCTAGTGAGTTGGCGAGTCACCACCTGCCACGCGGACGGATGCTATAGGAGTATCACTGGCAGGTGCCGTTTTTCATCCATAGCATTAATTACCAGTTCACTAAACACCCATCCCCATAACCCGTATTCATTAGATCCACTAAAAACAATAGCCCTACACGTGATGCGGCTAGTCCATAGCTGTACTCAGTAGTGCAGTTGTGGAGGCTCCGCGGCATGTGTCCCATCCCATTTTAGATTAAAACTCTCTACGGGCCTCTGCACGTTGGATCCATATCCCCGTGTAGGCCTCCCAAAGGACCGGTTATTCTTCTAACACCAAATGTTAGAAGAATAGCCGTGAAAAAGAGAAACATAATAATAATAATAATAATATTCTACCACATTCACACAACACCATCTAGTCCCAAACTAAGCAGAGCTTGTACTATGGGTACTAGATAACTATGGGTACTGTATGGATTTTATAATAGTCATAATCAAAGATGAAGTCTTGGTAAGACAAAATAGAGAGACAAATATCACACCATCTTCAAAAAGCTTGAAACAGAATTCAGACCATTGCGATTTCGATGTCAATGTGTATGTTCCTTTGGTCATGATAGTTTTATAGCAAGTCTTGTTGCGTTAGCGGTTGAAACAGAGTTGACATAAATAGAGAGAGAGGAAAGAACTTACCATCGCTGTCATTATGCGTGTTCCCTTCATCATGGTGGTCATGTGAGGAGTCTGGGTGTGCCTGCTGCTGCGGTTGAGGTGGGCTAAAAAGAGACAGAAATACCGCACCACTACAAGAGAGAAAGAGATAAGAAATACTTACCATCCCTGTGAGTATGCGTGTTCCCTTCATCATGGTGGTCATGTGACGAGTCTGATTGTGCCTACTGCTGCGGTTGAGGTGGGCTAAAAGTGACAGAAATACCACACCACTACAAGAGAGAAAGAGATAAAAATACTTACCATCGCTGTCAGTATGCGTGTTCCCTTCATCATGGTGGTCATGTGAGGAGTCTGGTTGTGCTTGCTGCTGCGGTTGAGGTGGGCTAAAAGTGACAGAAATACCGCACCACTACAAGAGAGAAAGAGATAAAAATACTTACCATCGCTGTCAGTATGCGTGTTCCCTTTTATCATGGTGGTCATGTGAGGAGTCTGGTTGTGCCTGCTGCTGCGGTTGAGGTGGGCTAAAAGTGACAGAAATACCGCACCACTACAAGAGAGAAAGAGATAAAAATACTTACCATCGCTGTCAGTATGCGTGTTCCCTTTGTCATGGTGGTCATGTGAGGAGTCTGGTTGTGCCTGCTGCTGCGGTTGAGGTGGGCTAAAAGTGACAGAAATACCGCACCACTACAACAGAGAAAGAGATAAAAATACTTACCATCGCTGTCAGTATGCGTGTTCCCTTCATCATGGTGGTCATGTGAGGAGTCTGGGTGTGCCTGCTGCTGCGGTTGAGGTGGGCTAAAAAGAGACAGAAATACCGCACCACTACAAGAGAGAAAGAGATAAAAATACTTACCATCGCTGTCAGTATGCGTGTTCCCTTCATCATGGTGGTCATGTGAGGAGTCTGGTTGTGCCTGCTGCTGCGGTTGAGGCGGCGGCAGTGGCGCGTAGTGAGGCGATAACAGGGGGTAGCGGGCTGGTGATAACGCCATCGCTAAAGACACTGGTGGGCTGTGGACAAAACAAACGTTTTTGAATTTGATATCATTAGAAATACTTGAGCTTGATACTGCAGATTCGCTGTTCGGGGAGGATCTTTGGGAACTCGCGTTTCTGAAAGAGAAGATCGGAGAGTAATGTTACGAGCTGGGGTTCGGTGATAAATTAAATGCACTATGCCACTAAACTGTACTTTATTTTACACACTAATACAAACACTATAATTACACACTTAATTTTCAACACTAATAAAACACACTATTCACACCACTAAACACTTCCGACTCACTCCTTCGCTTCTTGATCGCTGTGATTATTCAACGGTAATTGTCTGAACTCGCTCGTCCGCGCGGTATTTATACCGGCCGGATAAGAAACTAGTTCATTCTAGATGTTTCTGAAATATTCTCGTCACAGTCGGGAACAGTCGATACAGCAACGCCATCTAGTACAGAGTACCTAGATGAAATACCTTTAAACCACCGATACATCCAATCTCTTCTAGTTCTCTCATTCACCGATAGATGGCGTTATTTTCAATTATCTCCATTCGTAACAGTAATATATATTGTGTTTTTTAGATCATTCGGTTTAAATGTAATGTCAGTAAAACCGATATACCTATCGCGATAGAATCCGTAAACAGCAGTTTGATTTCAATGAAAAATGTTATACGTGGTGATGGATCAAGAATACAAAGTGTCATCTACCAATTGCATACCGTGGGTGTTGAGATGACCAAGAAAATTCAAGAAGCAAATAGTTTCTTCAGGCAGAGACAGAAACTCGACATAAGTTGGCTAAGCCAAATTGTTAATTGACTAAGCCAATTGTTGAACTTTTTAAACCACTAGTGTATCACATAAGTAGCCTGGTTCAGCAGCAGTGACTATAGAAGACTAGTACTCTGACGCAAATTAGAAAGGGCCTACATATGTCCAGTATTGAATTACGAAAGACTTTATGATGTCTTGCCCAGATTCAATGCTAGGCAAATATAAAACCATACCAACTCCAAATTCGAAAAAAATAATCTCGAAATACCTTAAAAGCAAAATAGCTACTCCTAATATTCCCCATGTCAATTCCACTTATGGAGAGAATATGACACCATAAAAAACAAATCCCATCATAACCCAACCAATACCTTTTACCTCATCTTTATATTCATCCCTATTGCTATTCAGATTGCCAATTGGACTTAGTGCATATTTGTGTAGTGTTTTCACTTACTAATGTAATATTCATAAAACTTTTTATGGGCAAGGGGAATGAGGATAATTTAAAATTAGTTTTTTTGTTAAACAAAGTGTTTTGTCTGAAGGTATTCATAAATAATTGGCGGAGCTTTTTTTAGTACCTAATGTGTTTAGCAATTCATTTTACGTAAATATGTGATTATACTGCTTAATTAAGTTACAATGTGTACAATTGAAAGTGTGGTGAATAAGTAAGCGACTGATATGAGAAAAAGAAAAGAATCGAATCTATAGAAATAAAATTAAAGCGACATGTAAAACAACATTTATGACCTTTTTTCTAGAGGAAAATGATAGTCATACGTGTCATAACATAAGGAGCAACGCAAATTGGCAGGCAAATTAGTATTTTAAATTACATTTCTTGTAGGTACATAATTAAAATTAACACAAGAGGGTTTCTTTTACACTACATCTTTGTAGCTATACATGTTCTATCCTTTACGTAAACAGATTATTATAGGTACCTAACTAATTCAGATACCAGCCATTGGTAGATTTCATTTAGAAATCATAACAATGTCGTCATTTTCCGAAGTTGAAATACTCATTTTATTCTGCGAATGACATACGACATGGACATTATAATCATACTAAATATCCCTTCTGTCGTCCTTTTTACCATAAAAGAGGCAGTCTACTTATTTCCGTCCCAACAATCATCAGGCCTTTGCCAATCATCCGACCAGCACGGTTTGCTTGGCACATAAACTCATACATCTAAAGCCATTCACGTCAAGCGAGGTTGACCAGTCACCGAACATTCGACAACCTTTGATCAGTCGCCTAGCCGTGAGGCTTGATCGGCACGCCTGGACGGACTGACGTCACTAATTATTTATAGACTACCATGATACTAATAGTATCAGGCTATTTCTATGTGCCATTTGGTAATTTTGTTTAAGGATGTGGGCGTTAATGACGTATTACGGATGTGTGACGTAGAGTTTCTTTGGCCTTTTGTTTGGTTTAAAGTAATTGTATTATTGTTGAGTGGACTGTTGCGGTGTTTTCTGCGTACTTATATGGCATCCGTTTTTTAGAAGATTATTACTACTCATACCTATATACGATATGCCCAAAATCGAAATTCGAAATCAAATAACCGTATGAACCTAGAATTGTAAAATTCAGTGTCCCGCAGGGAAGTGTTTTAGGTCCGCTGCTATTTCTAACTTACATTCATGATGTACTAAAAGCATTGAAACATTCTATGGTGCTTTTTGCCGATGGCAGCACAGTCATAATAAAATGTGATGACGTTATGTCATAAGAACAAGAAATAAATAACACGCTTGCTGATGTAATTTCATAGCTGGAACATAACAATCTAAAATTTAATTGGAATAAAACAAGTTCTATGTAAATTCATCAAAGGGCACAGGCCAAAAATTACAGTATAAGTTATTGTAGAGATAAAACCATAGAAATAGTGAAAGTCACAAGGTTTCAAGGCCTCGCAATTCATCATCGGCCATTGCGTATGCTTAATCCGTCCTAACACGGACAGATTGCCAACCAATTAAAATGGAAAACCCAAATGAAATATCCCAGTAAAAAAGTAAGCAAGTCAATTATCAAAAGTAACGAATACAGAGACAACATTAACTTTTGGAGACATTCTACAGATAGGGATATAATAATATCCTCTAGACCGTATTTCGGCCACGGCGGCCAGCCTCATATGAGACTTGCCAACTGCGCGGGACATATTATACTACTACCTACCCTTAACCGAAGAGCATAAATGCATGAGTAATTTGATTAGGGTGAATGAAGCAAGAGAGGTATCGTTGCAAATGGCGTTCCGTAGTCTCTGTCTACCCCTCTGAGAAACAGGCGTGAGTCTATGTATGTAAAGAATGTATTTGTATGCCCACAGCAAAACATTCTGAAATTAATATTATAATCTGCGACACCAATGTTTGACGAATCAATTATTTCATTTGAAATGGATATCAAGATAATTTTCTTTCGCTTTTTTATTGTAGGTATAATGTTACACAATAATTACAACGATAGTCTAGTAGAGAGAAAAACGGACGCAGACGCACCACTGATTCACCACGCTAAACTGTAAAGGATAAACATCGAGAGGAGACCTTCATGTGTGAGAATACTGAGAATCCTCCACAATGTTCTTGATAGACATGAGATGGCATGGAAAGGGCCAGCGTGGTGGGCTATGGCCTAATTTTCTCATGGGTCAGTTAGTTCTCTCCACTAGGCTATCGTTGTTATAAATCCTCGTTGCTAAAAATCATTTTGCTCTAAGTACAGTACTCGCCAATGTTTATGGCCGCTCTGAATGTAGCTATTCGGTACGAACTTGCGCATGGTACAGTCGGGTGGACATTTCATAACCAAGAAAAAATATTTGTTATTATTGAAAATTAAACTCTTCATTTTTCGTTGTTAGATTAGCTGTATTATATTGTTTAATTACATCTTCAATCAAATTCGATTAATGTAAATTCAGTTAGGTGAAACGACTTTTAAGCTTAGACTTCTTCCCTTCTTCATAAACGCAAATAAACGTTAATACGTCAAACACCATTTTCCGTGTTTGGCGACGTAAAACATTAACGACCGCGAGGCATGCATGATCAATGAAAATGGTTACTATCTATCAAACACGAATCTAAAATCTACAGATCTATCTATAGTTCGAATATTGAAAATGGCCGTATATCAGTAGGTAGGTACAAATAACAACAAGAAACAACGATAGTTACGAGAAACATCAAATAAGTAACACTATGAAACTATTCTGAACGCGACGATACTGTCAGAGCTCAGCGTACCTATATGTGATTCGTGTACGAACGTAGCACTCACACTAACGCGCGGGCGGCGACAGGACGCTAGCGGGTGCAAGACAGCGCGCGCGGGCGTGCCCTGCCTCCACGCCCCGCGTACGTCCCGCTGATACCTGATTTTGTGTTCTGCGCAGCGTAATGCGGCTAGGTTCGGAGCGGCCATAAAGTTTGGCGAGTACTGTACCTGCTTATACTTTAGGAACACACGCATTCGAAGACTTGGGCTTGATTCACAAGTACCACAAGAATACCACAAACGTTGCGACAAACGATTGACAAGTGAAATAGTGTCGCTGCGACTTCTTACCGTTGCATTATGGTACCTACACTACCTACCGACACAACCTCACGGTAATGTAATCCATACAGTATTTTAACTTCATCCACTCAGTACTGAGTCGGGCTTTGTACGCAAGCCCGACGCTTGTAGGTACAATAATTCGCGTTCCAACCGTTTGTATAAAATTTAAATACTGTATAGATTACATAATCGTGGTATTGTGGTTGTGTAAGTTGTGTTTGCGATGCCAGCCGCTAGTTTGCGGTGTCGCCAACGTCCCGATTGCGGCGTTGCAGTTGGTATCCCGCAGGATATTTAATATACCTAGTCGCACACAAGCTAAGTAGGTACGGGAAAATAAGATAAGATAACCGACGCCGACTCAGGTGAAGTTGCGTGCCAAAGCGACATGATTGTATTATTTTTAATACTAGTAATAGGCAGACCGACCACTGGCCCACCTGATTGATGTTAAATGGTAACACCTGCTCATACACAACACATTGCTCTGTGCAGGAGCGAAAACAACAAGGAAAAGGGGGATTATTTTTTAGACATCTTTTATTTATTTTATTTATTTATTTACTTTTAGGAGAGCTTACAGACATATAGCAGTAATAGTTACATATATGAATAACCAAATGCTAATAACAAGCTCACACATATGGGTTATTCTATATCTTGTCTTATGTTATCTTTTCTTATGTTACAAACATAAATTGTAGCGCTCATCGTAAGATAGAGAGTATCTTTGCTTGTTCTTAATAGGTTGGCAAAGTTAAGCAACACTTACACAGGTCACCACGTGAAAGGCTGACCGCGTGTGGCATCAGAGCGCTACCAGTTCATGTCTCAAGTTTGGCCTAGTCGGAGGCTTTCGAGCCGCCAACACATATTAGCGCCATCGCGCGTCGCGCTATATTAATTGTACGTGTGAATCAAGCCTTATCTCTACACAATGGCAGTCGAGTACAGAGACATATTTCATTACCCGTTGACTTGAATACAAGCGTGCCAGAGACTTTGACTTGTCTGCTGGAAACACAGAGCGCGTGTGACAAGTTCCTTTGTATACCGTGAACACGCTTTTGTGAAGAAATAATACGAACCGAGGTTTGGTCTTTTTTGTTTTTTATAGCGATTAGTTGCAGTACCAAAGTGTTGACAACGGCTGATAGCGGGTTCTTTTTCGACACATATTTTTTGTTTGTTTTTATCGAAGGCAATCCTTTTTGTGAGGAACTCTTTAACCAATGGGCACTAAGACCACAAAAACCGTTTTTACCGTGGCACGTGCTTAGAGGCCCCATGTCCATCCTAAGGGGTGTCCCGAAAGGCTTCAATAATGCCATCTTATGATCTTACCACATGATGCATGGATATTAATCAATCACCCTTTACGCAAAAACTACAGATTAGAGCCTGATAAACTTAGCCCAGTAATATAGCCTATACATCTCTGATAGTGATAACACATATGCTACCTTAAGTCACTTAATTTACACCGCAAGTAAAAGCTTGTATAATACGTAAGTAACTAAAGTTACCTTTACCAAGACCTTTGACCAAGAGAGATATTGTCAGGATCGTTGCAAATGGCGTTCCGTAGTCTTTGCCTACCCCTCCGGGAAACAGGCGTGAGTATAATATATTATGTATGTATGTTTGTACCTATATCAACTGTTCCTGGGCACAGGCCTCATAGCGCTTCGTGAAGTGTAGGTAAGTGTCCAACACGCTGGCCAAGTGCGGGTTGACTTCACGCGTCTTTCGAGAACATTATGGATATTTCTCAGACTTGCAATCTTCCCCACATGTTTTCTTTCAGCTTCACTTTTTTATTTGACTTACCCAAATACCCCCACGGCGACGGCGGCTTCTCTTAGAGCTCGTTCCTGATCCATGTCTCGGAGAGCTTCGGGTCTGATTGTAGCTGTGTTGCGCGGCTGGCGTTCGTTTTGGACCGCTGTGAAAGAAAACAAGATTAATATATGAACGCTGATACGGTTAAACCGTACGTAGTACCAAGGGCGTCGTCAGATGATTGCCTAGGAGGGGGGGCAAGGGCGCCAGCCTAGGGGGTGATGTGGAAATTGAGAAAGGTATTGAGAAAAGTATGAATTGTAGGGATTTTTGAGTCTCTAGGGGGGGAGGGCAGCTGCCCCCCTCATCCTCCTCTTGGCGAAGCCCATGCGTAGTACCAATGAATACAGATTTACATAGAAGCGCAGTTCTTAAAGATTTCGTGTTCCGATTCCAAGTGGGGACTGTCTTCAGTTTGGTTCGTAGTTGGCGCCGTTAGCGATGCTGGCGCCGTTCTCCGTCACTCTTGCTCTCGTAGTTAAGATACATAGGAGGAACGTTCGCCCCTCTTGCTCTCGTAGAGACAGCTGTCACAGCGCGACTGCCACGCCGTCAAGCGGCAATTTGGGTCACAAAAAGTTTGTCTACAGAGCGCCCATAAGAAATGCGCCTCAAAGTCAAAGTCAAAATTATTTATTCATCTAGGCCACAAAGTGACGCTTATGAACGTCAAAATTTAAGTTAATTACTTAATGATTCTACATTTACATTTACTGCCACGTTCGCAATGCAATCTATGTAACTATCTGAGCTCTTTGGTAGTACAAACAACTACACGTCAAGCAAGACAGTCTTACCTTCGCTACAGTACTTATGGTGTAGGACAGCATTTTCCAAACTATGGGTCTGGAGGGAGTGAATATTGAGTGGATACTGAAATTTAAGGCGACACCGACTGACCAAAGTTCTTCTCGTCTTTACGCCTTTATCCTCACATTTATGCACTCTTTATGTCAAAAAACAGCTAAGAAGTGAGTCTTAAGATTGGAATGTTTGTTTGATGAGTCGGAGCTCAGACAACTTGGGGAGCCACTGGATTTAAGTATTAAATTCGTACTGTAACTGTTTAGCTTGACTTGGCGCTGCTCATGCCTCACTTGCTGTCCTGACCCTTTTGTTCAGCTAAGTGGCCGAGCTATATGGGGCGAACAACAATATAGCTGCTGCGTATTACTAGTCGTACATAATTCAAAATCGCCATTGACACGACAAGACAAGGATATAATAATATATAATATAATATTATTCTACTACATTCACACAACACCATCTAGTCCCCAACTAAGCAGAGCTTGTACTATGGATACCTACTAGATAATGGATAAACATACCTACATATATATATTTTTTTGTAAATACATACATATTATATATAGAAATAGGATAAATGGGTTAGTTTCACAATTGTCACGATGTTACATCATTATACTCAGTAGGATATAGTTAAACTTATATAAATCATCACTACTCAGTAGGATATAGTTAAACTTATATGATCGTTTCGTAGCACGCCTTCTGAAAATACTAGAGAAATCAGCACGTCGCATTTTGAATATATTGCTCACTATTTTATAGCAGGCGCATCACACTAAAACAAGACGAAAGAACTTTGTATCTTTAAGTGTTCTTAATTATATGATTAATTTTAACATAAATAATATCATAACAGTATTAGTGTTGTATCCGTGGGTATCGTAAGTCGCTACTAAGGAATATTGATGTACGAAGCAAACTACATAATGTACCTAGATATACTTACCTATCTTTGTCACGCAAAATGCAAAATCGCACACTCTGTACAGCGTAAAATCGTACATGTAAATAATCATAATATTCCATTTATTTCGTGCTTAGAAACACCCAGACCAAGACAAACATCCTGTGCAAACATCCATGTTCACGCTCACAAATGTTTGACTTGAGCGGGAATCGAACCCGCAACCTTTGGCGTGGCAGTTGCTTACACTACCGCTTCGCCAACCGGTTGTCAAATGTAGTACTACGCAGTGGACTGTTATAGGCTATACCAGTATGAATGAAACAACATGCTCAGTAGGTAGGTATGCTCTCGCATGATACCTACGATAAATATTTAGCTAATTGATTTTCTACAGGCAGCTACGTTGCATTATATTACGCCGTTCATTGATAATTCTTCTAGTTCTATTAAAAGGTTATAAATTGTTCAGTCAAGACCGAAGACCAGTTCCTTAGTAAGAACCTTCCTTGCTTAATAAGGTTTTGGCGGCTCACAATAAGCGTAGATTTAACTACCTACTATTAATTTTAAGTGTAGGCATAAGTACGCGGAACGCTTTGCTGTTTTAGAGTCTTAACCAATGATATTAGAAAAGTCATAGATATGTTACCTACGTAGTAATCAATCCGTAGAAACGGTACACTAACGCACACATCTATAACTCCATATTTTATTTTAATTTCGGTTGACAAGATGTGTCACTTCGCTACTAAGGAATATTGATGTACGAAGCAAACTACATAATGTACCTAGATATACTTACCTATCTTTGTCACGCAAAATGCAAAATCGCACACTCTGTACAGCGTAAAATCGTACATGTAAATAATCATAATATTCCATTTATTTCGTGCTTAGAAACACCCAGACCAAGACAAACATCCTGTGCAAACATCCATGTTCACGCTCACAAATGTTTGACTTGAGCGGGAATCGAACCCGCAACCTTTGGCGTGGCAGTTGCTTACACTACCGCTTCGCCAACCGGTTGTCAAATGTAGTACTACGCAGTGGACTGTTATAGGCTATACCAGTATGAATGAAACAACATGCTCAGTAGGTAGGTATGCTCTCGCATGATACCTACGATAAATATTTAGCTAATTGATTTTCTACAGGCAGCTACGTTGCATTATATTACGCCGTTCATTGATAATTCTTCTAGTTCTATTAAAAGGTTATAAATTGTTCAGTCAAGACCGAAGACCAGTTCCTTAGTAAGAACCTTCCTTGCTTAATAAGGTTTTGGCGGCTCACAATAAGCGTAGATTTAACTACCTACTATTAATTTTAAGTGTAGGCATAAGTACGCGGAACGCTTTGCTGTTTTAGAGTCTTAACCAATGATATTAGAAAAGTCATAGATATGTTACCTACGTAGTAATCAATCCGTAGAAACGGTACACTAACGCACACATCTATAACTCCATATTTTATTTTAATTTCGGTTGACAAGATGTGTCACTTGTAATACTATGATGCCGGCTCGCGACGTCACACACACATAATATGTCTGACTTGCCAACTGGCTTATTGTTTAGCGTCCTGCTTTTGGTACGCCTACCTATAACGTATCAACTTCTAATTTACTTGTAACATCGTTGGTCCTAACAGTCAGATGTTGCTTTATGTACTTATTGGCGAAATTTCTTTCATGGTCCACCACCAACCTTATAAACAATATGGAAAACCCAACAAAACCAATCTATCAATCAAAATATTTTATCTTAAAGACATTCTCTATTGAGACAATGAACGATCGCACACTCTTATATCAAAGCAACATAGTACATTTTACAATACGTTTAGGAATCTAGATCAATTTCTTTCCGATCGATCAAACGTGATATGATTGATAGCTGGATCACATGCGACACGATATAGACGAACATGAGTGAACCAAAAAGGTCCGCGTTGTAAATCTGGTTGCAGCTTAGGGTTGGCAAAGTCTTAACTTCATAGATAGTAGGGCTTTATGGCGGAGTAGTAAGAAGGTCTAAGAAAAAACATATTAAGCATTTACGTACACAGTGTCTAAATAAAATTTAAAAAAAAAATCTCTGATCAATGCCGTTTCATCTAAATTTTGGCCTGGAAGAAATCGCTTGTATATACAGGGTGTAACAAGACCCTTAACGAAAACTGAAATCCCATGTTGTACCAATCAATCACTACGAACATTTTTTACTTCGGCACCATACCTGGGAAATTAGTGGTTCAGGAGATATTGAGGTTCAAAGTTTGTATGGAATATTTCTAATTAGGTACAAAATCGATGCATTTACCCCGCCAATATGTTTTTTAGATGCCCTATGACCCCATGCATAAGTAGGTATTTCGAGCTTTGCACGCGCGCGCTTTTAATTGCGGTTAAAAAAATGTGGAAACTTAAAAAAAAAATCGTTTCCCAGGTTTTATTTTTGGTTGGTATGACTTGGCATGATGTCCACAACGAGTAGACTTCGGCTTGGTGAAGGGTCTTGTGACACCCTGTATAGCGATAAGACGACGTCGTGTATTCAATTCTCTCATTGATACTTTTTCCTTTTTGTGTTTTGAGTTTTGACCTCTCCTCAAAATGCCGAGGTCTGCACAATAAAGTATTGAATGTCCATATACCTATTATTATTAAGACAGACGTCTGACAATGCCCTAAATGATGTATTCTAAAATGCACAGGCAAACGACGACAATGCGAGTAAATTCGTCGATAAATTTGATATCAATCAGAGTAAAAACTATTTAAGCAGATTCGAACAATTGTCATATTTATTTTGTACCATTAATGTTCGTCACAGTTTTATTTTAAAAAGGCGGCGTCATAACCAGTATGATTATAATTCACGGGTTTGCCAACCCTATCTTACCACGGGCGTAGTTTTATGGGACAGAACAGGGAACTTATTTAATAGAGTTATGCTTCAGAGAGTTTTGTCCTGAAGTTTGGTGACCGTTCGTCCGCTATCGATTTCTGTTGACATAAAGTCTTGTATGTAACATACAATAGCATATAAGTCTTATTCTATACATTTGAAAGCATATCAGAAATGTTTCACCTATTGTAATAGAAGACGAAACCTATCATTGTCATCTAGGTACCAGATATTTTCTCAGACTCCAAGCTGTTACTGAATATTTTCTAACAGTTTGATTCAAGCACACATTTTCTCAAAGTGAGACAGACAGACATGGTAATTATGAGAAAAAGTAGTGCACGGGATGCACAAAATAGCTTGCACAATCATGATCTTTCAGCCATTGAAAATCAAAACCATAGAATAATCTCAGCAATACGGGAATAAATAACAAAAAGAAGTGAAGGGAAAAACTTCGATAAAAGCGTCACATGCCGAACCCCGGTAGGTGGAGGTTCGAGTTTATTTCCCCACCCTCACCTTGCGGGGTAAACTTTAGACACAGAAGCGATAGCTATAGAACGAATGCTCTGTTGTTTTAAGTTACCCCATGGAGAAAGAATGACAAAATTATTGTTGACTTTATCCTGTTGGTGAGCAAGTAGATAGTACTTTGCTAAGGTTTTGAGTGACTGCCAATTGATCGGCTTGGCCAAGACGAACTAATAAAAAAGAAAAAGACGAATTGTCCGAGTGTACCTCATTTGTTTTGGAGTTACCGATTGTCAAAGAAAACCAAGAAGATAACTAAAGTGAACTAGACTCACTTAAAACTACGATTTATGAGGCTGTATGTTAGTACTACTTTAAAGATATGAATTTGAATGTGCTTTTCAACTTATCATGACAAAAGATATCCTAGCTATCTTATAGCCTATATTTCATTCATAGGTATACGCGTCATCAATATCTGTTCAATAGTTTTGGTGTGAAAGAGTAACAAACATTCATACTTCCATCCTTCCACACAAACTTTCGCAATTATAATAGTAGGTAGTAGTACCTTGGGGAAGGTCTGCAATAATGCTCATCATCATTATCATCCTCCTAGCGTTATCCCAGTTGCATCCAAGACTGGCACGCCTTGGAGCCCGAGGTCCGCTTGAAAAAGAAAAGAAAAGTTGATATTCTGTCATATCTGGTTAGACCAGATATGACAGAATATCAACTTTTCTACATAGCGACTGCCGTCTGCCCTCTGCAACCCAAAGGGATAGCAATATTCCATGGTTGCTATTGCTACTGGGCACTTATAGGTACCACGTTCTTAAATCTGAAATTAGAGACTTATTACGTATGACTCCTTTTTTAAAACGTTTAGAATCTAGGTAAATAGCTGTCGCGAAACACAAAAGTTACTCAGATTCATCAGTTTTATTAATACAACTAGCTGTTTCCCGCGGTTTTACCCGTGTCCTGAGGGAACTACTTCGCGTAACCGGTTTATTTATAGCCAAAGTTACTTCTTGGTACGTCAGCTATCCGCCAGTGAAAGTCCCGTCAAAATCGGTCCACCCGTTCCAGAGATTAGCGAAAACAAACAGACAGACAGACAAAAATTGTAAAAAATGTCATTTCGGTATACCTATGTACCGTGTATACATCCATATGCATTTAGTAAAAAGCAGTTATTTTGATATTACAAACAGACACTCCAATTTTATTTACTTATGTGTATGATATTTAAACCATCAATGAATCCTATAAAGAACTTAATTGTTTGGTAGGTTTATCCGATAACAAAAAAATCTTAACCATTATTAAAATGTTTGTGCCTATCTAAATCAAAGTTAAGAAGAAGTAAAAATATTACACCCACTTACCTACGTAAAAATCGGCAACCCTCATTATCACAACAACCTCCATTGCTATCAATAAGTTCCAGTACCTACAGATAACTGTATCCATAATACATAAGCAAAAGGGAAGATTGTGGATTAACTTTTCTCTTAACCGTCGAACTCACGAAGTGCATGCAACTCTCAGCTAAAGGTATTGGGCCAATAAATTATTGAGAAGGGGATCGAACGTGAAAATTGCCGAAATGAAATGATGTTTTATATAGATGTGTTGGTACCTTTATCTCCTGTGGCTAAGATGTCCGACTGTTAAGGTGGAAAGACGTTATAATTGTTTAAAATATCTATCATTATTGCTGTCCTGGCAGTGATAGCATAGAGATAATTACCAACAGAATATCATGCAAAGGGGAACCTATTGGGTTCAAAGTAATGGCGTGCACCATTGAATATTCCAAGCTATGTGCGTATAGTGCCTGCCTATCAAATTTTAATTACCGTTTGTCCTTTGCCTCGCAGGACACGTAAAGCCGCTGGGCACGGCTATTAAGGAGACTTTTGACAGTCGTTAGGGAGGGTACACTCAAGTATAGTGTTAGTCATGGAATATCGTTACCCATTTGGGTTGTTGACGGCAGACGGCAGTAGGTAAAGCTATTTTGTTAAACTAGAAAGCGACCCAGGTCTTTACGGTGAAAGTCTTGGATGCAACTGGGATAACGCCAGTACAATATAGTTTACAATCTACACTTATACCTAATATTATACTAGATGAGTCCGCGGTTACACCCGCGTTATTTAAGGCTACTACTCCGCTCCCACGGCCCATAGCGTGATGATATATAGCCTATAGCTTTCCTTGATAAATGGGCTATCTAACACTGAAAGAATTTTTGAAATCGGTCCAGTAGTTCCTGAGATTAGCGCGTTCAACCAAACAAACAAACTCTTCAGCTTTATATAATATTAGTAATATAATATTACTAGCTGACCCAGCGAACTCCGTATCGCCTTTTTAAGAGTTTTTATTTAAGTCCCTTTTTTCCAAGCCCCTTTTCCAAAGTTACCATTGACTTAACGCTTAATCTCTTATCATTTCAGAGTCTAGAAATGATGAACAAACAAACATAGGTTTTCATATAATATTGACTTCCCCAATAAGAAAAAATATCTTAAAATATCGGAGACGATACCCATATCGACTTAAAAAAAAAATCCCGTCATCCATCTTCGATTTCCTATCCGCCATCTTTGATCACAAAATAGATGTTGTATTTGGATTCGCCATCCCTTAAATCATCGGAGACGATACCCATATTGAATTTAAACTTTTTACCATCCGCCATCTTTGATTACCCATCCGCCATCTTGAATCACGAAATAGATGTTGTATTTGGATTCCCCATCCCTTTAAAATCGGAGACGATACCCATATTGATTTTTTAAAAATTTCCCATCCGTCATCTTTGATCACGAAATAGATGGTGTTTTTGAATTCTCCATTCCTTAAAATATCGGAGACGATACCCATATCGACTTTAAAAAAAATCCCGTCCGCCATCTTTGATTTCCCATCCGCCATCTTTGATCACAAAATAGATGTTGTATTTGGATTCTCCATCCCTTAAATCATCAGAGACGATACCCATACTGATTTTTTAATTTTTCCTATCCGCCATCTTTGATTTCCCATCCACCATCTTGATTCACGAAACAGATGTTGTATTTGGATTACCCATCCCTTTTAACATCGCAGACGATACCAATATTGATATTTTAAATTCTTCCCTTCCGCCATCTTTGATCACGAAATAGATGTTGTATTTGGATTCTCCATCCCTTAAAATATCGAAGGCGATATCCATATTGATTTTTTAAATGTTTCCCATCCGCCATCTTTGATTTCCCATCCGCCATCTTGAATCACAAAATAGATGAGTGTTTTTGAATTCCCCATTCCTTAAAATATCGGAGACGATACCCATATCGACTTTAAAAAGAATTCCGTCCGCCATCTTTGATTTCCTATCCGCCATCTTTGATCACGAAATAGATGTTGTATTTGGATTCTACATCCCTTAAATCATCAGAGACGATACCCATATTGATTTTTAATTTTTTTCCTATCCGCCATCTTTGATTTCCCATCCACCATCTTGAATCACGAAACAGATGTTGTATTTGGATTACCCATCCCTTTTAATATCGCAGACGATAACAATATTGATTTTTTAAAATTTTCCCATCCGCCATCTTTGATTGCCCATCCGCCATCTTTGATCACGAAATAGATGTTGTATTTCGATTCCCCACCCCTTAAAATATCGAAGGCGATACCCATATTGATTTTTAAAATTTTCTCATCCGCCATCTTTGATATCCCGTCCGCCATTTTGGATCACTAAATAAATTTCATATTATTAATCAGCGTCCCGAAAATCTCGAAAACGATACCCATATAGATTGTATCCTATTCGTTTAGCCTTTTTTTGCCCTTGACCCAACCCTCCCCCTTCTCGTTTGACCATTTTATTATTTTTGTCTGGCCCCTAAAAGTTGTGCCGTAATTTTATATAGCCTATAGCCTTTCGGAATAATTGGGCTATCATAGGCAATAACAATTTTTAAAATCCGACTGCTAGTTCCTGAGATTAGCCAACATTATGTTTTAGCCTTTTTAGCCTTTTGCCCGGCCTCAAAGGGTCGAAGCGTTATGTTATATAGCCTATAGCCTTCCGGAATAACTGGGCTATCGTATACAAAAATAATTTTTCAGATCCGACCGGTAGTTCCTCAGATTAGCGCGTTCAAACAAACAAACAAACAAACAAATAAACAAATAAACAAACAAACTCTTCCGCTTTATTATATTAGTATAGATAAAGGAGAAAAATTTTTATTTTTGTTTGTTTGTAATGGATAAACTCAAAAACTACTGGACCGATTTTCAAATTCTTTCGCCATTAGAAAGCTACATTATCTGCGAGTAAAATAGGCTAAGTATATTTTATTTTAGAAAAAATAGGGGTCCGTAAGATATTTGGGTTTTTCGGGTACGCGAAGTAGTTCCCTCAGGACGCGGGTGAAACCGCGGGAAACGGCTAGTAGAGTAATATGTGTTAAGCTATTAGCATAACTTTGTAATGCAACGCAAGCAGCAACTACCTATCCTACTACATTCAAACCGTGACGATATAATTAAATCCCGACTGCCCGTCTGACAAACTGAAACTTGAGCACGAATTAATGTGCACATACACACACATACACAATAGTTACCCCCACTATAAATCAAATAGCCCCTCCCACATCCGGCCGCAGCCATCTTTGAGATCTCATATCCGGCGTCGCGTGCAAGCGAGAAGGAAATACTATAGTTTTGTTTAAGTGTGACGGAGATGTGTAGATGTTAGTGATTTTTGATTTCATTTTTGGAATTCCGATGTGTATGTAAAAGCTGACTAGTGGGAAAGGCGTCAAAAGGGAAATTTCATTCTGTTGAATCAAAGTGCATGTGATGGAAAATTTGTTGATTCATTTTCATGTTTAAAAGGAAAATTGAAGCCGAGAACCAATGATCAAACTGGTCAATAGTTTAAAAAAAGGCTGTGTTGCCAAACTTTTCAGCTGGGAGAAAAGATATTCTGTTTGGTTTCTGCTTATCATTTACGTGTCGTGGCGTGTTGTTATGCACCTAAGCTTTATAATAAGCATCTGTACATCTAGACATTCTTAGGTATACCTACATAAAATTTAAGTGTCTCTCTTTGACTTAAAATTACAAAGCTTTTTAAAGCGGATATAGTTTACTTAAATCCTTCCAATACAATTAATTAAAAAAATCTGTCTTTCGGTTTCTGAAATGAAATATGAACTACTGAAAAACACGGTGAACTGATTATCACACGAACCTATCGAGTCGCGAAATCAAGCTTAAAGTTTTTTTCAACTGCCTCCGTGGTCCAGTGGATAGCGTAGGTATACGTCTGCTGATCGGTGGTTCTAGGTTCGATTCCCGGGTCGGGCAAAACTGTTACAGAGTTTTCCCTAATTCTCAGTAACAGCACGGAGTCTATTGATGTGCCCGTTAACGGCAATAGACTCGCCCCTTATTACCTGGGACCTAAAAATTAATGGCGAAATGTGGGTGTAATAATACACCTCTGCCTGCCCCTTCGGATTTACAGGCGTGAGTCTATAAAATATATTTAAAGATGGTCCACTATCACATTCCGTACCTTCCAGCAAGTTGACCCGTCGGTCTCGTTTGTAATGGGGATGTATGTCAGTTGTTACGCAGCATCAGTACCTACCTACAATCATCATTATCATCTGACGATCTCAATAAATACGAAATACGGCTATCCCTTTAGATAGCAGTGGTCAGGGTGTAGTAATTCTGTAGTAATTACTTAGTTAATATTCTGTTAAATCTAAGGAAGATGAACGAACACAATTGTCTAGGATTGAATAAGGATTTAATCGACAAATAGTTGGTCTCGCGGCATAAATGTGCTCGTGGGATTGGGTGGTGTCGGATTCGATTCCCGGGTCGGGTAAAGTGTTATTGGGTTTAACCGTATGGAAATTTTCAGTAGCAGCACGGAGTCTGGTAATGCGCCCGGTACGGCAATAGGCTCGCCCCCTATTTTTGGGACTAAAATAAATCTGGCGAAAAGTGGGTGTAGCAATATACCTCTGCCTACCTTATTCTTTCTCTTAGCGTTATCCCAGTTTCAATCTGGGGTCCGCTTTCTAGTCTAACCGGATTTGACTGAATATTAGCTTTTCCACGGAGCGACTGCCTGTCTGACCTCCGCAACCCGAAGGGATAGCGATATTCCATGGTTTAGACTAGCGTCAGTTTTATTTAGAAGGTACTGACGCCCTGTAACGATTGTCAAAGATCTTCATGACAACCGGGACCGACGGCTTAACGTGCTCTCCGAGGCACGGGCCAAGCGACAACTAACAATTCAATACGCACATAACCCTGAAATGTCATTGGTGCGCGCCGTGGATTCGAACCTGATACCCTCTGCATGGCAGTCTGTTGGTATATCCACTCGGATATCGCCGCCTTACCGTGTTAAAAGAGTAATATTTAATTAAATTATGTACATCATTGTCTAAATCCATGTGCAACAGACCCATTGCCTTATTACACTATTGTCGATTGGCCTTTTGAACTTTGAGCTTGAAATAGGTTTTCTTCATCTAGGTACTACTAAAATACATCTTTGATCATCTAGGTAACAAAGGAGGTCTCAAGCCCCTTCAAACCATTTGAGTATTTTGATGACAAATGACTTAAGTGTTTCTCCTATTCCCAAAAAGGCAAACGCATAAACAATGAATCCGTCACTGCAACTACATACCTACTATCATGAAATAGACTACGATACCATACCTTCTGATTTATAATACCTACTTATACAAAAGCACATTCATCCACAGCACATTTGCACAATACAATCATAATTGGAAAATAAAATCGTAAGGATCAGGTGCGCTTCAACCCTAACATGAAGCGAACTAATAAAAACATCTGCATCCCACTCGCACTCCAACAATATCACGTATCGCTGTTTCACCTACAAACGACTTCTGTCAAAGCGACGACTTAATGGTTATTGATTTCGATTTAATGGCGAAGAGATTTGAACTGTATTTTTATGATTCTTAGAATCAGTTTCGCTTGAACGTTTTTATATTGGTTATTCGACTCGGGAGGGTAAGGGTATGGTCTGTTTTATAGCGATAATATAGCACATGATGGATTTAAAAAAGTTTTATAAAGTTATGTATTTTTATTTCGTATTTATTAGATAAACGTTGTTATCAGTAATTTTAATCTGTATACAATATAAAATCCTTGCGTTACTGACTGACTGACAGACAAGCTAGTCAAGCTACAGCCAAAACTATTGGGCAAAAGAAGCTGAAATTTGGCATGCATATTCCCTGGGGACCGTAGGGGTGCACTAAGAAGGGATTTCTCGAAATAACCACGGGCATGGGCAAAACGAATAAATAAAAAAATATTGCGGGCGTAGCCGTGGGCTTCCTCTAGTGTAATAATATTTAGGTATATGTAGGTAAGTAATGTAACTTTCCACATAGACCGCTCTTGAGTCACTCGCATTCATCGGCTGCCTGCAATCACCACAATATCGACGGTCCACCTTGCGGGACTTTCCGTCTGTCTGTATGAACGCGTTGCACTTAAAAACACAACAAATAGATTGTGTGATTCCTCATGTAGGTATGTAATGCACGTGGGCGGAGCCGCAAGCAAAATCCAGTGGATAATAAAAATAAACAAAACATTATCAACGACGTTGCCTAAGCAATATACAATTTTCTACAATTTAGGCAGCGATTTGAATCAATAGAAACTATAAGCTTTAAAATGTGAGATAAAATATAACAAGATACATTATACGATTATACCCATACTTCAATCCAAAACGTACGTTCTATAGGTATGCGTTCATCGCCAAAAACACGATAGTATGAAATCATTGCAATATATTAAGAAGAGAATGTTTCTTTCTGTGCGTCATAGCCTAATACAATTGTATAACATGTTTTCAAATTATTTTTTATACAGTCGCGCCTGTATCCCCGAATGGGTAGGCAGAGGCGTTATATTACACCCACATTTCGCCATGAATTTTTAGGTCCCACGTAGTAGGGGACGAGCCTATTGCCCTTACCAGGCACATCACCAGACTCCGTGCTGCTACTGAGAATTCGGCAAAATCCAGTAACACTCTTGCCCGACCCAGGAATCGAACCCGGGATCTCTGATCAGTAGTCTCATAAGCTATCCACTGGACCACGGAGGTATTCATATAACATTTTCTCCAATAATATCCATTTAAGCAAAATATGCCCTCATAATTTTATAATGTAATCCTTAGGTAATATCTTGTAAGCTAGCAGTGAGACCGCGGCCCAAAATATCCACCGCTCACTTCAAGGCCACTATCCGGCTTTTTGAATTTGGACTCGCGCTTTAAAAGTTCGAAATTCGTACCAAATGTTCGATACCGGTAAAACATTACATTTACCACCTTATTGCTTACTGTTTAAGGTGTATATCAGCTCGCAAAATGTAAAGGACTTGTGACCTTATAAGTCTCTTTGAATATTAATACAGGGTCGGATTTGGGGGTTTTAGGTGCGGATTAAAATCGCATTAATCAGTGTCTGTTACTGCAGATTTAACTCACGGTATAAACAGTTAAGTGTTAGGGTACGATGTTGGATTCCGTGGACTGTGGCGTGCATAAATGTTTGCCGGGATGTATACCTAGACTTGAAAATATTTTTTTATGTTTATATTTAATGGATATTAAACCACTAGTAGCGGCATGGACTGTAGTATTGCGCTTGGTACAGGGCATCAAGACTTACAGGTACTTACCTTCTTGGTACAGGTTAGATAGCTGATAAAAAGTGGACAATACAACCTCATTTATATTAGTTTTGATTCTTTCGAGATATGTGGATACCACATAACTTGGGCGGATGCTCGAAACGAAATTATGTGGTATCAACATTCTTTTCGTTTTCGTATAATACTAGCAGAATCTTTATGAATAGCTTAGTGTTATATTTAAAGAATTTAAATTTTTATTGCAATTACTGAATCAGTTTTAATTGACCGGTGTTAAAATCTCAGCAAATATTAAAGGGATTTCATTTAGAGCGAACATTTCACACATTCAAGTTTACTTATCACACATAACTTATGACATTGAACAGCCTACCTATTACACCATCCCATAGCATACATTTCATAAAGCAACATTAATTACCTAAACAATATATTCAAAGCACTCCTGACAGTGACATTACACTTTAAAGTCCGAGCTTACAATTGTTCCAGTAGGTACAGTCGGGGATTAAAGCGCAAAATCACACTCATTACCATTTAATTTTACAAATGAAGGTTTAATTCTCTGCTTTCTACCTTCTACTCTTTTCTGCTTCGCTTGAAGTATGTAATGTAGGCATTTTATTTACTTTATACAACGATTAAGAGCCTTACCCCTTACTTAAGCCTTAACCTTAGCCTTACTTAATTTCTACCCCGTTCGGAATTGCCATACTCGCACACTACAGGTTGATTGACAATATTTGCATGCCAGACAAAGAAAAATACTTCTTCGTAAGTCGCCTGATGACTTACTCTTCACAGACTGATTGTTAAATCAGCCTCACCACTGCGGGATCTCAAGGTATACAGATATTCTACCATATACCATATCTCCGCCGTGTGGTTGACGGCATAGAATACAATTGTCTCCACCCCCTATCTTCTCGTGGGTGTCGTAAGAGGCGAGTAAGGGATAACACGATGCAAATACCATCTTTGCGTAGAGACGGAAAACTCGACATCAACCCCTATACGACTGCCTCATTGGTCTCGCGGCATAAATGTGCGCGTGGGATCCGGAGGTCCCGGGTTCGATTCCTGGGTCGGGCGGTGTTATTGGGTTTTTCTGTCACGAAATTCTCAGTAGCAGCACGGAGTCTGGAAATGTGCCCGGTACGGCAATAGGCTCGCCCCTTATTACGTGGGACTAAAGTATATCTGGCGAAAAGTGGGTGTAGAAATACACCTCTGCCTACCACTTCGGGGATAAAAGGCGTGACGATATGTATGTATGTATGTATACCATATCTACCTTAATAATATTAGCAACACTTAAAATAGGCCACTTAAACTCCTAAAATTTATGGGTATTTGCTTTTATAACATGACTGGACTACAACAACTTTACGCAGGCTTCATGCAGCATACCCATATAATATGTGTATACTGCATTTGCTAAAAATTAAAACCATATATTTTAAGTTTTTATCTTCAACTACAGACAAAACGAATTAAAATAATACAATAATTACCCTATTCACCAAGTAATCAATTGTTAGAAACAAAACATAAGCAATCGTGTAACAAACTTAATAAAACCAGAAACATCCATTACACAAATTACCATAACGCATGAACAACGAACAATGAAAATGTGATCCAATTTGTGAGGGAAAAGAAAGTGTCAAAAAGATAAAGGTAGTAACGAGGGCCCAGCGTTGTGCCCTGCGGCAAGCCAGACGGGAACGCCTTTATCACTTTAAGCTTTGAATTATTTTGGTCTTTGGGACCCTCGGCATGAAAAGGAAAGTGTAATTTCGTTACGCTTTGAGATGTCGACGCGACAATCTAATTATTTTCGGATGGTGTACTAGGTTCACCTTGTCAAAAGCCTCGCAGAGTTCTACGGGTTGATTTAATTAATGAGTGTTGGTTTAATTTTCAAGTTTTATTTGCTGAAATGTGTTTAATGTTGATTTCAATAGAAAATACAATATTTTTATAGGTTTTGTAATTTAAGCTTTAATGCAATCTGTGCAAGAACTATTAAAATATTATTTAAATATACAAACTGTATCTCGAGTAGATTCCGTGATGATCTGAGAATAAAGAAAAGACATCCTGTAATATCTGTCTGCGAGCTCTTCCTTCCTAACATAAATTTAAAATATCTAAGTGTTTAAATGTATTATTTTAGATTAGTAACTATGTACAAAATCGTTTGAGCATTTCAAAATATAGGTATGATTGCACGTATTTTCACACGTAATCTTTTTTTCTATATAATAAACCATTTTAATTATTTCTTCTCTTTCTAACAGCCACATAAGTGGTCAGTGGCAACAATGGACGACCCTGCTGTTGTCAATAGATATTAATTTGCGACCGAGCTATTTACAGAAAGGCAATTCAGAAACAATAATTTTATCTAAATTAAGTAAGTCATGTACCTATAACTTCAATCAAAATTTTGTTTCATTTCATCACTCGAAGAAACTCATATTGCATTATAATATCTGCGTAATATCGTAATCAAAACTAATGCTTACAATACAATTAGACAAGGAAATGTAACCAAAAAATCTGCCACAATTATTATTAAATCTGCATTTCACGCGGTTAAACATCCTACTTCATAACGAAGGGTGCTCATTTGAATGTAGCAGTAAGTGTGAACGCCTGAGGGCGATCGCTTTGTAGTTTTTGCTCAATTATCTCTGCAGCGTACCTACCACTCATTATAATGTGGGTGGGACCTATTAGATTCAGCTTTAGGCTATTACGTGATTTGTGAATGGTTTCGCGGTTTGTTATTTTTATTGTGTGAATATTTGGGTGTTTAATATGGTTTGGTTCGTGTGAAAATTATTGTTATTTAATAAAGTACCCCATGTTTTGTTATGTAGATACATGTATTTACATTTAGGGTAATATATGTTGCCAATGTATCTACAGAACATTGCGTAGGATACTGATAAAGTAGCATTTTCTTAAAAGTTCTCATAAAATTTAAGATCGGGCTAACAAGGAGATTAATAGGATAACGTGACCACGTTTGTTTAAACTTTGATCAGCGAAAGAACGTTACTATTCAGCGTATTAATGCTGCCAACCTTCCGTGCACGTGACTCGATGACAATGCGGGCAATTGTACAAAGCCAAAACACTGTAAATCAGGATCCTGTAGTTTCTGTTGTAGCTATACAGATAGTTCAAAAAGTCAGTGGTACGCGCCGTGGATTCGAACCCAATACCCTCTCCATGGCAACCTGTCGGTATCTCCACTAGGCTACCGCTGCCTATTTTCTTAACAAACTTAAGTACAAAATGGCATGATGTCAATATTCTTCACAAAAGGGTGGTGTGCATTGACAATCCATTGTGTCGTAACAATTAGGGACAACAATAGAATCAGTCGCCGCAGGGCGAAGGGTTACTGTAATGTGTGAACTGTGGCAGGATAGAAGAAGCGTTTGCATGTAGTTGGAACTAAATGTAGAACTTAAAAATAGGAAAGTCGGGCCAACAGTTTGATTGCAAAATTTGGAGATGGAAGTTTTCCTACTCCTCCAATTTTAGACTTTTAAACTGATATACGCTAGTCTATAAATTGAAACCTCTTTATTTACCATACTTTTAGTCGACTGCAGAGGCCACGCCGCTTTTTTCGAATTTATGTGCATATTAAATTATTGCTTAGCGCGTGCCTCAGAGAATTGAAAAACCTAAACGTGAATTGAGAATAAATACAATTTATGATGTGGTATGCCTTGGGTCAAGTAACTTACAAATCTTCCTAACTCTACTTGGAAAGATTTCAGCACTTCATCATCATCATCATCAGCCCTTTATACTTGTCCCACTGCTGGGCACGGGCCTGTTCCCATTATGAGAAGGGTAAGGTCTTAGTCCACCAGGCTGGCCAAGTGCGGGTTGGCAGATTTCACATGTCTTTCATGAACATTATGGAGAACTCTCAGACAAGCAGGTTTTCTCACGATGTTTTCCTTCACCGTAAGCGATAATCGATAATTAACAATTTAATACGCACAGAAGTCCGAAAAGTCATTGGTGCGCGCCGTGGATTCGAACCCGGACCCTCTGCGTAGCAGTCTGTCGGTCTCTCCACTAGGCTATCGCTGCTTACTAATTCAATGCTTGTAACTTAATTTCAGCACTTAAAAGCAAGTAACCCTGAGCCAAAACCGTCTACTGCTCAAATCGTTTCTCCCAAACATAACACACGATCAACCATTTAAATTATTACACCAAGCTCATTCTAGTGTGTCCAATCTAGTGCTAAACTAACAAACGTATGCACGACTTGTTTGAAATGTAAAGGTTTAAACTTTTTATGGTTTTTCTAAGCCGTAATTTGTATATTGGGCGTGGAGGCCACGTGGCGACACGTGCTGAAGATGATTGTCTGTCGCATCTATTGTGGGACTTACCCCTTCCCTGTGATTATGTTAAACGGTAATTTTTCTCGGATTTGATTTTTTAAGGGCTTTGGTTTGTTTTTGCTTGGGTTGGTTTTGCGTTTTTAATGACCTTGAATATTGACCTTAATGTGGTTATGGATAGTTATTTTTTTTTAAGTTCTGTGTTAACTCACCAAGGCTTACAGTAACATACATACATACATAGACACACGCCTGTTTCCCGGAGGGGTAGGCAGAGACTACGGAACGCCATTTGCAACGATCCTGACATGAGATATGTCTTGCTTCATTCACTCCCATCAAATTTCTCATGCATGCTCTTAGGTTAAAGGTACTTCTAACCTGTCCTTTTTTTAGGATGTCTCCTACAGTACAAAATAAGTTAAAATATTAAATTTGTTGATACAGTACGTTGACAAATTCAACTTTATATTTTACAACTAAAAAAAAAAATAAGGGGCTATATTTTACGTCAATAATTTAAAATAGAGTAAAAAGTATTGTTAAGGTAAAACATCTTAGTAATCGTTTTTATATTCAGCGAATTACAGGCATTTTAATTAGCAGCTTCGTTCAAATTATTCTTAAAAAAGAAACGATTCTAATTCGATAACGCTAATAATATTCTTAATCAATAATTTCAGAGGATTTTTAAAAGTTCGTTCCAACTACGATAAGTTAAGTCATTTACTTATATTTTCGAAGAGTTCCAAATTTTCAACAAAATCAATTCAAAAGCTAGAAAAAAGAAACAATAAAATTCGTCTAGTCATTTTCATATTTATAATATTAGCACAGATAAAACCATCACCACCAACTACAATACTAAAGTCAGCCTTAACATTATAACGAAAAGGTGCACTTTCCTTCGGCGCTCCAAACGAAAGGAGTCCACCAATCTGTCCATATTAATATGTTTTCGCCTAATTGACTTGTAGCATGCGTACGACAGATCTGCTGTAACCGTTGTATGAAATGTTTTGACATGTTTGTGTTACGTGGGAATACGGCTTTGTATGATCTGTTTTATTGTGGGGAGCTGTGGGAAGATAGTTTTGAATGTTTTAAGCGTTTTGATAGGATTGGTTTGCTCATATGCTGGTCCTGGTGCCTGTGGTATGATACCTATTTTGTTGTAGCATTTTTATGTTTTTGTATCTGGCTTCAAAGTTGATGCTGAGATCACGATAGTAGATTAAAAAGATACAAAAATCTTGATTGGACGATTAAGTGACTAGTGTCTTAATCATTGGTCTGCCGCCACAGTGTGAGGAGTTATGTTTGCTTCCCAGTCGAGTTACGGAAAGTCGAAGAAAATTAATGAATAAGTCGAAGAACATTAAGTTTTAAAGAAAGAGTTGGAGCACCTTAAAGCGTGTCTTGCATACTTTTGCTACACTTGCCCAAATTTAAACTAACGAGCGCTAGAGTGAACGACTCGCAATACGATCTCCGAGGGACCAAAAATATTTATGCTTCAGATTTCGATTAAAGGATTTTTTGATCACCATTCTTGTTTGTTATTGTGTAGTTGCCTTCGAGGACGGCCAGATATACAATATACTTTTGAATGATGCAAACGTGAGATTTCAAAAGTAAGCATAAGTAATTGGCGGCAATCCGACCATCAACAAAGTAATAAAAAAAGCCGAATAACATAAATTTTGATTCACTTAGTTTAGTTCCTTATCTATGTCTTGTAGTTTACCAGACATCAAATATATATTGATCAGTCTTACTAATAACTTGTTACTAAAGACGAACGATAAGAACAACAACAAAACAAATTTGTTCTCTAAGAACAACACGTTAGTACTATCTATTCTGTGGAACAACTATTTTATAACAATAAATTCCAGTAGAGATTCAACGTTATATCAAACATGTACTTACATTTCAGTACACAATGTTCAACGCTTTTAAGTCATCGGTGTAATCATTAGGTGTGTCATTTGATTATCATCACTTGATCCTGATTACCTGACGCAAATTACCTTGTGAAGTTTATTATTTACTGCGTATGTTTATAGAAAATATGCTTTTTATCATAACTGTTGTGTGGCTTAAGGAATCAGTCAGAAATCAGTATTTTTATTTTACCTATGTATACGCTGATACAAATGTCGCCGTAGAAACAAAGTGAGACTTGCCATGCCTGAAAATGGCAGAAATGCGAACTATTTTTACTTTCTCCAGTCTTCCAGTGGATAGCATATGCGTCTTCGGGCGGTTTAAGATTTCAATTTCGATTTCCGGGTCGGGCAAAAGTGTTAGTGAGTTTTTCGAATCAGTAGCAGCACGAAGTCTGACAATGTGCCCGGTACACCTCTGGCTACCCCGCCAGAGATAAAAGCGTGAGGCTATAAAGAAAGTTTTATTACCAAAGGTTCCAATAAAATAGCGTATTTTTAAAGTCTGGAAGCCGCAAAAACAATACGCCAGATTATTTGTCTCTTATTTCTACGGGGTGGAAATACTATACTACACCGGCAGTTTTAGCATTATAAAGTTTTCCATCACTTACCTCTTGAACCACTAGCAATGACACGTCTTCCCCGTATTCCGATCCAACACACGTATTTTCTGATAAAAATATAAGCATATAATAGACTTACCATCCTTGTTCATCCCCATGGCGAGGCATTTCTTCAGCCGGCACGCTTGGCACTGGTTCCTGTGAGCCTTGTCCACCACACACCTGCCGGTACCTGCTTGACATCTGCGGACAATTAATACCAAGGTAAGATATTCGTTCAATGGGTAGTATGTAAGTATTTTTTCTAAATTATAATGAAACGAACAATTGGCAGATATTACAATAGTACAGTATCTGTTACATTAATAACAAAGTATTTACTAAACAAATAGCTAAGTATTTTTACATTCCATATTTTTTCAAATATGTCGCCACGTTAAGAATAGCAATCATATATTGCGAAGAACTTTACAATATTTGAAGCAACTATCTCAGTGTCTGTTGCTTGAATTCTCGCAAAGAACACCGAGAGTTGGATAAACAATAATTTATCGATCACCACAGTTACTGTCCCGTGTGGGTGTCTGAACACATTGCACAGTGTTTCAAACGAATTCTATTTCTAACCTTTAATAGATTAATACTCTTATAATTTACACGACTTATACATAATATACAATTTACTAATTGATACTATAAAATCTAAATACAACCGGTTGTAAACTAAATATACCTATATTCCTATATATCTGCACCAATCTTATTCGATCGGTTTTCTTATTCTACCACCCCCGACCTCACAGCTCAACAAAAATCTGCTACCACAGAAACTAATACAGATTAAAGATATTTCATTACTGATAATCCCTTCTGTAATAGGCTTACGCTACGTTGACATTTGTTGCAGTGCTATATAAAAGAGAAGTGGACCCAGCGTAGTGCCTTGTGGTACGCCCTGTTTCACGCTACTTAAGCTTTTGAATTGTGGCATGGTCGCGCGTTTTTATATTGGGTCGGTTTAATTTGATATAGAGTGAAGAAATTGAGTTCGATTAGATTTGATGTGTTTTAATTATTGTGTTATAATTCTATTGCGAATACATCAATTACCTATATAATAGTTATTTAGAAAAATACCTCATAGACAATATGAAAGATTCCCGGATTTACCAAACTTAAGTTAATTAAATAGGATATTCATTAAATAACAATTCTTTTAATGAGACAAAATAACTCAACTTTCTCAGCCAACGACAGCTAACCGTTTAATATGAAAATAGAATATTACGGTAAAGCCTGCTGTGGTCATCTTTTTCTAAATATAGCAAAAATAAAACATTTGGAACTAGTTCAATTCTGCTCATTATTAAAGAAATCACTACGTTTTTTCTATATACAATGTTGTTCTTAGTCTCGAAAAAAAAAAGTTCAACTAAACTAGTAGGTATTTTATATAACTTTTAGTCTAATAATTAATAGAACTTGGAATTCGTCGTCACTCATATCATCGTCGAATAGGCTAGTTGACAAAAAAAAATTATAAGTCCGTCCTTTAGATTATTCAAAAATAAGCGATACGTATTTTTTTATTTGTAAATTAAACCAAAAATGACCAAGATATAGCTCATTAAAGTTACCTAATAACGTCACGCCGTGCTGCATTTTTTAGCACTAGATGACGTCACACGTAACTTTAATGGGCTATATCTTTGTATTTTTTTATTTTATCGAAAAAAGAAAAAAAACGTGTCCAATATTTTTGTATAATCTAAAATACGGACTAAATAAAACGTAATTATTTTGACCCTGGAAACTACCCTATTCTATGCAACGTGAAAAAATATTGTCTAGTACCCCATTGAACAAATAGAGATACTCAAAAAAGAAAAAATCATCAACAAAGAAGCAGCACAAAATCAATTAGCGAATCATAAAGCCGGTACACATGTTGTGTTGACCATCTATCATAGGGGGTGCGTACAATATTATAACATTAGGACGGGTGGCGTATTAATTGAAACGCCACTTAGGGACCGGGCCAAATGTTAAACAGATTTTAATGTTATCTGCGCGATTTTTATGGTGTTTAAGGATGGTTTTTGAAAAGATGTTTTGGTCTCATTTCATTTTAATCGATGAAAATTGAATCCTTGTATTCAATTTGTGTTGCTGCTTGCTTTGGATTTTGTTGTTTAATTTAAGAATTTTTAAATACTAAGCTCTCACTTACCCAATTAAACATAAGCTGAGCAAGTATATTTTGGTCCTCTTATTATAAAACGACCCTACAGAACGACTAATGTCTTGAGCAGATTTCGATAATATTATGTAAAGAAACACTGATACGAATGTTTCTTCAACATTAAAATTTAGATCGAGATCTTTTAGCTCAAACTGCATAGCTCAAAATATTTTGTTTTGGTACTATAATATCTCTTATTTTAGTAATTTTCGTTTGCCTATTTGGGTAACCATTGAAAGGCGATGGACTAAACTACCCGAACATCCGTACTGGACATTATTTTAACTTAAGTGTATTCACAACCAAGCAATAAACATGAGAAGTTCTGTGAAAATTTGAAAAACTAATCTGAATTTCATGGTTTCTCTTATTGTAGAATAACATAATACATATTCTAGTTCTTTGACTTATTTCTAAATTAATAAAAGTGTAGTAAAACTATGAAAGGAGCTTAAAAATATATAAATCCAACTGTAATGCAACGTAATTGAAATAAGATTCAGTTGATATAAAAACTCAAAATAAATTTACATCGTATTTAAATGCCCCTCTATTGACGGCTATTAGGTGAGGACATATTTACAAGCGGTAGCGTTTAGAGTACTTACGACTAAATGTGATCCGCGTTTTTACAATATATGAATTTGGATATCTATAAATTGTTATTCGCTTGCAAAGGATTTTACTCCCGGATAGTAAAATTACTATCCGGGAGTAAAATCCTTTGCAAGCGTGCGCCCTAGAATCTTGTTCTCAAAAAGCCATCAACATTGTAAGCAATGCAGCAAAAAGACGCTCCAATATCAACTAAAATTTTAATCCCTTTTAATTATCCCGGGGTGGAATTAAAAAAAACAACTTTCCCACGTGTGTGCACAATATTATTCATAGCGTTTTTTGTTGTAAATTAATGCTGAATGTTTGATGATGTTTTATGAACTTTTGCTACTAATCTAATATATAGAATTCTCGTGTCACAGTTTTCGTTCCCATACTCCTCCGAAACGGCTTGACCGATTTTGATGAAATTTTTTGTGCTTATCCGGTATCTATGAGAATCGGCAACATCTATTTTTCAAAAAAAAATAAAAAAAATTTGCAAAACAACGTTTGCCGGGTCAGCTAGTATCATATAAAATCCGTCTCTCTATTCTCACAAACTTTTGTGTTTGGTTTCGTAGTAAAAGTCATCCTTAGCTTTATTTTCAAATCGCAAATTGCCGTAATATATTTCACCCTTATCCAAGGCCACAGATGTACCAAAAATTACAGTCGCGCTTTCTACTGCGTTGGATTAAGTGGGTTCAAGTACTCGCCTCTCCCTTCCATCTCTATTGTCATTTTAGCTGACTCTGTTGGATATTTTTGCTTTTTAAGCACATGTCTGACTACTGGTTTAAAAGTCAATGTACCATTTGTGTATTTGTTTTGTATTAAATTATTTTTATCTGGTAAAATTTGTTATTTCTTATTGATGTTTAAATGGTTACTTAACAGAAACAATGCGTCTTGTGTTGGATCCTGGTGGGCATTATTTTCTATTTAACCTTATGATAAAAATAGATGACCAAGGACAATCGTTTTAATTTAATCCTAGCTGATCCAGTAAATGTTATTCTACTAAATGAAAAAAAAAACATTGTTAACTGTATTTTTAGATGCCATAGCTTAAAAAAATCAAGAAAGTGGAACATAGCCACTCGTATCACCTATGGTTATGAAAATAACCTCTGATTTATTCTCAGACATACATGCAAAAAAACATAAAATGGTCAAGACTTATCGCTGTATGCGCTTTTGAAGTCACAATCCGGCTGTGCGTGGTTTATCAGTGAGTCAGTAAACAGAATAAAATATTGAGATTACGATCTGATTGAATGGAAGAATGCTTTGACATTGTACCCATTTCGTCTAATATAATTATTAATATACATTTTCAAGACGAAATTTAACCAAACAATTTTTCAAACAATAGGTTTAAAAAAGAGAAAGTCAAAGTACATCAGACAGGTCACATATGCGACACAGTTTACTACGGATATCAGACACTTAAGACAACAAGCCGCAATATTTGACCACGATGTATTACGGATAAGTACTGAGTCAACTGTTGACTAACCTGAATGAAGAATTGGAACGTATGTGACAAAGAATGAGCGTAAAAATTATTCATATTGCTGTAGAATTGTTAGTACTGTCGTAATATTAGAATATCCCTACTAGTATCATAAATGCAAAAGGGAGTATTTACTTTGGGTAATGAAATATCATCGTTAACAATATAATAGCATTGCCTTAATATTATAACAAGCATAATAATTAATTGCATAGGGTTCCCACCAAGAACTAAGGGTCCCAAGCCAACCTCACCTGCAAGTGGTGCACCTGCCGATTAACGGACGAGGCTCTGGCAAACAAAATATCCCGACAAGCGGCAATAGGCTCGCCACCTATTACGTGGGATCAAAACACTGGCGAAAAGTGGGCGTTTAATATGCCTCTGCCTACCCCTTCGGGGAAACAAGCGTGAGTCTATGTATGTATGTATGTAAAAATTAATACAAGTCTTAAAATTAAATTTAGAAGGCGTCATGAAAGTTCTTAGTATCGCAGTCATTTGGAAGGGTGCACTAAAGACTGGCAGCATTCTCACGTTATATGGCTATGCTTATCTTTTGTGCCAAATAAGGAGTAGGTATGTATGATCTATTTTCACGTAAAACGATCGACGTCCTCTTCTTCTTTACGTGTGAGTGTGTGGCCAACACTGGTGTCGGCGTTTTCAGACCGCCCAAAGGTCTCCGACATGGCCTAACAATCCTTATCCTGAGACAAGAACCGGGATCGACAGGTTAACGTGCCGTCCAAATATCTGCAAGCGTTGCTCACCTTTGCCTACCTATAACGAACGGGAAGCCAATTCTCGCAAAAAATAATCCGTGGACGAGAATTTGATAAATTTCCTAGAGGGCAGCGCTAGCCTTGTTTTATTTTATATTTTCTAAAGGTCAGTGGTGCGCACCGTAGTTTTCAACCAGAGATCCTGTGCGTAGCAGTCTGTTGGTCTCTGCACTAGGCTGTCGTTGCATTTTTCTAAACATTATATATATTTTAATAGACTCGAGCCTGTATCTCCGAAGACAAAGGTGCTTATTACAACCACATTTCGCTATCTTATGATTTTTTAGGTTCTACGTAATAGGGCGGGAAACCTATTGCCATTATCAGACTCCGTGCTGCTACTGAGAATTCGGAAAAACCCAGTAACACTTTTGCCCGACCCGAAAATCTAACCCGCCGGGACCTTAGATTAGCAGACGCATGCGCTATGCACTGGACCACGGAGGCAGTCAAAAAAGTCAAACATAATAATTGTAAGTTCCTAATTCTAAATAAAATATTTTACAAACCCAGTCTGACTCAAAATATACAAACACAATCCACTAATCCACAGCAAAAGTTGCAATATGCAGTATCATCTGGTACACTCTGCTTACGACAATACAATAGCAGGGATGGATCACTTGAGTCCACTTAATCCCGTACACTTGCGCGATCTCTGCTGCACTGGTGACTGGGATATTAATTGTTTGATTTTATATTGATGTGAAAAATATTACATGATTGCATAACAATGCTTCTACTTGTTTTGAACTTGCGCTTGCTCATGGTATTGTCACTTTGAGAGTATGGTATCGCGATAAGAAGCCAGAGAGTTATTCTGGTGTATAAGCTATATTACTTCGACGTTTCATCACAATCTGTTCAATAGTTTTTGCGTGAAAGAGTACAAAATATCTTTGTCTGGACCTTAGACGTGTTTCGTGTTTTGTCATCAAATCGGCCCTGTATTTAGACTGTTCCACTGCTGGGCACAGGCGTCTTCTAATTATAAGAAGTGTTAGGCCATAGTCCACCACGCTAGCCAAGTGTAAACTGGCAGACTGCACATGGCATATCTTCCAGGTTTCTCCTGATGTTTTCCTTAACTGTTTAGCAAGCTGTAATTAACAAAATTAATGATAAGTATAAGTAAATAACTCCGAAAAGTTATAAGTGTGCTTTGTGGATTAAAACCCTCTGCATAGCAGTATGTTCGTCTCTCTAATAGACTATCGAAGCTAGACGTATTTCAATCATCAATCAATCATACTTTCAGCTTTCGCTGTCCACTGCTGGACACAAGCCTCTCCTGATCGACGGCACAATAGCATTTGTCACAAATTTGTAGATTTGGACTAGACGTATTTACTTTAAAACAGTTGCAACTGATATTCCAAAATAATATGCATATTATACACAAATAACGCATGACAAATACTTTAAACAAAAAACTCAAACACGTTGTGCAATCAACCTATTCCCAAGAACCAGTTCATGAAACATCAAACACATGACGAAATCCAAGTTTCACTTATATGCAGCGCGATACAATTGTTCAAATATCACACATTTGGGTGATCTAA